>BCKE01000050.1:149001-285366 GCA_001600495.1 Pilasporangium apinafurcum
TTCTGGCTCAAGGATACAAGCAACTTCATCCCCAAAGAGCGTAGTCGCATCCGTTTCGTTGGTGACACCTGTCAAACTCGACAAGTGGCTCGTGGCCAACACCGTTGCAGAGTCCAAACGCCGTTGACGTTCACGTTCACGTTGGCGTTGACGACGTAGATCGTCGACTTGGGCTGCACGACGAGCGATGGCACGTTCCTTGAGTAGACGAGAAGCTTGAGAGTTGCCACAGCCCTCGAGTGAGCGTTTGGCGTTGGCCATAAAGAGTCGACGCTGCTCGAGTTCAGCGAGCGAGCGTTCATGATGCGCTTGACCCGGATGAGCCGATACGATGGCGCAGGTAGTGAGCGCAGTTGCTGCTGCGATGATCGAGACGAGGTTGACCATTTGATGGTGCTGTTGTTGTTGGTTGATGTTGTTTTGTCTTGGAGAAGGCAAATTGAAAACTGACAAGATCTTCGGATGAAGTTTAACTGATCGAGTGCTGTGATCATTTTGGTAGCTGCTGAATAGACGGGTATTCAGATCTTTACTGGACTGTCTATGACCGATAGTGTCAAACTCCTAAGGGATCCTGCTTATGACTGATCAACATCCCACTGATGACCCTCCTAGCCAATGAGATGGCTATGTTGGCTCCAACCCATCCGAAATTGCATCCATCCTACTCACACCAGTACATTGTCATTTGTGCATTGTGGTGGTCCGACCGATAAGATTAAGCAACAGAAGAAGACAGACCAACGAACTATTACCAAGTGTTCGTGCATTTGATATCGCCAGATGGAAGTACGGATATTATATTTCAGATCTTAAAATTAATAAATGCTGACAGCTATCCTGCATGAGAGATTGAAGGTAATGGCTGCCTGTCTGGATGCTGCGAAGAATATGACAGAACCTTAAATTAATAGCAGATGTTGAATTGTTTCATTGTCCTGAAGGGACAACGTTGCTTAATACTTTCCAATGAATATTAGAATACTCGCCATTAAACAAACACCACCAAGCTCACAAAAATCGAAGTAAGGTTCGCCGGTGGCGAAGAGCTAGAAAATTCCCAAATCTCAACAATGATTGCATTCTCGTGACCACATTTAATGGCTATTGGTATGATAGCATACAAGCATCCTGGCAGCAAAGAGCTTGAATACGTTTCAAATACGAATCTTGTTCATGCCCTGAAGATAGTGTGATTGTAAAATCCGTTTGCTCAGAACGACATCGTGCAATTGATCTAAACCGGTTGTCTTGTCAATCACTTAAGATGCCTAAACGGTGTTTCGTGCACATGTCAATCCGGTGGTTCACAAGGTAGTACCATGAAAATAATTTGCTTTCGTCTTAGTCTTGATTGAACATTAGCGGAAACAACGACAAAGCTGTTTTCAATTTAGAAAAGATGAACAACCAAACTACGCAAATCGTACAAATTTATTTGCCGGCACTCATCAAATCATAAACAGTACTAGTATTTGCTCGCATTCATAAAGGCAATAGAAAACTACGACCAATTGGAATTATGTATCTTCTGTAGAATTGAAGATGGAAGGGATCAGTTTGGATGATAAACTAGTTGCGTAAGTCAACAACATTCAACATCGATGATTGTAGTCCAATATTAACCATTGAAACAAGACGTTATCTATTGTCCAAACCTTAAACTCTGCTCCGTATCGTTTTCACCATGTCACACGGGCAAGTGTTTTGTTCAAGGATGCTTACTTATTACGACAGCTTTCAAAGATTGGAGTTTGGATGTTATTCATTGAACAGCATTATCTTGCAGTTTGACACTATCGGTCATAGACAGTCCAGTAAAGATCTGAATACCCGTCTATTCAGCAGCTACCAAAATGATCACAGCACTCGATCAGTTAAACTTCATCCGAAGATCTTGTCAGTTTTCAATTTGCCTTCTCCAAGACAAAACAACATCAACCAACAACAACAGCACCATCAAATGGTCAACCTCGTCTCGATCATCGCAGCAGCAACTGCGCTCACTACCTGCGCCATCGTATCGGCTCATCCGGGTCAAGCGCATCATGAACGCTCGCTCGCTGAACTCGAGCAGCGTCGACTCTTTATGGCCAACGCCAAACGCTCACTCGAGGGCTGTGGCAACTCTCAAGCTTCTCGTCTACTCAAGGAACGTGCCATCGCTCGTCGTGCAGCCAAAGCCGATGAGCTGCGCCGTGAGCGTGAACGTCAACGGCGTCGACTCGATGTCACTACCGTCACATCCACGAGCCACTTGTCGAGTTTGACAGGTGTCACCAACGAAACGGATGCGACTACGCTCTTTGGGGATGAAGTTGCTTGTATCCTTGAGCCAGAAGTCACCCAGGGACCATACTACGTCAGTGGTGAGTTCATCCGCAACGACATCCGCGAAGATCAAGTTGGTGTCGATCTCTACGCGGAGATCCAGTTCATTGATATCAATACGTGTGAACCAGTGGAAGATTTGTATGTCGATTTCTGGCATTGCAATTCTACTGGTGTCTACTCGGGTATCGTCGCCTCGGGGAACGGCGATAGCTCTGATACGTCCAACCTGAAAAACACGTTCCTGCGTGGTCTCTACCCGACCGACAGCGACGGTTTGCTGACGTTCACGACCAAGTTCCCAGGTCATTACACATCCCGTGCCACGCACATCCACATCATGGGCCATTATGACGGCGAAATCTTGAGCAACAACACCTACTCCGGTGGATCGGTCGCGAGTGTGGGTCAGTTGTTCTTGGATCAGGACCTGATCACTGAAGTCGAAACCACCGACGGGTACTCCACCAACACGCAGGAGACGACATTGAACTCAGCAGACTCGATCTTGACAGAAGAAGCGGCTGATGGCTTTGATCCGATCCTCGAGTACGTGCTTCTGGGTGATAGTGTGGAAGATGGCATTTTCGCTTGGATTTCTGTAGGTGTAGACATGACTCAAGCCAAGTCCGTGACGGCGGCAGGCACGTACACCGCCGATGGTGTTGTGATGAGCTCCTCGACTACTACGACTGGTGGTGGTAGCGGATTCGGTGGAGGAAGTGGCATGGGTGCGCCTGGCAGTGGCATGGATGCTCCAGGTTCGACGAGTGGAGTTCCTTCCTCAGACGTTGGGACGGTGACTGCTGCTTCAATTGATGGATCGGCTGTGGAAGATGAGGCTGATGCGACGACTTTGTCGGTTTCGTGCAATCGAGCGTAAGAAAGACAAAATATAATGGTGAATAAAAAGCAGTGTGTTGCGTGTTGTATATCCGTCTGTATTACAGAACAAAGATACAGGAGATTTTATACCATTTCTCTTTTGCATTATTACATACATAGGTACTTACTACTTGCAAGCTCCAGTTTCTGGTAAACTAAAACACAATAAACGACTATAGATCGTGAAATTGGTAGTGGCTTTGCATGTTTTGCATGCTTCGAGCGAAAATTGTCAGAGATTTGTTAGTCGTGAACAGAGAGTATCTGTGGCGCCTGGTTCGACCGTGGTGAGTTAGCTCCAATGCGATGTGACGCTGCGATTGCTTCATGTGGCATTGGCGCATTCCTAGTTACCACATAAGATTTGTTAATGATTTCTATCGCATCAGTCATTCAATTCTGTAAAGTCTCCATTGGCCACAACTTACCTGATCGATGGGGTAACTGGCCGCTCACGAGTTTTGTCTCCAGGCACATAATCATACACATCGATGATACGGATGGCGGCATCGGCACCCGCAACGACCATTTTGTCGCCATGCGGTCCAAAATCGAGGGTAAACACACCGCGACTGAGTCCTGCAACCGTACCCACAAGCTATGAACATCATACAGAGAGTATTAACTCATCAAATCCCCTTCGCTCATGCTAGACTCAGAGCGAGCTCTGGGGTGTACCTTGTTCTTGTCACGATGATTAAACACTTTGGCTTCGTTTGAGCCACTGCCGCCAGCGGCAATCATTTGCCCGTTGTTACCCTTGGAGAACTGTGCTGCATAGAGAAAACATGGCTCACTGCGAATTGCGCTTTGGTTCCAAGGTACGACAGTCAGGCGCTTGCCTGAGCCAAAGTCCCAAAGCTGCGTACACAAAAAAGCATAATTAAAAAACCAGAGATATCAGACAATTCTGCGTAAATAGCTGTACCTCGAGTGGGTTTTCAGGACGCCAGGAGCCCGTGAGGATTTCGTTATCGCTGTTAATGTCAATGGCATCACCAGCAATGTGTGGACCGTAGATGCCACGCACTGAGTGACCTGCGCGGATGTCCCAGATTTGCAGCGTGTTGTCCCACCCGCCCGAAATGATTGTGTTATCGTCTTCAGGGAAGAACTTGAGCGAGAAGACGCGGTTCGAGTGACCAGCAGTTAACGTTCCAAAACTAAACGCACATACATATACACTAGTTATAAAATAGTTGAGCCGTTTTGTATTCGTAATCCTCTTACCCGCCGTTCATACAGGCAACTTCAGATTTCGTGGCTTCATCATACACTCGTACCTTCCATCGAAAATCCACAAATTAAGAGTTTAGATGGTCGACAATAATCATCGATAGAATCGAGCTAAGAAGATGTTACTACCGCCTGGTCTTTCCCAGCAGTAGCGAACATAGCACCATCAGCACGATAATCCAGTGCGTAAAGCTGATTCTGGTCGTTCGTGATGGCATGCAAACACTTGCCAGAGGTGATGTGCCAGTGCTCAACGGAGCCATTAGAGTCTATACAAAAGATAAGATGAATACCACAAAAGATGCACTTCCCTCATGATACTGAGCCTACTTAACTTACTCACGGCGAGCAGCACATTCTTAGTCTTGGAGGAGCTACTCAGTGGGCGGAACCGAATTGCCGTACAGGGCATACCGAACCCGTACGTGTTCTGCGGTTGCATGAGCGTGTATGAAAGTTGGCCGTCGTGTACATTGAAAACGCGAATGGCGCCATCACCACATCCTGTTGCAAGGAATTTCCCATCAGGGGAGAACCGCGTGCAGAAGACTTCGGATGGACAGTCACTGTGGTCATTAAGGAAGCGTGACGATTAGTATTACCTACTGATGGTTCAAGGCTAAGGGAAGCAACGAACCTGATGGTGACACTCGGTGCTAAACGTTTGATTCGTTCTCCTACAAGGCCAGTTAACGTACATACACACATTAAACAGAGAATGCAAGTCGTTCATGACATTGCGTACCTTCCATTGGAGAGATGTATGGAACGTGTTTCGCGTCGCTTCACGATCTGGAATGCCTGGGCTTTTCGTTGCGGCTGTTCGTGAAATGGCATGTTTCATTGGTTAATAAGACAATTATCATCATTTGATCGGGTATAATATTTATCGTTGCGCACCCCGCCTTCTTTGTGGGAGTAAACAATCATCTATGCTGCACAGTGTAATCGTTTGCAACGAAGACAACTACGTGTTGTTGGCGCGGTATTTTCAGCCGCAGATGATGCTGGATGCTCGGAAACAGTTCGAGAGCCAATTGGCGCAGGTCTGTGAGCAGATTCCGCACTTATGGGAGAAGATCAAGCGCGACCAGTGCGACCAGTTGGTGTGCTGTGACGATCAATATGTTGTATTGCACCAACTAGGCGAGTTGCGCGTTTTTCTCGCGGGAAATGTCGAATATGATGAGCTTATTTGTACGAATTTACCATGCTATTTGCGCTTGGCTCCTTTGGTGCTATCAATTTTATTGCCAAATGTTGATGATAATGTATATAGTGGCGGATCTGATGGCAGTGCTCCATGCAGTGCTAGTTGTACAATTGGAGAAGAAGCTCACGGAGGCGAGCTTGCTGGCGAACTACGCAAAAGTGGTCGTGGCATTGGACGAAATGGTGCAACAGGGTCATTTGGAGCAGAGTGACGAAGCGAGTATCGAGCAAATGAGCAAGTTGCGGCCATACTCGACCAAATACTAACAAAGGGTTGTATACACTCTGCATCGAATGGCATACATGAGTGATAGAGAAAGTTGCGGGTAGAAATATCCACGAAGAAGAGGTAGAGATGGTGTCGCCCTTCGCAAGCGTGAGTGCACAAGTGTTGCCACTACTGAGGATGTGATGAGCTCAGATGATCATCAGTAAGTATTCTCTCAATAAAATTTCCATTAAACACTATTTAAACATTTTTTTCTATAAGTATATAACTCAAATAAGTATACAGGAAGAGTCAGGACGGATTGCTGAGCTTATCGTCCTCACACCAACATTCTTCATAAGAGTGATTGTTATAACCATCACTCTTGCATCTCATTTTGTATGAGTAGCCTGGCTTGAACCTGAGCAACATTGGACTCGTTCCAAGTCATTTGCTCTTCAACGCTACCATGGAATCGCTATCATCCGATGCTACTACGTGGCTCATCACCTGTGACAACCAGTTAGCGCCGGCAGATTGCAGCAACGCCCGTGTGACGTCGATTTCAGCTACGACAAGCAACAACATCTTCGTTCGGTGTGAACCAGTCGATCCCTCGGTTTTCAATTCGGCATTGGGTCGTGTGCGTGTGTCATCCGCTTCATCGAACCACGCGGCAGTGGTATCTGCCTCCCGGGAAAGTGGAAAAGACTTTGATACTTATTATCTGTCTGTCTCCGACACCGGCGGCGCGTCGAAACTTGAGATCACGCTCTTTACATGTGGTGATTTAAAGTCGGTGACTTCCTCTGGGTCAGGGATGATTGTGGTTGAGGACCATGTTATGGGTGGGCAGGAAGTCCAGCTTTCGGTATTGGATAGCGGTGAATTGTTTTTCACTTCCACCGACGCATTGAATCTCGAAATTATGAAAATCGAATTGCATGGTGGTGGTGCTGTGCAGGTGGAGCTGCTGTCGCCAGCACTGCACATCGCGAATCTCTATGTGACAGACAATAACTCTGGGGATATCAACATTTTCGCTGGCAACACCACTGCACAAATTATGGATTCATTGGTGCTAGAGACGACGGGATCGGGAACGATATGTGTTGAGACTGCACAATTACAAGTCGAGAAATTTATTGTGACAGCCAATGGATCGGGTGATATCTCCATCCGCACTGCTGGGGGAGGCTGTCAACAAGAAGTAGTCATGGCGTCTGGATCGGCGGACCTTTTCCTCGGTGATCTTCCATGTCGAGACGTGAAGGTGACGATGATCGGCGCGGGCGACATTATAGTACAAGCGACTGACTCGATTACTGGGAATTCGTTTGGCAGCGGATCCATCAAATACGTTGGTGCAGCGCCACGTGTTATTGGTGGTAGTGATAGGCGCTACTACAGTTCGAAGCAATTGGCGAAGCCTGCCGGTTCAGTAAAAGAAGTGCGGTGCCACCATTCGAAGGTACCAAAATGGTCCAAAGATTCGTTCTCTATTCCGCTGCCTAGTGATTTGGACCCTTTCTATCCAACTGGTACCACGATGCCACCTATACCGTCGTCCAATGGCGATCAGGATACTGATTCTGTATCAGTGAAGACTGCTACGTCTTCATCATCGGATGGAAATGTATGGGATGACATGAGCAAACACCAAACGACAATTATTCCCATTGCAATTGCAGCGTTTATCGCTGCGCTTTTCTTGTGGCGATGCAACCGGAAGACGAAAAGAAATAGTCACGAATACCAGCCGCTTGTGAGTGATCAAGCACCTGTCTACATCTGATGAAGTCTAAATCCAAGTGGAGCACTAACGGGATTGAGTAAGAGAAGCAAAAACACAGCGTTGAATTGCATACAAAAAATCTTAAGCTTGCTTTGTGATAGTTTTGGTTGGGAGGAAAGATTCTATAAGATCGTTTTTTAATGATCTTTGAAGTACGATGAATGAAATAAAAGTAAGAAGAATGGTTAGGCTTTGGGTTGATGTGTGATAATATGAACAATGCAAATTAGTCGTATTATTAAACAGGAGAAAGAAATGAAGAAATATCAGCTCTAACTACAGTGAAAATCCTTCCCATGCATTAAAGCCTTCGTTATGACAATCTCAACAGCTTACTTTCTCCACTTAAAAGTCAATTTCATCAGTTCTACACAGTGGTAGCCACTACAACGTTTTCTGAATTTCACTTAGACGACAGCGTGATATTGCTGACGGATCTGGCGTTGTCGGTACTTTCGAGCCACAAGGCCGATGGCAACCAATGCCGAAGCAACGCAGCCAAATACCACAAATCCTTCGTGCGACACATGGCCTGGGATCATTTGCGTGGTGGCTGAGAGGTTCTGGGTGTTCGCGTTCATGTAACCTCCGATATCGATGTCATTGCCGTCAATACGGATGTGACGACGGTGATGGCTGGCATCGTCGTCGATATCACTATCACGGTCTTCAATGTCAATGTTGTGGCCGTCAATCTGGATTCGATGGCGACCGTTCTTGATGCGAATATTGCGGCCGTCAATATGAACGCCTGGTAGATCGAGCTCGCTGTCACCATCTCCCCAATGTGGTGCAGCCCAGAGACTTTCAGTGTTGCCCAGTGAATCTTCCTTATCGATACTCTTGCCGTCAATGCGAACACGAGGACGGTGGTCATTACTGTCTACAATTTCAATGTCGCGCCCATCAATTTGGATGTGACGACCACCTTCATCGATGTGGATCCTATGACCACCAATGCGGATGTCACGTGGTAAGCGCACGTCGATATCGTTGCTGTCCTCGCTGTCAAACTCATCATCGTCGAACAATGGTTCATCAACATCGATGTCATTCATGTCGATATACTGAGCAGCTACAGATGGGACAGCGTGTGGACGATACGTGTGAAATTTATTCCGCTTCGCTTGTTTGACCTTGGGTTGATGATGGCCAAAAGGGAACCCTTTCGTGTTGATCTGTGCAGGGGATGCATTGACGTACTTGACCTCTCCCGAATCCAATATGGACGCCGTGAGCTGCTTTGTTGCCTGGACAAACACATCACCTGAGCCAAGTACTTCAACAACCGAGTTTTCACAGACGATCGAGCCAGCGTAGACATCCCCAGAGCCCGCAACCACGATCTTGGAGTCCACACAACTGCCACTGGTCGAATAAGACAAATCTCCCGATCCGGCGACACTGACACTTAATTCCGCCAATTTCAACTGGCTTGTTTGGATATACTGATCGCCTGAAGCAGCAATGGAGGATGAAAGCTTATTGGCACTAATTGCATCCGCCAAGAGTGCAATGTCGCCACTGCCTACAGTGGAAAGCCCGAGTCTGTCTGAGACAGAGATCGATGGTGTCTGTACTTGGACATTTCCACTACCAGCAATGTCGATGTTGAGCGATTCAGCGGCCAACTCTTCATTAGAGGAGACGTAGATGTCGCCTGACCCAATGACAGACAGCGAGAGCTTCGCTTCGGGGCTGTTCATCAAGACGTTTTCATTAATAATGATATCGCCTGATGACACGGTTGACACATCGTTGAGGACATTCTTGGTGCTGAAAAAGACTTGAGTTACAGCATATCCGTGTTCGTTTATGTGGCCGTTGGGTAGACGAAGTGTGAATCCACGATCATCGCTGGCTTGCTCGATTTCATATTTTTCAATGAGCTGTCCAGAACTCCCAGTGATGACAACTTTAGCAAGAACGTCTCCATGAGAAGAAGATACCGACGCGATCGACGGGTCATAGCTCACAAAGACTGGACCCGGAGACAGTACGTGAAGCGCGTGGAGCGGCTCTAAGCCGGTGATAGTCCAAGTCTTCATCAACGATTGATGCTGATCCATACTGGTCGTTAGCGCAGCCACAGGACTCGTCTCAACAGAGAACGCATTAACGAATTCGTGTCCAGCGGATGCAATGATGGCCGCAAGCACCGGGAGTGGGGAGAAGAAAAGCTTCATCGTTCTTGTTTGAAGGCGATTTATGTGCGAACGGAAGAAGGCAAATTGAAATGTGCTCTAGATGTGCTCTGCAGCTCAAGCAAAGCAACAACATGACCTTCATTCTTCATGAGGAATGTTGATTCGAGACAAAATGCAGCAATCAATCTGAATCTGGAATGATGGTGGATTCCTTTTCTTGGGACCACTATGAAGCAAGATTTGATGCAGACGAGGAAAAAATGAACATTGAAACTGTAGCTGATCATGCGATGGGACTGTACACTGATCCGTCATAGTTTTGTGGCCTAGATATGGTAGCTAATTATCATATTGGGAGCTTCTGAATTCAAACATGACCATGAAGATAGTAAAACTGGATGTTTAGGAAAACTCGGCGTTTATACTACTATTATTTGGACTATAATATAGCTTGAATCGAACGTGAATCACTTCTTGCTCTTGCGGTTGTCACTGTTTGGGACGCGCATCCATTTTACACGCAAAGCGAAGCCATATTCACTTCTTAATTTACAGTAAGATTGAATAAGCGGGATCTCAATCATTTGGATCAGCAAACACCATCTTTCTAATGTAAAGAATGCATGCTCAACGATCTACTTTGTGTCATCACGATGGATGGTCTATATCACCATATTGTCGAAAGATCACAAATCATACATTCTTTGCACCAATGTGTGTAGCAATACGACCCGTGCAGCGTCCAGATTGACAGTGATTTCTTGTCATTGACACTTGAGATACTGTTTCAAAACAAGTTCGGTTTCGTTTCTACACACGGCTGGTGTATGGTGGTAAGATCATGGTACCGTCCTGCAGCAATAGACAAATAAAGTAGATATACAAAAAAAATGACGTGTTCTGTTCGAATTTCTTGTGGACGTCTTTGTGTTGCATACCTCCTGTTTACTTCATGATAATGGACAAAACCACACAACGTTTAAAGATCATTGACCTATGTATTGACGAGAATGAAAAGTGCAGAGCATTCAAACTATTTCTCTTCCATAAAGAAATATAAACGTTAAAATACTAGCGAAATCAAACTAACGGTTCGTACTGGAGCCGATCACGGATCGCCTTGTACTTGGTAACTGCCACGCCAACTGCGACCACCACGGCAATAACAAACGCTCCAATCCCCAGGTCCTTTACGCCACCATAGAACACAGACACAGTGGACGACATATTGACCGTATCAAGATCCAGAGCCTCGCGGAAGTCGGTGCGGGTAATGATGACATGCTCAGCAACGCGGGTTGGAATGGCACGGATATGATAAGTGTGGAATTTGTTGCTTTTTGCGGCTTTCACCTTACTACGTCTGAAGCCAAAGGAGTCAACTTTGACTTGTTTTGGAGCAGCACCAATGTACGAGACTTCTCCTGATGTGAAGATCGATGCCTTCAAGTCATTTACTGTCTGCACAAAGATGTCACCCGATCCGACGATTGTCGCATCAGTGTTCTTACACACCACCGAGCCTGCATAGACTGTACCCGAGCCTTGCACGTCGATCTTTTCATTATCACACGTTCCTGACGAATAGAACGAGACATCACCCGATCCTTCAAGACTCGTGCTTAAAGTTGTGGTCGTCAATGTGCTGGTTTGCACAAATGTATCGCCTGACCCATCGTTGACGGTCGAGAAGTCAGTAGTAGTGATTTTGTCAGCTAACAGCGCGATATCTCCACTGCCAGTGATGGAGAGCGAGACACCTTTACTGGTAGCAACGGTGGGAGCGTGGAATTGTACGTCGCCACTACCAGACAATTGGACTTTCAGAGCCTTGAGATCGTATTTCTCCTTGGATGGGACGTAGATATCTCCTGATCCCGTGGTCGTTAAAGAGAGGGATGCGTCTTGGTTGTCATTCACCAAGACATCATCGTTGATGATCGTATCAGCCGAGGCTGCCGACGCGAAATCACTGAGAACACTCTTAGTGCTCACGTAAACTTGTGTAAGCACGTATCCGTTCACTCGAATCGGATGCTGCTGCTTGAGTCGAATCTTGAGTGCCTCTGCATGTTGACCTTCCACGACCTCAATAAGATCAATGAGATCTTGCGAGTCACCACTGACGACCACCTTGGCGACGACGTTGTCCGACGATTGCAATGAGGCGTCATAATCCACAAACACGCGTGAAGGAATAGCAACTACCAGCGCACGAAGCTGTTCAGAACTGGCAATAGTCCACGTTTTCTCGAGTGTTTGATGCGAGTCACTGGTTTTCACAGAACTCACGGACGTTGAGTCGATGGTCATTGCCCGAGCGATATTTTGTCCAGCGAGCGTGGCAAGCAGTACAAATGCAGATAGCGAAGAGGCGAAGAGCTTCATGATGTTTTTGAGCAGAAGATATCAAATCGGAAAGTGAGGTTTTTGAGGCTGAAGACTAGACGGCAACTATGCGATCATCATTCTGATAAAGAATGTTGATTAATATCTGGCTCACTTCAGCATCATCATTCCGTAAGTGGAATGATTGCCCATCGTGATGCGCAACAATTTTGGACGCCGCGCTGAGTTTTATTCGATGATGATATTATGCGTGCGTGTATGTGTGTGTCAAGCGATTGAAGGCGACTGGCTACTATTCCAGGCACTAAGACATGACCAAAGTATGGTATTTACCGTGATTTGCCATCGCATGCCCTGGATTTTTTGTTATTTCTTCTTGCTTCAACTCTATAGTTCGAGAATGATGGATTATGCTGCTTCTACCGTATAGTAACTTGCATACACTCTTCTTTTGTGAATTGATCTACTGGATAAACGCTAAATATCTCCTGTAAAACAGACCCATATGCGGCAGGTGAAATCGTAATGATTGATCAGCGAAGGTTTCATTAGTTCTGACGACTATAGCATCTGCCAACAGGGTGCACATTGCTACTGTCATGCTGCTCCTTGCTATGGTAATCACTCTGACTAAAACCTAGGTCGTGCAAAATCTACAAGTAACCATCCATGAGAAAGATAATCCCCGTGTTCTTGAACAATGGACCGTCAATAGACTGAATTCAATCATTTTTTCTTTCTCATAACTCACTTAACTCACATGTGGAGTTGCACACAAGACTTCAGCTAAATCCTTTTGATCATTAGAACTTACACGCTACCGTATTCCTTCTTTTTGTTTCAATACTGAAAACCTCCAGAAAATGCCAGCATATTACACGAGTGGCGCGTATTGTTGGCGAGTTCGGTAGTGGCTGTACTTTTGCATCGCAACACCCATAACAACCAATGCAGTAACGACTAACGCGACAACAGCCAATCCACTAGGGCTACTAGATGGCACTGCCAAGTAAGAACTCGCAAGATTAGTCGAGTCGTAAATCTCCACATCGTCTCCATCCACAAGAATATTGGCAGACTCCTTCTGTAACTCCCAAGGAATAGAGGATGGCCTCACTTTAACAAATCCAGGCTCATAAGGTGGCAGTGCATGGGGATGATACTTGTGGAATTTGTTGTATTTCGCGGCTTTGACCTTGTGTTTCGATTTTTTACCAAACGACAACCCGCTCACTTCCACAAACTTTGGACGCTCACCGACGTACTTGACAACGCCCGAGGCAAACACTGATGCCTTGAGCTCTTCAATCGCTTGAACTAATACGTCACCGGAGCCAATGATATCTACGTCCGCGTTTTCACAGGTGATGGAGCCGGCAAAGACATCCCCTGAGCCAGCTACGACAATCGACTCGTTCACACAGGTTCCGGTCAACGCGAAGCTCACATCTCCTGACCCAGCGAGATTGGCATTCAAACTTGTGACAGTCAAGTTGTTCGTTTGAATCAACGTATCACCCGAGCCAGCGACCGAGGCGATTACTTCGTCGGTCGTGATGGTATCCGCCAACACTGCAACATCGCCACTGCCAAGCGTAAAGAGTGCGAGGCTGTCGATGACGGTGATTGAAGGCGCACCAAATTGAACGTCCCCGCTACCTGCAACACTGATATCCAACTCTTTCAGCACAAACCTCGCACTAGACGGAACATAAAGATCACCGGAGCCAGTCACGGAGAATGAAAGCTTGGCATCTGGGTCGTTTTGGATCAAAACGTTGTCGCCAATCACAGTGCTTGAGGATCCAATAGTAGAAACAGTATGAATTGCATTCTTAGCTCGCAAAAATATTTGTATGAGCAAATACCCGCTCACACGGCCATGAGGGCGTGTGAGTTGGACTCTGATCGCGTCTTCGTCGTCTTCAGTATCTGGGACGACTTCAATGAGATCAATGATTTCATTGTTGTCGCCCGTGATGAGCACCTGTGCCACCACAACTTCGCCGTCGACAACTAAAGAGGAGTTAGACGCGTTGAGTCCGGTATCATAGCTGACAAAGACACGCCCAGGCACTTGCAATTGCAGTGAATGAAGCTGCGCAACGCTCTGGATAGTCCACCTTTTCTCTAACCGTTGAGTTTCGGTGCGAATATCTTCTGAATTACGCACTTCCGTCGAATTGATAGTGAGTGCGTTACTGCTGCTTGTGAAGGAGAGAAACAGCAGCAGCGCTAAGAGTAGACCAAACGAAGAAATTGGTGGGATTTTCATCGCTTTGTCGGTTGAAGAGAGAGAATTGACGAATGGTGAGGGGATTAATGAAATCAACGATCGATGAATCAGTCTATCCCAACGCTGTCGGCCACTATTCTAGGAATGATGGCCGAAACCCATCATCTTCTCCTCGGAATGTTGGTAACGCGAGCCCATGAGATCTTTTTGGTCATAATGTCTATGTAACGCCTTTCAATGCTTTTGTTGTGTGCTCAGCCAGTGTGAATGGCATGTGCGCATCTCCTTCTTCAAGCGGTACGTGCAATTGGCGCTTCGCACAGAAGCTGTGCAAAACTCTTCTTTGCTCCTGTATTAGTCACGCTTAAATGACCTCCAGATAATGCTACATCTACACAGCAGACCAGCTTGCTAGGTCTTGTCATTCAAAACGCATATGTAGTTTAAATTCTTTTTCCTTTTGTTTTGAAGTCAACATGCATTGGTGAGTTTTTGTCATTAAGTGATCCCTGACGCACCACTGACGATGTCTAATGGTATGTGATACATGCTCCTCCTTTTTCTTTCTTGTGCATGTTCCACTCTTACTTGTCCGTTTACGATAATAATAAATGTAACATTCACAAACACATTGGTAGTTGTCTGTGAGTCTAATGTCGTACCTACTACCATTTGTAGGATCATGTTGCTCGATTTAAACCCATTTGTACTTGCAAGCACATATTTCTCTCCCTTATCACGAAATCAAGAACAAGTAGAATTTAATACGCTAGCGATGTTTCTATCGAATGACTGTTGTATAGGTGAGAGTGTCGATGGAGGTACGCGTGAAAAGCAGCAGTCGTAAAATCACCAAAGAAAATTGATTGCATCGTTTGGTATAAAAATGATTTGAGAAGAAGAAGAGAAGAGCACGGGAACTCACTCCTAAGTTGAATAGAATAGCTAATTTTGTTCTTTTTTGTAAATTAATAAAATATGAATTTATTAAACCTTTGACAATTAATAATTGTAACCACTTGAGAAAAAGATATCACAGGAATACAATGCCGCGCTTGACGTGCCGTTAAAAAAAAACCTCTCTATCTCCCCCTAAAAAAATAAATTACCCAAGTCCGCAAAGATGGAGCCGCCGAAGGAGACGACGCTGCCGACGCATGGCCGCACGAAAAGCGGCGGACCAGCGTCGCCTGTAGGTCGATCGAGTGTGGGACGTGTGCAGCTAACGATCATAGCGCTACTACTACTCGGTTGTGCGTCGATGTTCATCCGCATGAACAACCTCACGTTCCAGAGCCCAATCACCACCGGCAAACAAATCACCCTCAGTGAAACTCACGCGACTAATGCTCCTACAATTAACGAGAATGTCCAATTAGAAGGTCAAGCAACAGCAGCAGCGATCGTGACATCGGCCCCAACACCTATTGAGAAGAAAGCTCTACCACAGTTTGCGGCCACGCCGAGTCCGTACAAGTACAAAGATGACAAGACTGCACAGATGTGCTACAAGCAACGGGATTTTGGGTTACTAGAAGAAATTCGCGTCTCGTACAAGTCTTTTTGCATGGAAACGGGCTTCAGTCGCGCTGATGTTCATGACCACAGATCGACGCAGGTCACAGTATACCGGGTAAACGGTGGGATTCGGTCGACCGTGTTTGTCAATTTGACGTTGGACATGAGTGATGTGGGCATCACGCACCCGATCAAATCGCTTGCAGAAGATGGTGGTGCTCATGACCCACGGTTTAAATTCAATCCGCACATGGTACATTGTGCCTGTGATGAATTAAAGCCATTCCTGGAGGAGAAACACCTGCGGCTCTGGGATCCATCAATCACAGGTTTGCCACACGGAGACCATGATTCGACCATGTGTGCTGCCAAGTCAACCGTCGTCAAGCCAACGAACAATCCTAAGAAGGGGACGACGACGGAAAAACCATTGGTACCACCATTGAAGGAGCCGGAAGAAGGAGTTATTGTTTTTACCCAACCGATTTTTCTCATGACCCGTCGTGACGACCATAATCCATTTTTCCAGATCTCAAACACTTTGAACACGTGGATCATGGCGCAGGCACTTGGGTGGGATCTCCAGCAGACGCGGCTCGTGCACTTTGACGCCGGATATCCTTCTCCTGTGGATGCTTTGCACCAGAAACTATTATCCCCAAACTTTGAGGTCGTGAATGGCACGTTGCTCATGAACAAACAAGTGCGGTTTGAGTCGTCGGTCATGATTACACCATATGAAGTCTCAGGTCCGATGATGCAACATCTTGACGACACGGAGCCTTGCTATGACTCGCAATTGCTCAAGACTTTTCGGTATATTGCGCTGGAAACTATGGGATTAAACGACGATATTCAACGCGCTCCTTACACGAATGTGCGACCGATGGTTGTGACAGTCATCACCCGAAGAGCGTACAGCGGGCGGAAGGTCAATCGCGTATGGCTAAATGAAGACGAAGTGTTTGAAGAGATGCGTAAACAGTACAGTGAGCTCAACATCATATTCCAATCGGTTGATTTCGTGTTGTTGACCATAGAAGATCAAATGAAGACCATCTTGAACAGTGATATTGTCATTGGCATGCATGGTGCCGGCATGGTGAACGTGTTTTGGACGCGTCCCGAGACGTTGGTGGTTGAAATTTTTCCTGCACGTAAGAAACGCTGGGGGTACCGTAACATGTGCCAGTTTGTTGGGTGCAACTGGCACGAATTCCGTGGCGGGATCGACGTAGGTGGCTTTCACGACAACGCCAGCGACAAGAAAATTCCATATAACGAATGGCACAATTTTTTTGATAAACACCTGCGTGAACAATACTCCAGCCACTCCCAGCAGCAAGAAGCGCTCCAGAAAGAGCTAGAATCAAGGAGAATGGCGTTAAGAAACACAAACAATATCGAAGAAGGAACAGCGAATGGGCGCATATAAATAATCCTGAGCTATAGCGATACGGTTTAATGATTGTATGTGCTTGGATACTGCATAAGAGCAAAGACACATTAGTAAATAGATCCTTCGACCACATTTGTGCATGCAAGAGCTCTGATATGTTTCTGTTGGTAGTATGCCGAGACTAGCCCCTCACAGACTCGACAACGGACACGTTCTTTGGGTTTGAGTGCATAGGTGAAGAAGATGGTACTTTGACGTTCTAGATCAATACCAGAACGAGATGGATTACTCAAATACTTGGACAGTAATTAATCAACTGGGCTTTCCTTTTGAGCGACTCATTATAAAACATTAATCACATACAACTCACGATTGTCTTCTACCCTACCTCAACATGAACTTAACTTCAATATCCTTGCAATATTACACAATACCAACATATAATTCCTTGTGTATTTCTACGCAAATGATGATGGCGAAGAACCAGACCGCGTGGCGTGGAGCTGTGTAATGTATTTCTTTTCTTCAAAGTGCAACGCGCAGAGGTGGTCCGTGCGTTCATACGCTGGTCGCGAACACCCCGAGATAGCGCAACGCTTGCCACCACCGTGCGCCCAGCAAACACCATTCGATACTGAGATGGTCGAACAGTCCGGAAATGAGCAGAGTGTGCCGCCGCCGTGCGACCAACAGACACCTTTTGTCTTGGCGCGGTTCACACAGTCAGGAACCTTACATTTCACGGATCCGCCTATATGCATAGGAACACAAATGAGAAAATTGATTCGTATTTTCAATTCGAAGATGAGGAACTAGTTATTTGCTTACCATGTTTCCAGCATCGACGCGCATGTTTGGCACGGCTCATGCAGCCTTCAACCATGCAGTATTTGCTGCCTTTCTTCTTGACGGCATTTTCGTCCGAGGAGGATGGGCTTCTCCCGTCATAAGGACTGCTCATGCGTCTTCTCTTCGTTCGAGCTGCCGAGACGCTGGATTCGTCAGCCTTGGTCTTAATCGGAGATTGAAGGCTGGTATCGACTGGATCGCTCTCGCTGGTCAAGATATAGGTCAGTGCATGCTTGTTGATTTTGGAAGAACAGGTCGAATGCGCTTGGGAGCAGCCATCACGTTCAAATAAGCGAGTAGACTGGAGATACAGTGATCGTGGGTGTTGATGGTAACGCGAATAGAAATAATACGATTGCTCGTGGGGGGAGTACGACATTTGAGACGTCTTGTGAACCATTGCCATGGTAGTTTGGTTGATGATGGAAGATCCAAAAATGACTGAGACGCATCGCCGTGAAATGGAGAGATCAAACTAAGAGAGACCGTCAACATCACTATCAGACAAAATCATCAATTCTTTCGTTGACAGTCGCACGCACACAGCAATAGATCGACTGGACTCCTACTATTCACCGAGAGGATGGTAATTGTTTTCCGTTAACGCGGTCCGCCCTGCTTCAAGAATAAAATTCAGACAAAATCTGGAAGGATTCCACTCGCGTCTTTCGTGGTGTCGACAAATGTAGAAGCTGGTTCGGCATCCAAAATAAAATCAAAGTTGGACTGATCATCGACGTAAATTCCATGGAGTGTGGCGTCAGAAGCTACGACGGATGGCCCAGTCTGTTTTGGATCCCATGAAAATTATGACCAAAGTTATGTAATCTAGACTGTGTGGACGATTCTTCCGTGCTTTCCTCATCCTGTAGACCGAGATTTTGACTTTTGCTTAATGCACAAAAGCAATCATCAACGGAAAGAATTGCATTTTGGGTTGACTGTTTCTGGCGATGCTGAGTGTGAGGGGCTGAAAGGTCACATACGCTGTGACACTGAGGTGCTGCAGAAACAGAGTAATGAGCGTAGATCGAGAGTGTCCAGGTAAAGATTGCTTCGAAACGCGTCAGTTCAGAACGCAACAGGCGAAAAGTGGCATCATCAACAGAGTAACGGCTATGGAACATTGTCACTCGAATAATAATGATGATGGTGCTTCTTACAATGGCGACCACGCGTCTCTTGGTGCGATTGTGCGAAGAGAATACACCTTCGATGAAACACCCATAAAAGAACGATGCCGAATGGATATGCTGGTCAAACGCCAGGGCACTGACTCATTTCAATGCATGAAAACGGTTTGTAAATTAAGGTGGGCAAGTCTTGCTTTGCATGTCTCTTGAGTATTGTAGGATAGTACTAGACATGTAGTGTCATTAAGTCATCGAGAGATAACAAGTACTCCACCTAACACTTATACAACCTTTGGTCTGATTCTAAAGAAATTTACTTTCGTGGTGGTTTGTCTGATAGCGATACCGAATGAATGGCGTGGGCTCAGGATTCGCATAGAATCGAATCCTAATAGAAACAACTATGATTCGACACTGATACCGTAGATGCTTTCGAGGGGAACAAAGACAAACCGCAATTCACAATGTAGTTGAAGTACATTTTGTTTCTTTGAAAATCTAAGAGGAAAAACTAATTTTTTGGTTTCTATATATATGACATGGAGTCCTGAAAGGGCGTAAAAAGGATTGTTCTGTGATCGTTCTTTCGTCATGTTGATGGAAAGAAATGGACGCCGATCTTTGCATTCTGTGCAACATATGGAGAATCAATGGCTGATCTGTCGTTTGCCTTGACGTCCATTGATCGAATCATATATCACAATATCATATACTAATCATGGTAATGAGCAACTTCAAAGTCCAAGCACCCACCATTAACCAACAAAAACTTCATTCTGATTGCCCATGGATGATGGGCCTTAAAAAGCGCAACATTGCGCTCCAGAGATCTCACCATGGTGGAGTAAGAAATTACTGTGTAAAATTGGTTCGCGATCTTGCGGTGGGACTTTAGGGGGTTTAATGGCAGCCGACTGGCATTAGAAGGCTTGTGTACAAAGATCCGAAGCGGAAAGAACTTACAAACACGAATGTGTGTGTGTTTAAGCGAACGCCATTTTAGGATTTCTACGGATTGGACACATTAAAGTCCGTGAATTAAAGGCTCGCGGTAGCCTAGCGTTAAACCACGCCCATCGGGAAAAGTTTCTTTGGTCAGCGTTATCTGGCTACTAGTCAATGCGATTATCTTGCTATGACTTTATAACAATGTTCACAGATTTCGTTGGTGTTCGCTAGAAGGTTCCACAGAAGAGTTGACTTCCATGAAAATGCATCGAAAAACAAATCATGCATCTTGTGGGTACACCGAGTTGCGCATCGTTGCCAAGTGGCCAGAAAGGGAGAAACCTATCGACAGGAACGGGTTTCTTTCTAGGGGTCCCGTGACCGATCTTTACTGACTGAACGTATTCGATTGAGGGACGCCGCACTGATATCTCGATGATTCTTGGGCTGAACGATTGTGAAGAAATAATTTCTTCTTGCTTGGCGAACATGCTCAATATACTACCAAAATGAAAAGAAAGTGCTTCTTCGTCATATAGTGTGCTACAGCTTTCTCGCAGGATCAAATGGATCACACTAAAAATGGTAATTGTCATTGGACCATGGTGTCATTGCTTTAGAAAATCGACCATTGCAGTTATGGAGCTGGTACTTTGCAAGGATCATCCGAAATTACTCAGCAGCAAAATAATTAGTGACTACGTCTTTTTTCCACCAGCGCTCGACCAAGAGCTTCTCCCATGCAATACACTCAAGTGGCACATCGAGGCAATGAAAGTATATGTTGAGCGTTCAGTTCTATTTGATACTACCCAGGCTTATGTCAGAATAGATGCTTAATCTGGTGTCATTCTCTCCATAATAATTATGTAAGACGACGAAATCTAGAACTGGCGCACGCCATTCTTACGTGTAGTAGCTTGATGAGTTTCGCCACAGTCTCTGATTGGGGGTACGGATGACCGTCTTTATCCCATCATACGAAAATATTGTATATGGATTCACACATCACATTTGCACTTTGCCTATCTGTACGAAATTTACTAGCACAACCGTTGCCCTTCATGGAAAACCTCTTTCATTGAATGTGTAGAGGAATCAATCAACCGCAACTATTGAGTAGTCCACCAAGGTATGGTGAGGCATTTCAGTTTATTTGTATAGTTGCTTTTATGATAAAATTCTGTGCTGCTCGGTAAATAGCTCCTCCTTGTTTCTTAGCGGCACTTGAAAATTTACTGGGCATTGTATGCATTCTTAGGCGTGTCAATTACTTTATAAAATTACGCACAATCTCAGTGATCATATGAGCTACGAAAGTACCCCAGGGAGAACTTCCCTTTTTTTGTTTGGGTCCGACTTGATTAATCAAGGATAGACAACCGTGGAGTAGGCATCTCTAACACTTGGACTCGCTGAGTCCAGGCGAGTGAGTACTCATTCTTGAGAAAGATGTTTCTAGTGTGATGCTTGCCTTCCTTTCGCATTGATATCACCGCGCCACGTTTTCTGGACAATCACTTTGATTTTCTACGCACTCGATCTCCTCGGACACGCACTGTCATCACCTCAAATTCGTTCTTGAAAGAAATGGCGCTGAAAAGAGCTTACTGCACATTCTCATAGCTCTTGGTGATCTTCCTGAGTATCGAAGAATGAAAAAGACAAAATTTTGAGCACGACGAATGTGCAAAATTTGCAATCGAAGGACGTCATTCTACTGTGCGACTTGCTCTAACCTCAAAGAGAAGATGTATGTAGGCATTTATGGAGTGATGACTGGTCGTACATGCTATAATCGGCACGTGCGCGCAAGGATGAACCAAGGCAAGTCGTGCTTCAGTTGCCTCAATATAAATGTTGTTATGTTTTTGTATGGGACCATCACTCCTGCATTGTGGGATTTGCCTCAGTCAATATAAGAAGCAACAGCCACGAGCCAAAAATTTTACATTAGGGGAGTGCTGATAGGTACTGATAAAAGATAATTGTATATTTTTCGGGACAAATGCCTTTTTCATCCCTTACAACTTCTTGTGCTTGGGAGTGTTCGTGGTCACTTTCCTTCTGAGGCTCAATGCCTTTGGCATTTCTTTCAGAACTCCCTGTGCTACATCCGATAGAGAACTGATGAGATTGAATTTGCAAGTGTCAAGTAGACTCTAACCATGATCACCCGTAGAGCCAAGAATATTATTAACGTACTCGATTGGAATAAAGTTAAGGAAATGTGACCCGGCGAGGCTGTGTATGTGTGTGACGCGTCAAAAGAAGAACGAAATGGATTTATTGACAGGAAAGATCGCGAACTGTGCTTAACGACTATGGACTTTATCGAAGGCAATGTCTTTAGTGTGGAACTACCATCGCAAATGTGTACACGCTATTGTGTATAATTCAACGACTTCATTCACGATGCTACCCATGACAGAGATGTTTTATTAGCTACTCTAGCATCCTATAACCCCAATCAGTGTCGGCTCGGACTTGACATGAGCTATTGACTTTGTGATGTGGAGCAATATGATGCACAATTGTCTATTAATCTTGTCAGTTGGCGGAGGGGATTACAGTACAGTAATGGTGGAAGTCGGTGTGATGAGGCAATGGGAAAACACGTCTGGTCAATTCAAGTGAAAAGCAGATCAGTGGGCTGCTTTCCCGGGCACGGAATATGTACTATGTGTACTGCTGACCTCCGATGTGTAGTCGCGCAGCTACAAGTTGTCTTTGGTCAACATACCAGAGGAGATCATTCCCAAGCTACCGATAATTCCTGTAGTTGTCCCCCAAATGGAAGTGGAATTAGATTCTCGTTGACTGCTCAATGTTCCAACAGACCGCGTATTGTCTCTGCAGCCCTTCCCTCCTGGATCTCGATCTCGCAATCAACCTGTATGCGTGGCATAGAGCCTATCTCAACAGCAAACCCAGCCAAAAACATTCAAGTTTGATCATGTATTCAACTGATGATTCGGCATCTCATCTTTCCCATTATCTGCGTTCCCGGCAGATCAGTCTTTCGTTTCTTGAGGCGATGAGAATAGTTATCGTTGTCATTATTCCTATTATGTGACTAGCACCAGTATGTCGTGAATTTATTGCCCTTTTACATTGAAAAAAATGAAAACCAGGTAGAAAGTGATGCGTTAATTAATTGATAGCATGGTGAACATGAAGAAAACAAATTCAACTGTCTTGTATGCAGATATCAGCTGCATTGTCATTGTTGGCACCAAACGAGCGGTACTACGATAAGAATAATCCAACCACATGTACATTGGGATAAGGAATTTTATGGAGCTGTGCTGCTCTTTGGATAGGCAATGAATGATATATCTGTTCAGTGTAAGCAGCTGGTAAATCGGTATTATACCGGTATTTCACTCTCGTCATATAAACAAACGTGATAATGGAACACAAGTCTCTGCTCCCCTCAGAGCTGAAACATGGGCAGTCTTCCCCTTGACCATGCATCCACTTCTTCTACGTCCTCCTCCTCCTCTTCGCCCATGCTTCTGCGTGTGCGTCCACGCGCACTGTTGATAGCTATCGCCGGATTTCTGGTCATCTACATGTTCTTCTTCCTATACATGCAACAAAGCGTCTTGAACGCGGCGACAACAACCAGCGAAGAGCTACAACAGGCAAAGAACCTTGTGGCGCAAGCCGATACGGAAGCTAAGAAAATTGACGATCTCGATCTCGATCACCACAAGGATAATCCGCTAAATCCACCGTCATTCAACGTCGAAGTAAATGCGACGGACCCAAGTATGAAGGACAACGAGTGCTTCCGTAGTCGAGACTATGGCATCCTCAAGGTACTACAGGAAACCGCCACGAGCTATTGCCTTGAACCAGCAAGAGGGGACGCAATCCCATCCACTTACACGTATTACCATTCGTCAGAAGCCGATTTTCGATGCACCAAGTTCCAGAATCTGCAGCTCGACTTGCGAAAAGTGAAGATTTCCAGGCATATCAATGATATTTCGAAGGATGGTGCTGATCATGACCCTCGATTCCGGTACTCCAGTAGAATGGCGATATGTTCGTGCTTGGATGAGCAGGTGAAGCGTGGTCCTGAGGAAATTCCACCGCGTGTCTGGCGTGATGTCGTGGATCATGATCCAGTTGATGAATACGTGGTCTGCAATTCCAAGAGCTTGTCAAAGCGGAAGGATACCAACATAAAGTTTACAGACGTGAACGTTGTGTTATTGGCGAGGAGAGACGATCACAACCCGTTTTTTCAGGTTGCAACTACACTAAACGCGTGGATGATGCTGCAAGTCTTAGGGTGGAACACTACGAACACGCAGCTTGTGTATTTAGATAAAGGCTTCCAGTCGCCTGTGGACACCTTGCAGAAAGCAATTCTTTCGCCAAATCATGAAGTAATTGCGGGGGAGAAGATTTTGGGCCAGGTGGTGCATTTTGATTCAGTGTTGATCGCGCCATTTGAGACGTGGGGTGTGATGATGAGCCATTTAGACGACGATCAGCCGTGTTTCCGAAACCAATTAATCCAGGATTTCCGAAGTCATGCACTGGTAAGTCTGCAAATCGCACAACACAAAGCGAATCCAAAATCATGTTTGATCACCATCATCACACGACGGCCATACAAAGGCCGTATCATCCAGCGGCAATGGCGCAACGAAGACGAAATCATTGTGCAGATGCGTGAGGAGTACAAAGGGATCTATAAATATGGCGAGTGCGTGTTTGAAGCCCGCGAGTTTGTGGACATGACGCAAGAGGAGCAGATGCAAACGATGATTGAAAGCGATATAGTGATCGGTATGCACGGCGCTGGCCTTGTAAATGTGCTCTGGACGCGCCCAGAGACGCTTATCGTTGAAATTTTCCCCAAGAAACGCAAACGCTATGGCTACCGTAACATTTGCCAATACACAGGCTGCAATTATCACGAGTTTCGTGGCGGCAAAGACATTTCTACAGGCAGAGGCGCGAATGCCAACGACAAGTCGATCTCGTACAACGAGTGGAAGCGCTTCTTCGACCCGCTCTTCCGCAATGCGATTTATGAACTGGAACGTCGCAACAGTGACGAATACATGCATCGATAAGTACTTTGAGTGAAAGTTCATTTGTAAATACAATAGTTCCTTTTTGTTATGATAGGCTTGCGAGTGAAGGCATTGTCGTGATAAAGGAAAGCCCTACAGTCGTGGCTAGTGGTGGCCAAGTAGGAGAAAATGATGCAACACGTCAGCACGTCGGCTGTCAAAATGTGTACCATATGTGATGATGGTTGAGTAATTATTTCTATTATATTGCAGCATTGTCTATCATTCGAGAAGCAATAAAGTGCATTATTGCGCGAGTTTATGGCGTTTGCTGCTACGTTGCTCTTCTCCATCGTGATCTTCGTCTTGACTTGGTTTCGTATGGTGGTCATTACCATTAGTATTCTGGGTTGCAGATGCATCATCATCTTCCTGTTCTGCTTCCTGAAGGGCTATCTCATCAAAAAGCGTTCGTTCAGTTCACCAAGGCTAGTTAGATACAACAATAGAGTTACATATCAGCAGTAGAAACCACAGAATTTTTCGAACCTGGAAGCAGACTCTTTCGAAGTACTGTAATTCGACCGGTTGCTGGTGACGTCCCTTTCACATTGGGAAATATCTACAGAGCTTGCATGAGTTCACCGCTATGAATGTTTCATCTTGTCGATGAATTGAATAATACCTTCGAAGATGGCGATGGGGGTGGGAGTGTCGTGCTAAACTTGCGTAAATAATTGCGGAAAGCATCCTGCCAAAGCAAAATTCCCCACATCAACACTAATTCGAACCTTATGGAATTAGAAGAGAAACTTCCAGGTGCAGCACGTACGTGAATAGCTGTATGCACTTTTGGGCAAGGATTGCGACTATACACTCGAACCACACGTTCTTCGAACTATACGACACGCACACGGACAGACAAAATTCCATCAGGTTTCGGTAACAAAACTACACGTCACTAGGTAATGCAAGCCAACCAAGCTCACCTTTTCTGGGAACAAGAGGCTGACATCGTTCTTCGGGATGTGGAAACTCGTATTCGGATCATTCGAACTGTAAAACTTGACGTTATCGACAGGATTCCGATCGTTGAAATTGTAATTCAGCCGTCCATCGTGGATGATAATGTCGTCCGGATCCAAATGCACACCTTGAGTGACGTTATGGCACGCTATATCTTCACTACGCACTTTGGGCAATTTTCCCATGAGATCTGATGGCAAAAGATACTCGTCGATGAATTCGTAAAGCTTTCGACGTCGTAATTGCTTGATGATATCCCGCGCAGGAGCCAATGTTTGACTCTTTGAAGCTTCAATGGTCTATTCCATTCAGTAAGTAAGAACACAAAGAAGCACTACAGGCAATATGAAGATGGATGCAACTCACATGGACAATGTGGTCGGTGAGGAATTGGAAATCTTGTGGTGAGTGTGTCGCTGAAGAAATGCCCAACTCTTTATCAGCCAACAACATGGCGTCGCAGATCATAAATTCTACAGCCAAGCCTTTGCGATGGGTATATATCTGTCAAGCAAATCGCAACAGCGAGTTCAATATCATTACTCCAAACGCCAGTCGTGATGCATGAACGAATTTGTTTTGTTGTCCACCTGCTTGTGCATCTGATACCGCTGCTGGAACATGTCGTAAATGTCGAGATTCACGGACGTATGGTAGCAGATCTGGTCGTCGATCACGCGGTTGAACATACACAGCCGCTTGTAGTCAAACACCTTCCTCATGCCAAACAAGTTGAGCATATCACGCGCCAAGTAATCAAACTTATCGACATCGATGCAGTTCCGACCATTTGCGACGATTTCGTACAAATAACCGCGTGAATCCAGTCGTGGCTTGCTCAAATGTGTGCTAAGGTAGATTAGTTACTTTGAGTAAGTCACGCTTTGCTTACTTAAAAAAAATAGCCAATACTCACGCTTTGGCACCCACGATGATCTCCTGGATGAATTTCATGTCGTTTCGCTCTATGTCAATGTGATTGTCATCGATTAAATACTCGATCATGCGCAATGACATCTCTTCGTGGTAATATCCGTTGCCATTGTAGCCTTTTGATACCACACGCGGCATGAATTGGTGCTCAAACACATGCGAAAACGGTCCATGGCCGATATCATGCAGCAGTCCCGCTGCGCTCTATAAATATAAATCATATCCGGCATATAAAAACAATCAATGCATATATCGATCTATGCCCAATGCTATTTGTTTTTGAGTTCAATTATCACTTACCAGCAAAGTTACTTCTCGGTTCGTGAGCTCCAGTTCCGGCTGTTGCCGACGGAATCGGTCAACAGTCTCGCCTGCCAAGTATCCAACACCTAACGAATGCTCAAAGCGATTGTGCGATCCGCCTGGAAAGATATAGTATAGTGTGCCCAATTGCTTCAGGTCGCGCAGTCGCTGGAACTGTGGGGTGTCCATCAGTGAGACGCATAGTCCGTTCAGTTTAATGTAGCCATGGACCTGGTCTGTATATCGAAACACGGTAGCCAATCAGCTTTGTCATAATAGGTTAATACTTGCACTCTTTATTGTACCATTAAAGAGCTTGGCGCGTGGGTCGGTGTCGTCCATGAGTGGTGCCATCGCTTTCGTACCTCTTTAGATCCTGAACATGACCTTCACTCCAATGGTGTTGCGAGGAGATAGTACCTTGATACACTCGAATATAGAGCTTCTTGAATTGATGATATTATTTACCGTAATTGAGATGATGGTGTGGGGACACACCAGCTAAGTCGACGTCTACTTACCCTAATGAACTTCAATTTGTCATTTGGTAAATACTGCTAAAATCAACAATTGTCTTTCATGTCCTGTTGATAATACCGGTAAAAATACCGGTACTAGCGGTGCACCAAATCAGGGCAACAAGGCAAAGGGACAAAAACAAGAGGGGTGGACTAATTCACAGGAACGGGGGGAAATGGACGTGATCGTGGTAGCGCTGAAAGTGGAGGGGCATCCCCTCATTCCAGACATTCGTCACCGTCAAGTTAACGTAGCATTGTACGCGGGTATGCCGGTGTCGGAACTGGAGCAGGTGTTGAAAACGGCATTGGCGATTGAACTGGATGACCCCATGATCACCTGTAGTGGCTTTTACGTTTCCACGCAGGGGAAACAATCACAACAATATCACCATCGTCGTCATGCTTCTTCTTCGCATGGGGGACGTATCATTCCACTGTCATTAGCATGTGCGGCACCGGAGTTGCTACAGCATGGCTATGTCACGGTACTCTTCTCTTCTTCAACTGCCTCTGGTTCATTTGAGAGGAAGAAAGGGGAGCATTCGAATGGAAAAGCTACAACTGCTGCGACTATTTCTGATGGAAATGCAGAACGTACCATGACTCAGCAACAGCAGCAGCATCATCGGTTGGCGGATCGGATTGCTCGCGTAATTGCAGCATTACGAGATGACAAGGCACTGACGAGCTTTGAAGCCGCAGTGTTGACGGAGCTCTGTGAAGCGCATCAGCAGGACGTACTGAAGCTGCTTAAAAGCAGCAAAACCATTGCGCAAAAGAAACAGAAATTGCTGGAGTTCCTGCATGCTGGTGGTGAGAGTGGTGTGATCGAGTGGCATCAGGAAGAACATGCTAACAATGAAACACCTAGAGAGCAACCATCACAACCGATACAAGCATCCAACCAAACAACTTCTATTACACCACCGTTAGATCTGCAGGTAGAGTTGGTGTGCAAGAAGGTCACGGCGATCGCAAGGACGGTGTTTTCGCCACAGGTGCAGTCGGATATTATCGCGTTAGCGAATAGCTACCGGCAAAAAAACTTAGGCAAGCAACTCAGTGAGACAAGCTTTAGTCAGATGATGGAGTTGATGGGCGTACTTGAGCGGCTGCTGAACAAACACGCACTAGCAGAAGAACATGGTGCGTCAGTACTCGGATTGATTTTGGCAGAGAACCGTCTTCTGTTGAGTGCGTTGGAAGTCTACAAGCGCGATCAAAATCGGGCTGATTTAGAGACTACAGTTAAGCAAATTGCCGACTTGGGCGCTACATTGAATGGCGGTAAAAGTCCGAGAGCAAACCGGAAGAGTAAGACTCGCTCGAATGGAAGAGAGCAGTCATTACCGTCTCCACAAAAGAGGAATGGCTCCACGCCCACATTAAAATCAAAGCCGAAAGTGTTTGCCCATGATGTTCTAAAGACATTACGCAAGAAGAAGATGATGACAAGTCTTGAATTCGATATTGTGGAAGCGTTGGTGAAACAGCATGATACGCAAGTGTTTATGGCCATTCAAGAGTACCAGCAGGGTACCCGGAGTTTAGGTGGTTTGCGGGACACGCTAGTAAGTATTGTGGAAGAAATCACGATGGAGCTAGGCGATGAAGAGAAACCGTATTTTATGCATAGTGACGACGATGGATATACTGGAAACGGCGATAATGGTGATGATAACGGCATGGAGTGGCAAAATCAGTTGCTTGGATTTGTGCGCGTGTGGTGCAACCAGCAATTGTTGTCAATGGAGCACGTCGAGGTATTGGAGAAGCTGATTGATGAGCGTCACAATCTTCTGCAAAGCGCATATGAGGTATACGTCAGTGATGAGGACGAAAGTGAACTATTTGATACCCTTCAACGAATCGCAAAGTTGCAACTCCAGGCTCAAGAAGGCGTAGCGTTACATATGTTTTCTCAAATAGTGGACAACCATTGTGATGTGCTACAAGAAAACGAGAAGGAGCTAGTGAAGCAGTTGTTTGCGCGGAAGAACGAGCTCGTTCGAGCTGCATGGGAAGTTTTTGATGTGGAAAAGAATATATCAGATTTGGGAGATACGTTGCTACGCATTACTCGATTTACAAGTCGCAAGGACTCAAAACTTCGGCTCGTTGAAGTTGTCGGTGAAATGATGCGCCGAAATCTTATTCGATCCCATGAAGCAGATGGACTGATTCAACTGTTCGAAGCCAAAAACGAAGCACTGATGGCAGCTAACGAAGCATTCGACTCGGATGGAGATGTGAAGGAGCTTGTAGAAACGCTGTTGCTGATAGTCAAACATGCAAATTTTGGAGAGCCGCCACTATGCACCTCACCGAGACATGCCACGACAACTTCTTCTCAAGTTTCTGACAAACAAGCATATCCTGCAGGAAGCGACCAACTGATAGCGTCGCGATTGATTCAGCTTCTTACAGACAAAAGGCGTTTGGCCACGTGGCAAAATGAACTTTTACTTGCACTGATAGCAAAAAATGACGATCGATTGCTGGCCGCGATCGATTTATACAATGAAGATCAGAATGCTCGAGAATTGGTGGACACGCTCTTGAGACTTTGTGATCTATGTGTCGGAAAACTAAACAAAGACAAAATTATTCAAGAATGGATCATTCCCTTGCAAAAATGTGGACGAATAGACAATCGTGATGTGCTGTGTGCGTTAGTGGAAGCCGAGGATCCTCGTGTGATTGCAGCATTCGTGATTTATTTGGAAGATGGTAATGGAGAAGAGTTTGCCGATACCCTCGTTCGGGTTTCTCGGCTTGAAGCAGCGTCCACCGGATATGACAAGCGGCCAAGTTCCGTAGCGACAGAAGATGCGGATGGTGATCTTAAGCTCGACATCAAAGACACTAATCAAATCTTGACCGATTTAGTGCATGCCGGTATGCTTTCGATGCCCGATCGAACTATCATTCAAGAACTCTTGATGGCTGGCGATCCCCAAGCATTGGCCGCATTTGATGTCTATCAGGAAACGACCGATAAAACTGATCTAGCAGACACATTTCAACGAATTTTGGCAAGAAGACTTATACAGTATGAACAAACAGAAGCAGCGATGACTGCGGCATCGATTTCTAAAATATCATCGATGGAAAAACAATTACTGCATTTCGCGAGTGAAGTGAAACTCTCACCGGCGGAGCTAGATGCGCTTAAGCGCTCAATTGCGCGAAAGGATCCCATTCTAGAAGCTGCTGTGGAGGTTTTTGAAATGGAGAATGACGAGGTACGCATAGAACTATCATTGATTGTTTGTACTTGGTTTTCTTTACTTTTTTGTGATGCTTATGTAATAGGAGGATCTAAAGGATACTCTGCGTCGTGTGGCAGTTCACCTGGTCGAAGCAGAGAGCCAGAGGCAATGACGAGCTATTATCTGTTTTCTTTATAATGAGGCAAACGTCCGATATTTCCGAAATCAATTAAAGGTGCAATGTGAATGTATAGCTCTTATAACGTTGCTCGCTAACGTGCGTGCAATCTTGCATAGGAGCGTTACGCTCGACAAACAACTCGCAGAATCGTATCTAGACACATGTTATTACTCACATTCCTTGTAGGTGACAAAGAGCTGAATACCTTTCTTCACTGTTGTGTCCACCGTGTCGATGGTAATTTGAGGATCTTCGTCCGATCGCTTGCCTTTGTGAGCTGTGATGTCGGTATTGACTCGAAGAATGGTAGATGCACCGCATGGAGACCAGACGACAGCGGCCATACTGACCTGATTCGAAATCATGATATCTTTCGTCGACCCTGCTGGCCAGATCTGTTCATATGTAGGACCGTTTGTACCAGGAAAAAAATAGTTCGTACGGAACCTCGTGTAGCTTTTTGCATCGTCTTCTGGGACGTAACTCGACCCCCGATAGTCCACTTGAAAGATTCCAATAGAAATACCGCTCATCACCGAGATCGGAAGCGCGAGATTGCAGGATTTGGTGACATGGATTTTGGTTGCGGTGGTCGTCGCCATGTACTCGGAGAATAGCATGGAAACGCTTTGCCCATCCTCCGCCTGGATCACTGTGAGACTGTTGGCAGGACAGCCACTCCCATAAACCGTAGGAGTTCCAATGGAGAAGACTGGGTCAGCAGCTTTGACGACAACAGATGACAACAAAGACATGACGAAGGCCACTGCAAATAAGACGGAAGAGAGGAGTGGAATCATTGTGGATCGCGCGGACTTCTTTGGCTACTAAGGCGACTGGGTACGAATAGATGTACAAGACCTTTGGAATAGGTTCTTGTGAAATTGAAAAGTGAATGACTAGAAGATTGAGTACAGTTTCTTCCTGCAGTCGATATTACTGGGCAGAGACCACGTGAGCGTTTAGATACAGTCTTGGCATCCATGGGAAGATGCTTGCCATGCCAAATACTCGACTTTTCTGTCGTTTTGCGAATTCCACAGCACTTTTACGTAAGAAACAAATACAAAACCTAACGTTCAATACTTTGGTGGGCAGACTATTCTCATAATGCCACTGCGAAACTGACGCAGAATTTGTTAAATCAAATATTCCCTCATTTCTCCCACCGGTGGGATATACTTTGACGTGTTTTTTCTCCCTATCGATAGAAACTTGTTTTCCGCAATGAGATCTTTTCTCCACTGTCCTTCTTCCCAAGAAAGGATGCAAGTCGATGACAGTACATGCCCGAGGAGATCGACATTGGTTCTGGTCTCAACGACTGTCCAGATTGATCGAAATAGCACGTAAAAAGTAGATCTCGAGGATTGCTGTTATCGTCCAAGACCGATTTGAGTACGGACTCCTCGCACAAATGTGTAAAGAGCATCCAAATTGTGGTTCACGTTGATCAACAACTTCATCAAGACAAGAATGAAGAGATGAAAGCAAGAGAACGTCTCTCGTCTCATGTTAACGTCTTCGCTGTGAGAAGAAATGGAAGGCAAGCAGGAATGTTCAGAAGACCCTGATCTCCGATCTCTAAAAGGATCAAACGATGCAAGATAGATAAACCGAGTCCAAACAGCATCTTGAAAGTGAGATTGTATCCAATGAAGGAACAAAAGCAACTTCTCAACAAGATGTTTGGTATCAGAAAGTCTTGGAATGTCCTCACTGACAGAGATGTCAACGCTGCTAGAAACATCTTTTTCAAGAATGAACATCTCCAGCAGCGTCCCACTAAAGAGAAAGACGAAAATATGATAATACCTCCTGATAATTACGTTTACAATACTGTCGTTGGGATCGACCCTGGTATGCCAGTCGCTCTGCACTGTCATTCATGTGCGAGAAGTTGATGTGGAAGAGAAAAAAGCCAAATGCAACGGAAGGATACCCAAGCAAAGTCAAGCGAAGGAGTCGAAGTAGAAACGGCGAAAGAAGCGGAAGAAGAAAAGGAAGAGGAGACGCAAGCATGGTGTTCGACATAAGCGAGCCAGTAACCAGCGGTACAATGCTCAACAGATATCTACGCGAGAGTACAGGCATCTCGCCGGGATGAAGAAACACACGTTCTGGCACGATAACTTGAAGAAGAGAGAACATGAGTACGGAAGGATCATCTGGGAGATGCCTTCGTTCAAGACAGCGTCGTATGAGTAGTATATGACAAACATCAAGTATGTGTGGAGACATTTCGACTTCTTGGCGAGCTTTTGTGCAAGACATCCATTTCGTAAATAACGTTTCCTTCAGTCGAGATTTAGTCGAAAGACGTTGGGATATCTGGTAAAGTGGTTGGTACCCACTCCAAGTCCTCAGATTTGCATTGATCTCGGTGACTGGAGCCAACAGGACTTGGTCAAGGGTCACGCACATGGACCCGTGAAGCGGTTCGCACGTGAGCTGGCAAAGCGCGCGACTGTGCTGCAGATCGACGAGTACTGCACGAGTCAGTGATGCTCCGAGTGCTACCAGCAGCTTGAGGAGACGCCATTCCCGATAAAAAAGCTGATGGGAGCGCAAGAGTCAAGTTTTCCCGCCAGGTTCTCCGCTGTAATAACAGCGAGTGTAGAATGACATGGGAATGAGATGTGAATACGTCGAAGAATATCCTTAAACTCGCTATGTGTCTCCTACATGGACTTCCAAGACCGCCAGAGTTACGACGAGGAGAAAAGAATGTAAGAAGAGAATAGAGTGTAGGAAAAATATCCATGGACATCGAGGGAGTCAACCGAGTTTTCAAACATGTCCACACAGTCCGTATTCTGGTAATCACCAGTAAATCAAATATAGCTCAACAGAGAGTTCATTATCAACTGTTTTCTCATCGCATGGATTGTACATTGCGAATGGCAACTACCGACTTTTCATCAAACGAAAATATTTTCTCAGTGTTAGTATGTACGGGATAGATACAACTACATTTATTGTCACGTTTACGACTCAGTGAATATGTGGAATGTACTTATATGCTTCCTTGTTCAGTAGATCATGTGCAGGTTCTATACTTGATGAAAACATGCATGCCTGGTTGCGATGCAGTATCTGATCCCTCAATGACGATTCGAGCATCTGGGTCAGTTTTCTTGGCTTTCGTAGCAGTGATCGCTGTGTTCACGCGCAAATTAGTAGGTTGTCCACAGGGTGACCATACGATCACAGTATCTGCCATTATATAAGAGATGCTAACTAATTGATCTTCAGTATCTTTCGTCCATGTCTTCTTGTGTGTAGTACCACTGCTACCTGCTAGGAAGCAATCCGCTTGAAATGTCGTAAAGGCATTACCTGCTGAAGGCACGGATGTTTGACCATGATAATCGACTTGGGAGATGCTGATGGAGACGTCAGATGTAGGTGTCACTGACAAAGCCATATTGCATGTTGTTCTGTGACGAGTGACTATTGAGGATGTTTGAGCTGAAAATAAGGTGAAGACAACCGAGACGCTTTGGCTATCGGATGCTTGATCAACTCGTACGGAACTTGCTGGACAACCTGAGCCAAAGAACGTTGGTGTTCCTAGCGTAAATGAACGATTGGATGCCACGGTATGAGCGAGACGACTGGTCAGTGCAAGCATAATTGCAGAAAATACATATGCAAGCTTGGCCATGTTTATTGGGCTCGTACTGATAAAGATACAAGCGGATTCAGAAGTTCCAACTTGTGTGTGTTCGAACCGAAAAGAACGACTGCAGTAGTGGAAGAATATTCAAATACCAAACGTCAAGGAACACGATGTTAAGAAGCTTCTTTGAACTCCATGCTCTAAAGAAGCGCCCTAGCATCGCGTAGTGTTGGAAACATCCGGAAGCACTTCTGATGTGGCCGAAGGATCGCTAGAGTAACTGGTGAACTGTTATTCTCGCTGCTTATCTCTTGGCTACTTTTGCCTGTTACATCCCATGTACTGATTCGTGCGTTTAGCATCCCATATGGATACGAACTGCTTCAATCTCGTTAGAGACAAGGTACATCCATATTTAACCGATCATGAAACGAAGGAATATTGTTTGGTCTCCTTCTGGTAGCGTGATTACGATGTGACACATCAGTAGAACATGCAACTCAGTGACGATCTCGTCTCTTTTGATATCTCGGTCTCTGCAATCCAGTGGGTTCTGCAGAAGCAATGGGGTACTGGATCGGTGTGTACTTGTTTCCCATGGATTGGAAAGCCAAGTTTTTGGAAATCAAAAGCATGGCCAGTTTCGCACTGAAAGGGCATTTTTCTGCATTTTCCAGTTGTCGGTGCTATTGGAATGTTTCAACGGAGCAAATCATGGTGGGATCCCTGATTTCCCATCGAAACATTCCGTGCTGTGCTTTAATTGAATATGAGAAAGGAAAGCGCAAGCACATAAACATACGACTCCAAGCAGATACCTCAAGGAACTCCACCTCGAAGTCTGTGGGTCCCATGTGATCCCGTTGGACAAACGGATGAACTGTGCATGCTCGACAAGCCGACGACGGCTATGACGGCGCAGCGAAGTGGTGGAAACGCAACGCTGCATAATTGAAAGTGTATGGTAGCTACAGAATAAGGGGGATCAAAATATTTAATCCCAACAAGGTGGTCAAAGATTTCCCCCTTTAATGCAAGACACTGATTGCATTGTGCATAAAGCGGAAGAGCGCAGTCGCGCTATGCAAAGGATAGCCGATCACGTTTACATAAAGTCAGCAAAGGACCTGCAGCCACATAAACAAACGAGTACACATGGTTGTTGAGTCTTCGTCATGTAGGAGTTGTCAAACCAATGAAGTTGTCCGTCGACGTCAGTCCCTCTCTTTTTTTCGATTCTATTTATTTATGGATAATCACTAAATAGAGGTCATGAATCAATATTATCCCAAAATTACGAATTTGTGCAGCCTAAATCAACTATAGTTGACGGTAATAAATGGATTTTTTACAATATATCCCGTGAATAGTCCATAAACACGAATCTTCGCGTGAGAGGTGATCAAGGGAGGGAAGAAGCATCAGGAGCTTGTCGCCACGTCTGCGATCAGGAAGAGTGGGAGCTCCACCATGTCTTTCTGTGCTGATAGTTGATCACCCATCCTTTTGTGCACCATCTCCGCCCTTACGCTGACGCACTCGCGGCGGAAACTGATCCCCCAACGCACAACAACACAGTGCTGACCGTGATCAATTTCTCCTCTTGTGCCGCACCCCAAGGCATATCGGACTTAGCCACCAGTCCTACACAACAAAGATGTTTAAGCGATTTCATTCCAAGAGCAAATCGTCGTCTTCCTCCTCCAAAAAACAGCTTTCTAAAGAAGAAGCTAGTAAAGGAGGAGGAACAGAGAAGGAGCTATCGAACGATGAATCTCAATTTGGAGCCCCAACTCCACTAACGACTGGTACGAATAGCTCTCGTTTCGCCAACCACTCAACAGGCTCCTCTCGCCATGGCTCTACCGGTGGAGGAGGAGGAGTGACGACGCCCATGTCTACGCGTTCAACAGGGTCTTCCGGACCTCGCTATGGCTATCAAGATGACGACTCGACCATTGTTGTTTCTTCTAAGACTCGACGAGAGATCATCAACAAAGTGATTGTAACGGTCGATGACATTCTCCACTCGATGCTCGGTGATAGCATTGGCGCTTCTGCTCCTTCGGATGCTCAAGTGCGTTGGAAACCCAAGATGCGCAAGAAAAACATCTCGTACTACGTCGACGACTGCGTATCCCATGGCCAAGTGCGGTTTTGCTGTGTGAGTTACACACAAGCCTCAGTCCAGGACGTTATGGAGCTTTTTATGATGACCGACACAGCATCTTTACTCCGCAACAACCGCATCATTTATAATAACGTCCTAGAAGCCAAAGTACTTTCGGTATTACGATATCCGACCAAGGAGAAGCCCATGAACTCAGTCTACGTGCGGTACACGTCTTTCCAGACGCCTGGACTGATGGTCAATCGTGATATGTGTGTGGCAGTAGCAACCGATTTAATCCACCAGTCGGACGGTTCAACAATCGGTTATTGCCTTTGGGATTCGGTGGAAGACGAAGCCTTTGCAGAAGTCGCGTCGACTCCCGGACTTGTGCCTTGTCCAATGTTCAAGTCTGGTTTCTTCCTGAGAAACGCTGGCCCAGCTGCTAGACACACATATGATGATGGGAACTCGAAACAGGGATTCACCAAGATCGTATACATGGTCGGCATGATGCCTGGTGGCTGGGCACCGAATCTCCAGGCGCGGATCCTCATGGAAAGGTTCGGAGCCAACCTCGCACGGCTTTGCTCGCATTTTAGAAGACGCCATTTAGACTCATCGACGTTCGTGCTCAAGTCGCAATGGGTTTCTAAGAGGTAAGGCTCTGTTTATTCTTTTTTTTGTAAACTAGTTAGCAATTAGACGCTTATTGGTTGCGGATTTTTACCTGATACTAGCCATGCAAAAATGTGTCATGAATGTCGTCGGCCGTTTCAAACTCTCTCAAAGCGGGTGAATTGCCGGTGCTGTGGCCAAGTAGTCTGTAAAACCTGTAGCAGCAAGGAAATCGTCGAATTGCAGGCAGTCGGTCTCGTCCCCATGCGGATCTGTTTGACGTGTTTAGAAGACGTTGGGCTGATTAGCCTCAAGCGCACAACACAATCACAGAGAAACAGGGAGGTGAATCAGCGTCAGCATCATTTGGACCCTCACCAGTTGCAGTATCATGAACGCCCACGCGCGCCCTCGGGACTTTCGAGCTCCACGACAAACGGGGAGCCGCACGGGTGGGACTTCACCGAAGAATGGACATCAACACCACCAGGTGAAAACCGCGTGCGGCATCTCTCGGTGGATTAAGCGCGTCAACAAAAGCATTGGACTGATCGGTTTTTGGGTTTTATTTTGAGAAAATTCTCTTTAAATGAGAATACTCTGGTGTTTTGTGTGTCTGTTAGTAGTGGTGACGTATAAAAACTCAAGGAAAAATATGTTCAAGTATTAAAAACTGATGTGAAAGTGTTGACGTTTTATTTATATAAAGCTTCTATGGCGACTTCCACATACGCGGCAAAATCAAAAATGACGTAAATCGATGTAAATACTTGCAATTCCACGCTTCTCGTGTTGCTACCTTTCTAGTTTGGGCTAGTAGCTGACCATCCCGGAAATTACACCCATCTTAGCGATACTCACATTTTTGCGATTCTTGAGCCAGTATATGCCGCTGTTCCAGTTTGGCCATGAGAAGATGTGATAGCCAGACCACTGCTGGTGAAGTGAACAACAGTCAATAACGCTTGGATTTGGGGTGTTGTCGGTGTCGCTGCTTAGAAAATTGACGTCATCGACGATCTTGTACACGTTCGCATCTGGAACAGTACCGAATATTGCGGATATTGTTGCCAACTTAACCGATCTGGTAGTCGAAATTAAAACGGCTTAAATACTCAACCATTTCAATGTGGTCACCAACGGATCGTTATACGAAGAAAAATAAAATCATAAAAGTTCATTTCCTACTTTCCCGGCGGCTTTTGTGGTGTAGTATAGGAAGATCGTCGTATGGTTACAGAGATAAACACACAGAGACAGGCTAAGGTACATGTATCCGTTTTAAGAAACGATTCCCCTATATTCCGCTTTATACTGATGTTTCCAGATTCATAATATTCTCCGTTCACCTTTATTGCAGTAGGGGAATGTGGATCCATTGACTCGACCGAATGCCTGGACAAGAATATTTTACAGGATAAAATAAATTGTAAGGGGAGAAAGCACTACATTATCAAAACATACCATTTTGGCCATTTTCAACACAAACTGAATATTTGTCTAGGAGTGAGAAACATCAGTGAAAAGCACGAGGCATTTTGAAACATGCGTAACGAATTTCCACATAATTTCCCATTGTACCCATTCCACCACAAACAGACAACTTCAAGATGAGAGTACGACTAGCGAAACCTATCCAATTTTGCAAACGTGTCAACAACATAAGAGATGCGTTCTTACTTACAACAAAACCATAGGATTCTTTTTTGCCTTTTTTCAAGAGAGTAGCAGATTAACCTCGAGAGATCATATGAGAAACTCAGGGAGAACCTCTGTTTTTGTTTGGGACCGATTTAATCAGCAAAAGCTAACAAAGACTAGACAACCAAGGAGTACGCATCTCCAACACCTCGACTCTGAGAACAAGTCTTTGTTGTATAGTGTTCATCACAATTGTGTGTGTGATGTTTGTCTTCCTTTTGAACCGATACTACTGCCCCACGCTTTCCGGACAATCACTTTGCTTTTCCACGCACTCGATCTCGAGAATGCACTGTCATCGCTTCGCATCTGTTCTCGAAAAGGATAGCAGAGAATTAGAAATAAGTTCCTGCTTCTATCGATGGGGACCAATTCGCTTTAAAAAACACGCCAAAGTGCATTCTACAGATAGGAGGAATGAGGGATAGAGATTAAGAAAATAGAAATTTTTTTGTTATAGGTACTGGTTGTGAGAGTCTTCTCGAAAGGATGACACAAAGGCTAGCGCCGATCAGGCACACTACATGCAAGACAATGAAGCTAAAAAAATAGCTCACTTACAATTTCTGAGCCTATCAAAACTCATCATTGAAGCAAGGTGAAGATATGCACAGAACACATGGGCTTGGGAATTGAATGGAAAACACGAGAAGACAAACAGAAAAGTTGAAACTGTCGGTGTAACATGGCTGTGTACAAGTTACTTGAATCCCGAGTTGACGTTTGGATTGGCAATCTTGCCGCCTATGCCGCCCTTAAACCAGCAAGTGCCACTATTAAAGTTGGACCACGAAAATGCTTTACATTTATCCGAGCGACTACATTGATCGCAGCAGCTTTTCACGTCGCTCCCCGGAGCGTTACCAATGTCTTGGTCAACGTAATCGAAACCATTATCATATGTGCACGTTGGCTCCGGAACGACGTTGACCTCACATGACACAACGTTGCTGTTTGGGACGGTGTCACCTTTGCGACTCTTGAGCCAGCAAGTGCCATCATTAAGCGACGTCCACGAGAAGGCATTACAATCTTTTCGTTGGTGACAAATGGAGCAGCAACCGCCGGGTGTACTGCTATGAGCGTTGCCAATGTCATGGTCGAAAAAGTCGACACCATATTGAAGTGTGCAATCCATATCAGGTGGAGAGACTTCAGCTGACTGCACTGCTGGGTTGATAGCAACTGAGCCTTTGCGGCTTTTGAGCCAGCAGGTACCACCTTCGAACGCCGTCCACGAGAACGCATGGCACTCGGAGTTTTTGTTGCAGAGATCGCAACACCCCTCAGGTATGGTACTCTTGGCACGGCCAATATCGTTCCCGAGGTAGTCGAAATTTTTTGTGACCGGGCAATTTGGTGGATTAACAGGTGGAATCGTTCCCGACGTCACCGAGGAGTCCACAACTGTGTTACCTTTAGCCTTCTTGAGCCAGCATGTCCCCTGGTTGAACGAGTTCCACGACCATGCCGCACAGGGTGGGTTGTTTTTACAGATGGTGCAACAGTCTTCTGCTTTTGGGGCTTGGAAATTTGCAAAGTCATTATCGACGTAGTCCTTGCCTACGTCGATAGTACAGGTTGGAGGATCAATCTCTTCAATAAGAGCGCGTGGGATGGTTGCCTCGTCCTCGCGACTGAGTAGAAGGGCACGAAGCATCGTCGACGCTTCCACACTAATGTGCAGAAGCAATAGAAAGATTATCTCCGCGAGAAGGAACATGAGTAACTTCATTATTTTGGCTTGGAGAGATCAACTCACAGAGTTGACAATTGGTTTGGTAATTTGGTAGTGAAGTGTGTACTTGGAAGTAAATTTTGAAATGAGCTTCTTCTCAAAAGGGCAGGCAACTGGATGTACAACTCATCGACACGAGAGAAAGAGCACCGACGGTTTGTGTGTGTGCAGTGAGAAAGAGATTGTGATTACTGTAATCTAGAGTACACCCATTGCGATCGTGCTTATGTTTCACTTTTTTTGTGTTTGGGGGGTTATCATGCCCAATCGCTTACCGCAAGATGAGCTAGTTGCTGGTGGCAGACTAATGTAAGCGTTTTTTTATTAATAATAATTTCGCTTGAGCGTTGCATTTGCTTCTAGCACACCATCTAGATGCATAATTTTTTTATTCAGCAAAAAAAATAAGTAGAAGTTTTATTTGAACGCCAATCGAATCACAGGAAATCTAAATGAATGAAACAGGATTTTCCTTTATGGGTTGGGAAACGATTGTAGCACCTTGAACCCATTGGTTAGGTGCACTTTGTACCCATACCTTGCAAGTTCAACATCAATGCTCGACTAGTGGAACCATGGTGTGTTGAAACTGCCTGGGAAGCTTGGTCCGATCAGATGCGAGTGTATCACGCGTAAATTATTCAGCTTGTGGTGCTACAAGCAGCAAAACTATCCATAGGTAAAAACCATTTCTTGTCCGTGGATTATTTGAGTTCTGGTGATACTTGGATAGCTGTCCTTTCTTGATGATACCACAATACACAAAGCATCAAAAACGAAAAACAAAGTAAATTTATAGGAACTATCGGAGGTGTTCGCATCAACTAGTGTCTGCTACTACTGAATAAGTGCATTCAATCCTTTTCAAATCGCATGTTCAATATACAAAATGTTTCTACGCTACGAAGCTGGATATGGTGTTTTTAAAGCTGTTTACACACTGACGAGGTATTCGACGCTCCTTCATGATGCGCTTTTAACGTCAATGCGTTTTCACTGTCTACAATGTACAAAGACATGGCTTCATTCTTGATTAAGTCAAGTTTTATAAGGTGTCCATTCACCGAACGACTGAGATTTAGATAGTGACCTACAGATCTTGCAGCAGCCTCCTACTGTCGCACTTCAGGCACAGTCAATGTTACCACCCAAGTAATCAACGGCTTTCGTAGTCGGACAGTTTGGCGGATCGATAACAGTATAATCGTGCCTGATGTCACCGCCGGATCATCCATGATGGAATCTTTGCCGATTTTGAGTCAGCATGAATCCGAGTTGTGTAGGTTTCACGACCAAGCCATACAGTTGTAATTCGATCGACAAATGCCGCGGTAATCTTCTGGTTTGGGGGCAGAGACATTTGCAAAATCGATGTCGCTGTAAGCTGTGAAAAGTTCGATATGGCAACCAGGAGAAATGGACTCTTGCAAGAGCGAGTGAGTCGTTGATGATTCGCTTTGGTGGTTGAATAATCGCGCGTGAAATGTTGCAATCACACTGATAGTTTCATACAAAAGTGGAAGCAAGAGTAATTCTGTGAAAAAGGGGATAATCGGTTGCATCGCCTTGAGGATGGTGATTGAATGGAGGGTGAATTGCAGCGTTGGCCACCGAGCTTGAAATGGAGCGCGTCTTGATAAGTGTTTGAGTGGGTGATACTTGAATCGAGTAATCTGTAACAGAGATGATAGAGTGACCCTTCGGAATGCGTAAAGATATAGATGAGGATAAAGTTGCACAGATTCTACAAAAACTCTCCATGACTGGATACACATAAGAATTTGTTCATCTTATATTTGTGAATATTGTTATTACCGCTCCCACGTTTCGGTCGCATTTGAGGTTGGTCAATCGATGACCCTATCCGTTCTGGGGTTGGTACTGCTGTTGTGTTTAGCCTTTATTCCCCAGATGTTCTGTACCACGCGCGGTACATACCACCTAACAGGATACACTCATCCATTTCCGGAATCATAGCAGTGAGATCATTTATCACCTCAGTTTTTGATTTTGAGTACCAATTCATTCTCTTTCCTCGTGAACGCCTCGAGTCTCCCTCTTTTTCTTCACTTGGTTGATGAATAGTATCAAAATGTTGATTGCGGCGTTGATGTCACGGTCCCACAATGTGCGATAGCATTCACTATTTTTGCAGTATCGCACATTATAAAGACCGTCACTGATAATTTCTTCGTCACGCACAATCCTCTCATCTCCTTATGACAAGTACAACACAGCTTGCTCGTCCTGAACTCGCCCACATCAACAACACGACACCTGGAACCAATTTTTTTCATAGGGTCACTATGAGAACATTAATGTTGCCTTTAGCTGAACTTGTGAAACTTGGATCCCCATACGCGATAACGGTTCATTTATTACTACCTGTAAGGCTCTTGACTACCTTTTCGTACACTTGTTAACGACGGGTGTAGGCCGACCATCGTAGCCTCTTCATCTTCTTTGATGAATGCACGTCAAGAAGACAATCCAAATACACGAGACAAAATCTCACCCGTCTCAAATAGGAGACAAGGTTCACACCTTTTGCCGAAGGAACGTTTTCATTGAAGGTTTTGATGTCAGGCTCAGCATCAATCCATTCTTTAGTCAACTTTGTTCGTCTGTGGTAGCCGCACTCTCTGTAGAAACGACCCTTAGACCAGTGGATGACTTCATGTTTCACGTTCTCTCCTTTCGGTTTTTGCAGCGTAGCCATGCTTTCCTCTTTGTAGACAACAGCAGTGAAGATCTTCTTTCTTCCTGGATCTAAATCGATGATCCGGTCTTCAAGAGAAAATGCCTTTCTTTTTTCTCTCTCGTGAGAAGCTTTGGACGGGAGATTGTCACACCAACTGACATATCGTCAGTCAAGATGAAGAGCTCAAACTCCTTTCGCTGGTCTTTGGTCACAAGACCTATATTGAAGTACGTACGCCATAACTCAGCTTTGTCGGCGTAAAGCTCAACAGGATTACTCAAAGCCTTAGCAAATTCCTTCAGGACAGTGGTATTGATCTTGATGAAAATGGGTTTGAACTGTTTCTGTAGAAGCAGAGACCAGACTTGGCAACCCTTCATTCCATCATCCACGTGAGCTTGTGTCTTTCAACATTGTGCGGAGAAAGGGTATGTGACGTTCTGGCGATTTGTTCAAGTGGAGTGGCAGCGGTCCGATCTCGTTTCTCACTCTATCCGATAATTCCTGCATCCAAACAATCTCCTCAGTAGGGATGGGATGCTCCTTGAACCTGGAGTACGCGAGCATCTGGCCGAATAAGCTATACTGAGTTTGGATGCTTGCACGGACCAGCAGTGAAACAGTACTCTTGATTATCTTGTCTTGGTGCTTTTCAAAATAGTCACTGTTGTGAAGACGTATCTGCAGGCGCATCCACTTACACAACCGGGAGTAGAACGTCAATCGGTTGCTGACTTGAAAATTCTGTCTTGCGTGCTGAGCGATCATAACCAACATCTGACTCATATAGGATTTCTTCTCTGTCGGTTCATAATCCGAAGGATGCTGGATCCTGTAAAGGTCTAGACTGGTCTCCAAGTCAGAATGAACCTCTCTGTTGCCGGCCAAGTTGGCTATTGCAGATGAGCATCGATTGAAGAAGTTATTATCCAATGGAGGAAGTTCTTCGCCAGCTTTCAATAATCGCAGAACATGAACAGACGCCAGCATGGATGCCTCACATGCTATTCTTGAACAAAGTTGCAAAGCCTCATCAATCTTTTTCGCCATTCTTTTGTCATTGCAAAACTTTCGCCACCCAGTCTTCACAATGGTGTATACGCTTTGCTTTTGTCGAACTTTCCGTTTCGCAAAGCCCGGGCGGGTTCTTCGCTTTTTAGTGGTGTTCTCTTCAATACCGTCGCTCGTTGATGTCATTTTATCACAACGTTCAAAAACAAGGATGCCTCGTAGTTGGTTTGATTTTTTTCGGTCCCTTTGATTATGCTGTTTCTCAAAGCTGCAGTTCTTTCTGTTTTGGCAAATGGTGTTGAAGCAACACTCAATGAATGGCTGCTAGGACATGAGATGATAAATACTTGAATTCAATACGCTTCGCTATTGAGAAGCCGGAAACGATTCATTCAAGAGTTGCCACCGAAATTAGAAATTCTCAAACTCCTGAGAAGTACCTTGTGGTGTATACTTGATTTTTCTAACTCTATATATCTTCTTTTTCCCCACCCAAGGTGTATAATTTAATTTTTCTGGAAACGCGATTGATCATCAACATGGTCTTTCAAGATGATTGCGCACGCAGCAAGAGCCACTAAGGAGTCTCTCCATCCAATGAATCCCAAAGTCTACTCTCAAGGCAATCTTAGTTTTAACCTTTATTCCCCACATCATTTGTACAACGCATTGTACAAATGATGTGGGGAATAAAGGTTAAATGTTGCTAGCAATTCGCTTCTAGATGTACAATATTTGCTGCCAAGTGGAGACTAAAGTGCGATCAAATGATTGAACATCACGCAATCGAGTCTCCTCACATCACCTACATTGCGAATTTGGATTCGCGTAATCTTTTGTACGATGTTAACTTCAATAGCTTCTCCTACTGCAAGTCTATCCCCAATCATCGACAGTTTGCTTGTATCTACAAAATCATTAGTGATTGCATCAATGGTGGAAAAAGCTATAATTGCTGTGTGAGTCTTTTTCGCAACCACTCAGCAACAGCACAGCTCTGGGACGAAGATGATGCCTCTTCCGCTCGCGATAGATTCACCACAGAAGAAAACTTGCTGACTAGCGAGTGGCGCTTGCATTTTCAAAAGATGAACCCATACAGCTTTTTACGATAATGGAATCTAGTGAACCCATTGGAAAAGAAAAGAGAATTGACAATAAGTACGTCTGTAGATTGAACGACCCCGTTTATTTTACGACAAAAAAATGCAATGATGGGTTCGCATATCTCTTCTGTACGTTGAGGTGGCAACTAGCTTTGCAATATTGCCTGTTCACAGGTTACTTCCGCTTGCTGAGCGAAATTTGGGGGCGATATGTGGGCAGAAGCACTCCCAATTGCGTACCAGAACCTTTTAAAAGATTTTTTTCAGCATCTAGATGCAGGGACGCACTCGTAACGTTTCACCTGTCGAGTGGGTATCTCCTCACTATACAAACAGCAAAACGCGATATGGTACGTCATGTTGAAGTTGTACTTCCGATGGGTTCGTCAATAAGAAGTGCGAGTGACTGCTCATGAATTTGAAATGAATATTCCAAAGAAAATATCGCTGGCCAACAGAGGAAAATGTGCCCTGAATATTGTGATCAGTTGTTTGCACAACTGAAGAGAAATACATCGCTACGGAAGGCGAAAGGGTATGCAACTGCAGTTAACGAGGACAGATAGCCAATAAACTAGCCACAAAATATAATGATACTAGAATCGTTCGAAATAGCATTATTTTTCAGTCATGATCTTCATCTGCTTCCCTCTCTCTTCATGACACGCTGCACGCTTCGCTCCCGTTTCTTCTAATGGAGTTTTTTTCCAGCTGCTGCGTCAGTAAATGTCATTCCAAGTTTTTCTATCACTTACGCACTTCAAAACCAACTTCAGACATCAAGTACAATTTCCAGTCGCTCCCATGCGAAACTTTTTTCAAGCAATCAAGAACCTCCGGTTCGCTTCCGTCATTTTGTTGCTGCTCCTTATCATCGTCGTGGATGCCTCTCCCTCTGCATTTCGCGCGCTGTTGAGCCTGGATAACACAGGAACGTCCCATACTCGAGCACTGCAAACAAGTCCACTTGGCTGCACGACCGAATCAGGCGTTGACTACGTCGGCAACGACATCAAGAACGTCCCAGGCCCAAAAGCCGCCGACTGCTGCACTATTTGCTCTGGTACGAGTGGTTGCAACGCGTTCTCATGGACCGATTACAAAGGTGGCACTTGCTGGCTAAAAAGCAGCAAGGGTAGCACAAATCCTAACCCCGCTGTGACTTCGGGGACACTCGTTCCACAATTGTGTTCGATTGAGTATGGCGTCGATTACTTGGATAACGATATTGGCCGTACCAAGAGTGTGTCTGCGGGTGGTTGCTGCAAGATTTGCAAGACCTGGGGTGGTTGTCGCGCCTTCTCGTGGAACAACTTCGAGGGCGGTACATGTTGGCTCAAGAGCGCCAAGGGACAGACCGTCATGAACGCTGCGGTACAATCGGCCGAAGTCTCAACCGACGAACCGCCGTGTACCCTGGAATATGGCGTTGACTACGTCGACAACGACATTGGCAACACGTACAGCTCCACACCCGGCGGTTGCTGCTCGATCTGTCAGCATTGGACCAACTGCCGCTCGTTCTCATGGACGTCGCAAAATGGCGGTACGTGCTGGCTTAAGAGTGCCAAGGGCAGCACTGTCGTAAATGGCAACGTCGTCTCCAGTCAAGTATTGCCGAACCCACCAGCCTGCACAGTCACCGACAATGTTGACTACGTCGATAACGACATCGGTAACGTGCAACGACCCAGTGCAGAGCAATGCTGTGATGCCTGTCGTGCTAAGAGTGGGTGCAAATTCTTCTCCTGGAGTGACTACCAAGGCGGTACTTGCTGGCTCAAGAGCGCTAAGACATCGACAGCCTCGAAGACAGGCGTGCGATCTGGTGGCATTTAACCAGTCTTTGTTGCACCGATGCACGGCAGCTTATGCGCCATTACTGGGGAAAATGTCTTTCATAATATTTTTTTGCATTTGGTTCGACTGCGCGTATTCCACGTGATTCAGAAATCGTTGCAGATTGTACCCGAAACTAGTGAGTTAGTGTTCGAGTAGCTGCAGCGACGCAACTCTTGCTATATTTTGTCGCTTGGTTTCCCCCCCCCTATCAACTTCTGTAAAAAAAAAGCAAATAAATGAAAAAGCTCACATTTTATTTCGTGTGTTGACGTTTTTCACTGAGCTCTTTCCGACTTCTACATCTATTTAAATCGGATCTAAAATGCGCCCAACTCTCTTCATCGCTCATTACATTGCCATACTGTACATTCTTTGTCGTACTGTTTCTGTCTCCGCCTCTTTCGCGCTCGTATGCAAAAGCGATGAGCCTATGGGTTGAAGCCAATCTAGTCATTTACCTGATGGGTTACTTCATTTCTTCCGTTTGAGGTGATGATCATTCTTGGTCAGCGACTAGCAAAACAATAACGTGTTTTGTCAAAGACAGTCAAATATTGTACATCTAGAAGCGAATTGCTAGCAACATTTAACCTTTATTCCCCACATCATTTGTACAATGCGTTGTACAAATGATGTGGGGAATAAAGGTTAAAACTAAGATTGCCTTGAGAGTAGACTTTGGGATTCATTGGATGGAGAGACTCCTTAGTGGCTCTTGCTGCGTGCGCAATCATCTTGAAAGACCATGTTGATGATCAATCGCGTTTCCAGAAAAATTAAATTATACACCTTGGGTGGGGAAAAAGAAGATATATAGAGTTAGAAAAATCAAGTATACACCACAAGGTACTTCTCAGGAGTTTGAGAATTTCTAATTTCGGTGGCAACTCTTGAATGAATCGTTTCCGGCTTCTCAATAGCGAAGCGTATTGAATTCAAGTATTTATCATCTCATGTCCTAGCAGCCATTCATTGAGTGTTGCTTCAACACCATTTGCCAAAACAGAAAGAACTGCAGCTTTGAGAAACAGCATAATCAAAGGGACCGAAAAAAATCAAACCAACTACGAGGCATCCTTGTTTTTGAACGTTGTGATAAAATGACATCAACGAGCGACGGTATTGAAGAGAACACCACTAAAAAGCGAAGAACCCGCCCGGGCTTTGCGAAACGGAAAGTTCGACAAAAGCAAAGCGTATACACCATTGTGAAGACTGGGTGGCGAAAGTTTTGCAATGACAAAAGAATGGCGAAAAAGATTGATGAGGCTTTGCAACTTTGTTCAAGAATAGCATGTGAGGCATCCATGCTGGCGTCTGTTCATGTTCTGCGATTATTGAAAGCTGGCGAAGAACTTCCTCCATTGGATAATAACTTCTTCAATCGATGCTCATCTGCAATAGCCAACTTGGCCGGCAACAGAGAGGTTCATTCTGACTTGGAGACCAGTCTAGACCTTTACAGGATCCAGCATCCTTCGGATTATGAACCGACAGAGAAGAAATCCTATATGAGTCAGATGTTGGTTATGATCGCTCAGCACGCAAGACAGAATTTTCAAGTCAGCAACCGATTGACGTTCTACTCCCGGTTGTGTAAGTGGATGCGCCTGCAGATACGTCTTCACAACAGTGACTATTTTGAAAAGCACCAAGACAAGATAATCAAGAGTACTGTTTCACTGCTGGTCCGTGCAAGCATCCAAACTCAGTATAGCTTATTCGGCCAGATGCTCGCGTACTCCAGGTTCAAGGAGCATCCCATCCCTACTGAGGAGATTGTTTGGATGCAGGAATTATCGGATAGAGTGAGAAACGAGATCGGACCGCTGCCACTCCACTTGAACAAATCGCCAGAACGTCACATACCCTTTCTCCGCACAATGTTGAAAGACACAAGCTCACGTGGATGATGGAATGAAGGGTTGCCAAGTCTGGTCTCTGCTTCTACAGAAACAGTTCAAACCCATTTTCATCAAGATCAATACCACTGTCCTGAAGGAATTTGCTAAGGCTTTGAGTAATCCTGTTGAGCTTTACGCCGACAAAGCTGAGTTATGGCGTACGTACTTCAATATAGGTCTTGTGACCAAAGACCAGCGAAAGGAGTTTGAGCTCTTCATCTTGACTGACGATATGTCAGTTGGTGTGACAATCTCCCGTCCAAAGCTTCTCACGAGAGAGAAAAAAGAAAGGCATTTTCTCTTGAAGACCGGATCATCGATTTAGATCCAGGAAGAAAGAAGATCTTCACTGCTGTTGTCTACAAAGAGGAAAGCATGGCTACGCTGCAAAAACCGAAAGGAGAGAACGTGAAACATGAAGTCATCCACTGGTCTAAGGGTCGTTTCTACAGAGAGTGCGGCTACCACAGACGAACAAAGTTGACTAAAGAATGGATTGATGCTGAGCCTGACATCAAAACCTTCAATGAAAACGTTCCTTCGGCAAAAGGTGTGAACCTTGTCTCCTATTTGAGACGGGTGAGATTTTGTCTCGTGTATTTGGATTGTCTTCTTGACGTGCATTCATCAAAGAAGATGAAGAGGCTACGATGGTCGGCCTACACCCGTCGTTAACAAGTGTACGAAAAGGTAGTCAAGAGCCTTACAGGTAGTAATAAATGAACCGTTATCGCGTATGGGGATCCAAGTTTCACAAGTTCAGCTAAAGGCAACATTAATGTTCTCATAGTGACCCTATGAAAAAAATTGGTTCCAGGTGTCGTGTTGTTGATGTGGGCGAGTTCAGGACGAGCAAGCTGTGTTGTACTTGTCATAAGGAGATGAGAGGATTGTGCGTGACGAAGAAATTATCAGTGACGGTCTTTATAATGTGCGATACTGCAAAAATAGTGAATGCTATCGCACATTGTGGGACCGTGACATCAACGCCGCAATCAACATTTTGATACTATTCATCAACCAAGTGAAGAAAAAGAGGGAGACTCGAGGCGTTCACGAGGAAAGAGAATGAATTGGTACTCAAAATCAAAAACTGAGGTGATAAATGATCTCACTGCTATGATTCCGGAAATGGATGAGTGTATCCTGTTAGGTGGTATGTATGGCTGCACGATCTTCAAGTTAATCTGGTCGAGTTTGTCGATGAAGATGTGCAGTTAGTATGGCACATTGTGTGTGAAGAGATGGCGTGTTCAACGCCAGGAGGTGCTGTCTGGAGATGACCAGTGTCATCGATTAGGCAGCTTAGCCACAATAAAAAGGGAAATTTTGTGTGTGGTGCCCATCTGGATGATAGTATAATTTGATTACTTGAGTCCACCCTTCAGCGCCTCTTCAGCCTTCAAAGTGTGACATTTTCCAGGCAAAATACCGTTTGTCGTAGCATTATCATGCACTGGATTTCTTCCGTGGTGCTACGTTATGGTTTCTAAAGATCGGTGGCAGACATGATAATGAGAGCACGTTGTGGTCGCAAGTCTGAGTTTTGAGTGTTGCATGGTCCTAGCTGACTTATGTTCCCAACTGGATTGCTGTTCTTTTGCTCAATAACTTGTGCTCCCATTCATGAACGTGGGATGGCAATATTTCCACGAACAAAACAAATCTAGTGATTGTCCAACTGTTGAATCAGGGTGACGTGCCTAACCATTTTCTTGGCAAGCTAGTTGGCTTGCATCTTGTCAAACGAATGGAAAATCACCCACAAAAGATACTTTGACGACGACTACTTTCGCTGATGATGCCTCCAGGTGAAAGAGAGCCATATCACGTCTACGATATCAACCTCTACTCGTGATCTGGCTGTCCTTCTCTACGAGCTCTTCAGTAGTCGGATAACGATTACGCGATGGCATGAGCATCATGTTATCGAGAGGAACTCTTGCGTTTATGGTGCGAATAGCAATGATCTGCATGTTTTGGATCAATATTTCGTTGCCGCGTACTTAAGACGAACCACTTTTCTTCAGAGTTGAAGTTCGAAATCACAATTTCTCAAACAAAATAAATCAAGTTAAACAAACCTTTATAAATACATTCCCTTTCTATTTTGAATAAAATCTTCAAGTAGAAGATATTGATAGTAGCCTCTAAATACTAGTATTGACATGAGCGTCCCACTATCGGTTGGTTAGGCAAAGTGGGATGCTCATTGAGAGTTGGAGTCGTGATAGAGACCAGCGTCGTCAAATAATGTCTTTCCGCTACTTGATTCATTTCTCCGGATGCCTTGTCGTCGTGAGTGGTGTGAACGTGCAGGCACCGTTTAGTATAGATATGCTCGGATACTCTGTTAATGTAGAACAGTCTACACAGTTACGCATAGTCGAGCGATGATGTGGATATGGTGGCTGAGGGCGGCCATGTGTGGCTCGTCCGCGCGAATGCTGCCTCTGCATAGTCGAATATCCGTCCCAATGAACCAACGTCGATGGACATTGGTCCTCTGCACGGCGATTGCGTTAGCGGCATCAGCGAATGGCGTCACAGTAGGAGATGGTAGTGATGACTCAATGAACTCTTGCTATACGACAAACGAAGCGCGTCTGAATGCAAGTGCTGGGGACATTGGCTGCGTAAAATCCGCGCGTTGCTCCGTCTGTGTGGTTGGTGGGCCACAATGTGAATCCACCATGGTATGCGATGTGAAGAATCCCCATTGTGACGGTAATGTTACTTCAAGCAGCAATAGCGGCAGCTGTGGTGGCAGCGATGTGGACGGCCATGCGGTCGTAACCATTCCGCTGAACGAAAACGTGTGGATCAAGGAACTGCTCATGACGCAAGTCTTTTCGACCGATTACTTGTAAGTTCAAAAGCATATGCTTACCTGCTGATGGAGAGGCTAAGGTTCTTTGTGCGCTCTCTTTTTCTCTCGTTAATTTATTAGAGTGATTGATGGTGGAGAAACAGAAGAAGGTGGCCACGCAGCATCGCTCTCAATGTCTGAATCAGTATTGAAGGCGCTAAGTGACATCCATGGCCTGTATGCTTATTCCTTTCTTGTCTTGATAGCCGTGGCATATGGGGCAGCAACTTATATGTATAAATGGTGTTTATTCAGGAAATTGCGAAATGTGACGCTCGACGACGACATCAAACTACCGTCTTTACCGCATTTGGAAATTCTGTACGTAATCTCCTCCTTCGTTTATATGATGGATGAAAATGGATGTGGTTAAGTAATGGGAATCTTGCAAATGTTGGTTAGTGAACTAAATGGCGATGGCCTCATGTTTCTGGATGGCTTGGTGTCATCTGAGACATTCCAGAATGCAACTCGACCGCTTACTCTGTATGGTTTACTCTTTTCTCAATTAATTGAGAGTATAGCAGCGGTTCTCACTTTCTTTATCGGTGTATAGATCGCTTCGTCATAATCGACTGACGTCAATTCCAACCACCATCTTTGAGATTCCACATCTAGACGTTCTCCAGCTTCAGGATAACCTCATTAAGCAACAGCGGCTTACAACTGCACAATTCCAATTCTTGTCCAACTTAACCAGACTCGAACTCGACCCAGACACGTTCCAGAACTCAAACTGCGACCATCTCGTGGTGTTTGCGTCGAATCCAGATTACTCTATCTGTGATCCGTCTTCATGGATTCCAAACTCATCCGGGAATTCGGAACCAACTGATGCATCCAGTGGTAATTCGGATGAAAAGATTTCAACAGATAGTATGATATTGTATGTATTAGTGCCAATCTCCCTGGTTGCCTTGGGTGTCTTGGCATGTTGTATGTATCAAAAGAAGAGCAACAAAAAGCAACTATTGACAGGACAACAGCACTCAGCGACAGTGGTGGCTATATATCGCGACAATAACGGTGAAGACAATATTGGTACTGGCGATGGCGGTTTCTATCAAGTGTTTAACCACAAGGACGACGGTGAACTCCTTTTGATGGATCTACACCTAGAAACCTGGCGATGTGACGCCAGCCTGATTTCTATGGAGAAACCACTGGGAAATGAGGGAAAGGCTTCGTTGATATGGAAAGCGTCGTATCAGGGTGAACCAGTTGTTGTCAAGAAGCTTCCAATAGGCACAGATCCAACCACTGAAGCTTTCTCGGACTTGGTCGAAGAAGTGAGGATGGTTGCGATGTTTTCTCATCCGAATGTGATTCGCTTTTGTGGAGTCGCGTGGACAAAGGAAATTGGGTTGCACGTCCTCATGGAGTACATGGATCGAGGGGATTTGCATACCTATCTCCAGATCAATCGTGGTATGTATGCTTCGAGTGCCTGGTGGGGAACGCGGAAGCTGGAGATTGCCTTGGATGTTGCTGAAGGATTATTGTATTTGCATTCACTGCAGCGTGTGGCACATTGTGCACTCACATCACTGAACATACTCCTGGATCATGAATTCAAAGCCAAAATTCGAGAGTTTCGGTGCGCGCAGTATTTATCCGACTACGAGGCCGGAGAAACCATCATCTCCAAATTGATGAGTAGCAGGTTAGAGAAAAAGTTGCGCTTGTGGTTGGCGCCGGAGGTACTTTGCGGTTCAAGTACTTCTATCTCGGAAGCGATCGATATCTATGCGTTCGGAATTCTGCTAGCGGAATTAGATTTGTCGGACTCCCCGCTGGAACGCACAGCAAAAGTGGTAGGATGTACGGAAGCACAGCTATTACATCGCGTTATGGAAAGCAAAGAGGGTGTTGCCATTGCCCCAACAATCTCCAACACATGTCCACCAGAACTTCGAGCATTGCTACTTGCTTGTGTGGCAACAGCACCAAGTGATCGACCAAATGCAACCATCCTGGTGCATACACTTCGTGACCTTCTTGAAAAGGTTCAAACTGAATCTTCTTTGGAGGTGTTTTTGACTGTCCATAATGGGTCAATGGAGCCTAAGTATCAAGATTCCAGTGATGGCGAAGCTAAACCAAATCGTGTTATTGATACATGAGCACAGCCACTCTGGTGATTCGCTTGTCATCTACCTCGGGACATCAATACCCATACATGCTTGTGAGTCGAGTCATATTTATTGTTGTTGCATCAAAATGCAACTTATAAAAAAATCACCTAGATAAATAATTCTAGTCTACATGCAGTCTCAAGTGATAAAGAGTAATCAATGCGATAGCAAGGCGTCTCTCGGTCCACTTATACTGACAGTAGATCTACTTCAAATTATAAATGCTCGAATGAGTAATCTAGAGCTAATCGGTGGAACCGAAGTGCAGCAGAGTTCGTCTTCAACACGTACGCCAACTTTCTGCTCTCAACTTAATACACTGATGTTAAGTTGAGACAAATCGCTCCAGGAGAGTGTGTCTGGATAGATCAATTGCGCAGTTTGCTGCACCGTATAGCCATCTACTTTGTAGACGTAAATCGCCCGCACTCGATAGCGAAGGAGCTTGGTCAACACAATCGCCGGTAAGTCTGCAGTGGCAACTAGATATATTCCATTGGTGATCACAAACCCATTACTGTAGATGCCATCGGCCGAGGCAAATTTCATGCCTTTGATATACTTGCAATTTTCGTAATGGGCAGCAATGCCATATCGATCCTGTAATGGCGCGCCCGTGGCAATTTCAAAGAGTGTCAATGTACGTTTCTCGGCCAGTGCTAAGAAGCTACTGCGTCGCCGAGGTTGAGAGACTGTGGTTGTAACAGTTGTTGCCACGTGAGGCACCTTAGGTCGAAGAAAAAACTTCCGAAACAACTTCTGTACTAAAGCAGCGGTGATAGCAGCCAACGCACTCAACCCAATGGGCAACAATGACGCAGCAATTACTGAGGGCGGAACTGCAGAGTAGTCATGGATTGTCCATTGATCCATAACCTGACCAGCATTCACAATCGACTGTTCTCGATCTGCGACGGCTGCGTTTGCTAAGTGTTCAGTAACACTCGGGAACCAGTGCAGTATTCTATAGCGAGACTGGAAGCATATTTCAAAAAATGCAACCGCCAGTCCAGGATCGAGCCGCTCGTGCAGGAAACTGGACACCAAATGGATAACACAGAGATAAAGCGTCATGAGGTCAGCATGAATGATGTCGGGAAAGTTCGCCATATCTAGTTCAGTCGACACTTTGCTCGCGGTGGTGAGTGCATATTCCTTGAGCGTCCAGCCATTGTTGATGATCCACGTGATGGCGATGAGCACCCCGCGGTAGACAAGTACAGTCGACACAGACACAAAAGCATCACCAACCCAGATCTTGCCTACACGAATGTTTCGCCACATGATCATGAACAGCACAATGAGACTGACGATCGACTCGAGCGCAAAGACCCCATGGATAAGGTGAGGCCAACACAAAGAATCGTGTAGCACTGGCTCACCAACCCAGCGCCATGTGGATACTGCCGTCTTCGGATCTCCATCAAGGCTCCAGCGTTGAGTGACGATGTTCGACTGCCGCCTCACTGTTCCAATATAAAACCCTGTTCGTCGAGCCGTATGGATACGATGCACAGCCTCGACGTTTGGATTTACTGGGACACTGTCCAGTATCCAGTACCCCTCTTTGTCCTCGCCAATTAATTTGTAGGGTGTATACGACGGGTACGCAAATGGATATCCCAGAGCACCGAGAAACCCGCGCGTAAGCTCAGTGGCGCGCACATCGTTGAAGAATGTGAACGTCACGAAGCCAATCGCCCCGACTTCGTTCTGCTCCACGATCTTGTAGTCCTGCATGGAGTAGCGCATGCACAGCACGTATACGTCGTCGTGGTTAGTCTTCGTTCTCGCGAGAAAATATGCTCGAGCATACGTGGTGTCGCCACGTGCTGTCGCTGGGAATCCACAGTTAACGATGGGGATGATGAGTTCAGTAGACTCGAAGAGAGGGTACGCATGGGAGGCGGCGGCAACACCAGCTGAATATACACTCCGTAGCAACGTGTTGCTATAGACAGTCGAAACATAATCCGGTGACTGACAGCCCACAAACGACCGGGTACCATCGGCTTCGAGATAAAGGGTTTCATTGTGTAAAGCAGTTGAGTTACCGAGAATCTCTTGGATCAATGGACTTTCACGAATAGTGCCAAAGCCCAAGTAATTGGCGAACACCCACGATTCCTCCGCGGGAAAATTCATACTTGCGTTTACGCTACCTTTCAACACCAAGATCATAGCTAGGAACGCCTGGATGCTGGTCACAGCATATAATATGGCACTACAGATACCGTTGAGACGGAAGGCGAGACGTACCAGTTGACGGACCGTCAGCTTCTCTTTCTTAGATCGACGGCCACCATTGTTTAGCTGCTTGGTCTTCATGTTGCTGGGATAAGACACACTTTCACGCTATTGGTATGGGTCCACGTTGCCACCGTTGTGAGCGCGTTTAACAGCCAACAACGAAACGCCGTATATTTTAGAGGTGGATAAAAATATCTAATGAGTACATTCAGAAAAAACTAACAACCATTCCACTGTGGGATGATCTATATCAATATGGGTACATAGTTTATAAAGTTCATGAGTGATGGTTTTGACCATCACTCAGTGTCCTCTCATCATCATCATAAACTGCAACATATAGGCCACTATTAAGAGCAGAATCGTCCATGGGAAAAAAACTTCGAGATTTGCATGTTCACTTTTCAAAAATCACTGCCTCCATAAATGCGGACGCGGCAATCCACGAAGCGACTCAAAATGTGCGTATATAACGAACCACATCCGAAATCACTTGATGTCCACACCCCCAGCACTACCACCAATGGCGGACGCGCGGCCACCGAAGTGCTCACCAGCGCAGTGCTCCTCCGTTACATCGGCACGTTCATCGATGGCCAAGTTCCGTACTTGATCGGCTACTGGAACAAGTTGCACAGCGACGAAAAATGGAAATGGCACCGATGGAATGATATTCCCAGTGAATTTCGGACCCCATGGCGAGATTTATATACATGTCGAGGAAAATTGGCACAATTAGTGGTACAGTTTGGGTCATTAAACCTCCTACAACAGTTATTTGCGCTTTCAAAATCCCCAAGATATCAAAAGAAGAAGCGATTTGAGTTTGTGCATGTCCTGCATTATGCGATAGAATTCCAGCGGATGGATATGCTGCCGTGGATTCATGCGAATATTGCCTTTAAAGAAGAAAACAAAGACGATGCTGAAGTAGATGCTAATATTGGTACTAATATGATGAACTTAGCTATCCAGAACGGCAACCTTGAGATTCTGGAATGGTTGTTCGCGAATCGACCTGATATAAGAAAAGAAGTAATGCTTCAAAGCACGAAGTGCCGTATTGGCGAGTTAGAGTACAACGTGGTGAAATGGTTGCACTCGCATTTCCCACAGGCGTTCACGCATGAGACGATGGATACAGCTGCTCGTTATGGACGGTTGGATATTGTAAAGTTTCTTAACGAAAATGGAAAAGAAGGTTGCTCAACGGAGGCAATGGATAGCGCCGCAGGGAATGGTCACTTGGCGGTCGTGCAGTTTTTACATGAGAATCGACAAGAAGGGTGCACATCAAAGGCGTTGGATAGTGCTTGCGCTTATGGATTTCTGGATATAGTGCGATTCTTGCATAAACACCGTCAAGAAAGACCTACGTCTGCTGCCATGGATGAAGCTGCTGCAAATGGACATTTTGAAATTGTACAATTTCTTCATCAAAATCGACAGGAAGATTGTTCTCACCGAGCGATGGATATGGCTGCCGCAAACGGTCATTTGGATATTGTCAAATTCCTCCACCATCATCGCCAAGAAGGCTGTACGTATCAAGCAATGAATGGAGCGGCTCGAAATCGCCATTACAAGGTTGTAGAGTTCCTGCTTGCTAATCGACAAAGCCAATGTTGTATAGAAGATTCCTTGATCATCGCTGCAGGTAACGGAGACCAAAATCTGGTAGAGCTACTTTTGCTGCATGCTGATATTCAGGAGTGGACGTTATTTCGAGCGTTGGATGCAGCAGTGAGGAATGGACATTTGACTGTGGTGGAGAAGTTGTATAACTTGCTCAAAACATTTGAATCTCCAATCTGGCGTGATCATATAGTTCGAACAGCTTCTGAATATGGACACCATCAGATCATTCAATTCATTGCATGTCAAGGGGAAAAGAACCAGGTTGATTTGTCCAAGGTCGTTCGAATTATCGCTCTGAATGGACATCTTAATGCTGTCCGCCAAATAGTTGAAGAGGATAAGGCATTGAATATTATTGCGCTCATTGCGGCTGCAGAAGCAGGACACATCAAGCTTGTTCAGGATGCTTTCAAGAAGTGCGTAAAGCGGACATGGTGTAAAGATATAACCGCTGTGCTTGCTCCAGCTATTTCGAAGAATCAGATCGAGATCGTTGACTTTCTCTGCAAACATCGCGGATACAAACGGAAGCATGATGCGTACAAAGACAACAAAGACTTGGAAGCGGCACTCACGCAAGCAGCCGAGCGAGGATACTTGACCGTGATTAAGCGGTTATGGAAGGCATTTGGTGGGTTGCCAGCGGAAAAAGCATTATTGGCGGCTGTGGAGCATAATCACTTGGACGTGGTGGCATTTCTGATGGAGAATTCCAATGACGGATGCTTGGTTGAAGCAAGGAATTTGGCTATACAGCAGAGTGATTCTGAAGAAATCGTCTATATTCTCACGGATGCGATCCCAAAAGGTGTCAAATATTGTACACGTGACAACCACAAACAGGGTGTAGAGGAGCGGCCATGCCAAAAGCAAAAGCTACAAGTGGAAAAGCAAGTGCATAAATGCCAGAAAACACGTAAATGAGTAGATGGAAATCAACCGCTCGATAGAGTTTCTTTTGCTATGATTCGATATCTAAATATATATATATAAGGCAAATATAATCACCCAATCCAGCAGGTACCATCCCAATGAGATTAAGTTATTCGATATTGTCGTATGGTGGTTTCGCAAGGAATAAATTGCTTACTGTTTGGAGACTTCATGCCCGCAGTTGGGCTACAATGTGACCGTCTTGCACAGCTTCACTCGCCTATGCATACACATCGACCTGCTTTGCGTGCGCAATGTGGAAGTCCCCAACATGCATATGAGGACGGATGAGCTCGAACAGTCGCTGTCCCTTCTCGTGAAACTGAACTGACGACATCGAAATGAACAACCACAAACGACGTTTCATCAACTAAAGTGGGACGTCATAATATCAAACGTTTGGAGTTAAATGTGGAGACCAGCTCTAGCGACACTCAATGCGAGCAGACCCTTTCGGTGTCTTCCCTTTCGCACAGCTATAACTACCTTGAGCTCTTTGTAACTCACACAACCAAATACTTTGTAAGTTTGTAGATTAACTGTCGTCTAAAGAAGCAGTGGATACCAAATGAGATGGCTGTGTTCAGCATTAGCAGCCTCGCGTATCGTAGTTTAATGGAACTGAAATGAAGTACTGCAATCATAAAAATGGAAAATTGTGTACCTTTGATCACTTGTAATTTTGGCGTCGTTGAATTCGAGTCGACTATTTTGAGTCACAGAACGGAGGCAGTTTTATGTATGAATAGTCAATTCGTGTGCTCGATATCATTCTCAAACGTGTGTTATCACTTACATACTCGCACGTTCAACCCGCAAACAGTTCAATGGGGTTGCGAACAAAGCAGTCACATCATGGGGGTCACGTGCTCAAACGCCAATTCACGATTGGTCAACTCATTCGTCTTGCGTTCCGACTCAATTCCATTTGCAACATCGTTCTCTACACGGTTGTCTCTATCCAGGCGTCACTAGCTGTTATTCGCGTACTGACAGGTGCTACGAACAGCAGTATGAGCTTCAAACCCGAGGAATCGAGCGTATTCGCTGACTATTTAGGCTCTGGTTCAATTCGGGAAAGTCCATTGGTCAAAGCGATTCTCAACGATTCGACTGCGTTGCGCAGCGATACGCTCTACCTCGAAGCCAACAAGTCCATGTCGTTCGTTGGTTGTGCGGCAGCCACGTTCAATGAGGGTATTTACGGAAATGTGATGCAACGCAATGTCTATAGCATCGCTGCCTACACATCTGCTCACGTTTATCCAATCTTTGCGACGACCGAATTGATTCTTCCTATAGTGGATTGTGCGTTCCCGCCGACAGCTCGGGGCGACACCACTTACGCGCAAGGGAATTATCTTTTACGCAGCAGACTGAACTCAGATGATATTTATGTGTTATCGATGCGCTTCTCCATGCAAGACTACAGGATCCCGGAGCAGAACGAGGTCGGTCCAGTTGGAGTCGTGACATTCACGTTGTTTAACGATATGCAATCCACTACGGTCACACGTGGCTTCCTGTGTGCGCTAGGATATCCATATACGACCCCAAGCTACACGACGTATGAATATGTCAGTACAACTGATGACGGGTTCTGGGTGCTGGACAGTATCCCAGTGGATACTAGTGTTGAGTCGGTGAAACGAATCCGCACCGCTCGACGCACAGGGATCTATGTGGGCACAGAGAAACGCCAATCGAACATTATTAACCAACGCTGGGCTCTTGATGAAAATCCATACGACTCTATTACCACGTGGCACTGGATTGGCGAGCCAGTATTGCACGACGCACTAAGCTGGCCGCATCTAATTCACGCGGTGTTTGCAGCAGAGACGATCATAAATTTCACGATCTTATTGCTACTCATGAGCAGGAATTTGCGTGGCGGCAAGATTTGGGTCGGCGACGCCTTCGTCTCGGTGTCTACGATGATCATCTATCGCGGTGTACTCATCGCCATCACGTGGGCCATCAATTCTGGGTGGACAATCTACGAGTACGCACTCGCCACCGCAACACAAGTGGGGTCTATTCAGGACATGGCGAACTTGCCTGTCATCATTCACGCCGACCTCATGACACTCTATCTTTGCGCTGTTCATATTGTCTGCAGCCTGCTGAAGGAGCGAATCGACCCCGGACTCGCGCTGGCAATCTTCGAGGTGAGCTTTATGTCGCGGATTGAGATCATCAAGTGCTTCCCCAGTATGGTCAAGCTCTTGTCCGATGCAGCCACTGCTGATCGAGAGCTGTCAATAACCAATGCAGGTAAAGTCATGGCACAATGGACAAGTCATAAATTCGCATCAGTGTCACCCTCGGTGATTGCTGTGTCGTTGGCGCCTGTTGGTGTAAGTACATTGATTACCATCGTCATTTCGTTGCTCCAAAAGCTCTATCGAAAACGATTTCTGAAATCCAATATACCCAACTCGGGTGCATCGGTCGAAATCACCGATCTCTCCAAAACTGGTAGTAATACAGGTAGCACTGCCGTGGTTATCACAAAGAAGCGCACCTTGACGCTGTTTGAAATCGCCACAGGTGCGCCATTGCAGGACCGATACGGCGTTGCTGCCCATTACGAAACTTGCAAATTCATCAAAGGTATTAAGTTCGCGTCCGCAGATGGCATCTACAGTAATGGATATGTCATTGCCAATGGCAAGTTTCTGGTGGCTACGGCGGACCTGCCTGTGATTGCCATGACCAAGTTGCTCCGGAGACGTGTGCGAGCGATCTACGTCTACAACGTCAATGGCTACACGGTGCAGCAAACGGCGCGGCTGGTTTACCCAGATACGTTTACCTGGGAGGATCTGTTTTATATCAACATCAGTATCTTAAATTGAGATTGACAAGCTGAGAAAAGTAGTTACGATATCAGCTGCTGAGAAATATTACTATTCTTGTAGACCTTATGTATCCAAATTATTGCTCTAGGCGAATGGTATATGAAAAAAAGATAGAAATAGTGATACTGTTTACTAATAAATCGCTTGGATTGCAGCAATGCGGCTAGGAAGGGTGTTCAGTGTTCTCAGACCAAAAGTAGGATAACACTATGATTGAAGTCGTGTAACGGAGCATAAAGTCCACCGCTTCCGAACATACCGCTGACTCATTGTTGAGTAAAATGTATTGTTGGGCCTCTCGCCATCATATTGGTGACTTCTCAGTTTCATAATAATAGCCAAGGTTGTGCACATCTGATGATGTGCTCTCCACCATCGGAATCGTTCGTTTTGTGTACCCATATAAAGTTGAAATGTGGAACAAAAAGCATCAGGATCATGGATTTGTAACAAAAACAATTTTTGCAACCATACGCTAGCCTTAAATATAATGTCAGTGAGTCAATGAAAGGACTTTGTCTAATTTTTGCCATTCCCAAAGAACGTGCAGAAGATACACAGCCACACTTATCCACGTGAGAGTTCAGTGAGAAAAGAGCATGAAAATTGACAGTCAAACAAGAGGCGAAGGAGACAGCAGCCCAAAAAATTTCGGTCAACCGACTCGTTCATACCGCCCTCCGTCTCAACGCCAACTGCAATGCCATCTTGTACATTAGCATCTCTCTCCAGGCGATAATCACGGTGCTGCGCGGTGGCACAGACGGCAGCATGAATTCCCCGTCAGAACAATCGTCGGTATACACCAATCATGTAGCCGCTAGATCGATCCGCGAAAGTATACTAATCGAGCAGATTCTCAGCAGCTCGACCACTTGACGCAACATAACGCTCTACTTTGAAGACGATGACTCCTGATCGTTTTTTGGTTGCCAGTCGCTAGCGTCTGATGCCATTATCTACGGCGGCACAATGCTACGCGTTGTGTATGACACTGCAATCGTATCCCACAATGCGACATACGCGGTACTACCTTAGGCTGGAATGATGACAGTCCGACATCATCAGCCAATGCTAGGAAGTCGATGATTATCCAGCAATCTCCTCTTGGTGATTGGTTAGTGAACCAGTACTGTGTGTTACACTAGCTGACTGTATTTCATTCACGCCTGATTGCGGTTGAAACACTCGTTAGTTTAGCTATCTTATTACTGACCATGGAGCATAACTTGCGTCTGGAAAGAGTCTTGGTCAGTGATGGATTGTCTCCGTGTCTATCATGCTCGTCTATTACGGTATGTTCATCACTACTTTGTGAATAATCAACAATAGCTAGGCACTGAAAGAATATGCACTCATCATTGAGAGCCAAGCGACATCCGTTCACTGGATGGTGTATTTGCCCTACGTCATCCATGTCAACCTCGTGACACTACCTCAGTGTAATACATTTCGTATGGACCCTCCTGCGCGATCGGTTTGATCCTGGTGTGGCGCTGACGTTCTTTGTAGCTGGTTCCATAAAATGCATTGAAAGTATTTAGTGGTTCCCGGCGTAGTCAAGCTCTTGTCCGATGCAATCATCACAGATCGAGAGTTGACGCTGGTGGATACAGGCGATTGGATGCAACTGTGGACGATTCGTAAGCAAGCTTCCGTGTCTTCCTGGGTGGTGACTGAGTTGCTACTGCCTCCTAGTTTGAGCACATTAGCTGCCTTTACTGTCGCATTATCAGAAAAGCCCCATTGCAACTGATTTTCACCGTTCAAAATTATTCAATACAGATCGTTGAGGGTCATCGCAAACTTCTCGAAAGTCAAGAGTAACCGAGGTGGCGACAGTACACTCGCCGAGAAACGATCGTTTACACTCTTTGAAATCACTATGGACGCGTCATTATAAGGCCGCTATTGTGTCACTGCCTGTTACGAAAGATGCGAATGATTTATGTATATAGAGAAGAAAGTCATAGGATACAGCAAACTGCGCGACTAAAGTACGCAAACATAATATCCTGGAATGTTTTGAACTGAAAACACATGTTGGTATGGACAGGAGTTGGAAAAGTAATTGTTTCAAGTTGGAATTTGTGAATTCGGAATTAATAATTCAAAATGTATGTAAGAAATGTACTATTTATTATCAATTTTGGTATAACTTCAATGCTTTTTAATAGTGTCACTAGATGTGAATGCTGTTGAAAATCTGGGGGATATGGTGCTTTTGTCAAAATACTGTCATCAAGCAGTACAATAATTTTAATTCCAATTATTTAGTATCGACATTAATATGGTAATATTGGTAACCTTGCAATAAATAATTACCGGTATTATATAATGACCTAACAGTGGTGGACACCATAAAGGAAACATTCGGCTATAACTTCCTCGATTCTTTAGTATATGTGACTAGGATAATTATGTTTGAAAGTGTTTTTTGCTGGCTTTCTAATGACGTATTCAGTTGTTGAATTGAGTGATTTAAACCCGAGATATGCTCATTCCTCATAATTAAGACTGGTGCATAAATTTATATTGAAATTTGTATGACAGCAAACATGTCACTGATCGTTTTTCGACCAATTCGTTTATGAATCGGTAATAAAACGATCAGTGACACGTTTGCTGTCATACAAATTTCAATATATTTAAATTTATGCACCAAATACTTTCAAACACAATTATCCTTGCCACATATACTAAAGAATTGAGAAAGTTATAGCCGAATGTTTCCTTTATGGTGTCCATTACTATAATCCCTATTTTTGACTCCTAATTACACGAACTCTCAGAATATGCATTGTCAAGAGGTTCTTCTTAAATTACCATGAAGGTATACCTCCGTCATCCCACATTTGGCACTGCAGAGCTCACCAATGGAGCTGTTTCATGTTCATGTCTATTTCAGCGTCAACTAGAAGTAGAAAAGTGATGGGCCGTACACTCGATATAGACCACCATCAGGCTCTCGGCTTGTTCCGACTTGTGTCTGCTCATTCCTACCGGTGCTTAACCCCAAATATAGCGCAGGGGCAGTCGGGACCCGAAACGAGTGCGCATCTTCGACATAGAATACGAAAATGCCTAGCTGGCGGTCCATTCTTACCTCGCGTGTTGGGCCGTCAGGATCAGACACCGACACTACGAACAGCTGCCCAAGGGAAGATGCTACATCGTCCAACCGATCTGCAGAACCAGCACCAGCAACTCTGCCTAATCCGATAGCATGCCGGCGAGCATTGACCATACGCAACTACCATAGACAACCTAACTGGTACACTGTCGGAAAGCTCCACGATTTTGACAAGTACCATCAGTCTGTTGGGTACCTACGAACGTTCGCAGTACTAGTCGGAACGCCAATTGGAGGTTTAATTGCTGCGATCTTACCGGCATTTATCCCATTACAAGATCCTACGAAAGGCGTACTGGCCAACAAAGGCTTCTTCCTGCATGTCTTTGTCTGCATATTCCTTGTCAACGCTGGCGTACTCTGGCACATCCAAGCAGTCGCAAAAATCTCCACGGAAGCATACTCCAACAAAGCCACGGCGCTCGTTGCGACGCTGATCGCATTGATGTACGTGGCTGGAGTCCTGTTGCTCGCAGTGTACTGGAAATTCCCCGTGCCAATGCAATGGATCATTGGCTCATTTTTGTGGTTCTACTATTGTCTCTTTGCGCATCTGCTCGTGTTCGGTAAGAAATTATGGGGTGACAATGGGTTGACGAAAGGGTTGACACATTATTTGCCGGCACTGGCCGTCCAGTCGTCACAGGTAATGATCTATCCGGCTTTTGCGGTGGTGTTCGCCAAAGCGAGTTATTGGGAACAAATCACCATGACGCTCGTCTTGCCACTGGTCAAGTTCATTCTGAAGAAATTGCTGTTGCGAACCACGAGTCATTTGGAAGAGTATCGTGTTGAAGTCGCCGTGAGTGGCGTCGAAATGTGTGCATCGCTCTATCAAGCCATGATTATGCAGACCAATCCGTCGTATCTTGCTACTACTATCATCATGGGTTGGGACATCATACATAATCTATTCTCGATCAAGATGTTTATGGATAAGACGTCGATCGTACCGAGAAACGAGATCATTTCTACAACCATGCAGATTTTACGTAACGCAAGCAAAACATCAAGCAATACATCAGTGGACACGAATACCAACACGAGCATCACTGCTCCATTTCCTGCTGTCGCTACAACCACGAAGACCAAGGTGCCGGTCAACAAAATTGCACCGAAAACGTCTGCACTTTCAACTGACAAACAACACTCTGCCCCGGAAACGTGGCTGCCGGCACAAGAAGCGCTTATAGTTCGTCAGGCGCTTGAGATCTTAGCAACCGCCGAGGAATTGCTACTGGTCGAGTACTTTGAAGTTACAATTCCCATTATTAATGCAGTTTTTATTGCGCTGGCATCGCAATTTGCCTCGGCGCAGTATAATTCGTCACTCGTGCCGTTCATGAACAATCCCAGTCGTATCGCCTCGGCACTGCAGTCCATTGGTCTTTACGCGCTCCTGCAGGGGTTGTCGTTGGTGGGATTGCATTATGTGATGAAATATCGTTACGGACTCTCAGCAACAGCATTACTAGTGTTCGTGTTGGAGACACACGCACGGTCCATACAAGGTAAAATGATGGGCTGGCTCATCATCATTTTTCATTTCACAGTCGCACACTACGGTGAGTCTACCACTCTCTTCTTGTTTGGTAGTGATGAAGCTCGCTTGCCGTTAACACCTTCTACAACATGTGGATTGGATTGTTTTGATAGGTATGGGCGTCCTACTCAAATAACGCAGACTCGAGCAGTTTGGCTTGTACATATTGAATGCACAGTCAACACTGAAAACATTTTTACTGGCGATTACCAGAATACGGACTAACTGTGTGGACACGTTTGAAAACTCGGTTGACTCCCTCGATGTCCATGGATACTTTTCCTACACTCTATTCTCTTCTTACATTCTTTTCTCCTCGTCGTAACTCTGGCGGTCTTGGAAGTCCATGTAGGAGACACATAGCGAGTTTAAGGATATTCTTCGACGTATTCACATCTCATTCCCATGTCATTCTACACTCGCTGTTATTACAGCGGAGAACCTGGCGGGAAAACTTGACTCTTGCGCTCCCATCAGCTTTTTTATCGGGAATGGCGTCTCCTCAAGCTGCTGGTAGCACTCGGAGCATCACTGACTCGTGCAGTACTCGTCGATCTGCAGCACAGTCGCGCGCTTTGCCAGCTCACGTGCGAACCGCTTCACGGGTCCATGTGCGTGACCCTTGACCAAGTCCTGTTGGCTCCAGTCACCGAGATCAATGCAAATCTGAGGACTTGGAGTGGGTACCAACCACTTTACCAGATATCCCAACGTCTTTCGACTAAATCTCGACTGAAGGAAACGTTATTTACGAAATGGATGTCTTGCACAAAAGCTCGCCAAGAAGTCGAAATGTCTCCACACATACTTGATGTTTGTCATATACTACTCATACGACGCTGTCTTGAACGAAGGCATCTCCCAGATGATCCTTCCGTACTCATGTTCTCTCTTCTTCAAGTTATCGTGCCAGAACGTGTGTTTCTTCATCCCGGCGAGATGCCTGTACTCTCGCGTAGATATCTGTTGAGCATTGTACCGCTGGTTACTGGCTCGCTTATGTCGAACACCATGCTTGCGTCTCCTCTTCCTTTTCTTCTTCCGCTTCTTTCGCCGTTTCTRCTTCGACTCCTTCGCTTGACTTTGCTTGGGTATCCTTCCGTTGCATTTGGCTTTTTTCTCTTCCACATCAACTTCTCGCACATGAATGACAGTGCAGAGCGACTGGCATACCAGGGTCGATCCCAACGACAGTATTGTAAACGTAATTATCAGGAGGTATTATCATATTTTCGTCTTTCTCTTTAGTGGGACGCTGCTGGAGATGTTCATTCTTGAAAAAGATGTTTCTAGCAGCGTTGACATCTCTGTCAGTGAGGACATTCCAAGACTTTCTGATACCAAACATCTTGTTGAGAAGTTGCTTTTGTTCCTTCATTGGATACAATCTCACTTTCAAGATGCTGTTTGGACTCGGTTTATCTATCTTGCATCGTTTGATCCTTTTAGAGATCGGAGATCAGGGTCTTCTGAACATTCCTGCTTGCCTTCCATTTCTTCTCACAGCGAAGACGTTAACATGAGACGAGAGACGTTCTCTTGCTTTCATCTCTTCATTCTTGTCTTGATGAAGTTGTTGATCAACGTGAACCACAATTTGGATGCTCTTTACACATTTGTGCGAGGAGTCCGTACTCAAATCGGTCTTGGACGATAACAGCAATCCTCGAGATCTACTTTTTACGTGCTATTTCGATCAATCTGGACAGTCGTTGAGACCAGAACCAATGTCGATCTCCTCGGGCATGTACTGTCATCGACTTGCATCCTTTCTTGGGAAGAAGGACAGTGGAGAAAAGATCTCATTGCGGAAAACAAGTTTCTATCGATAGGGAGAAAAAACACGTCAAAGTATATCCCACCGGTGGGAGAAATGAGGGAATAAAGGTTAATTTTTTTCTTCAAGAGTCATGATACTATCAATAGCTGTGAGGTGGTTTTTTCTTCTATATAAGACTGTATATTCCATATAAGTGCCGTCTTGAGTGACCTCCATGTAAGACTCATTCCCTCTCTAACTCGGTTAAGTACGCAACAATCATCAGCCAGATGAGCGAAATTGCGTATCTAATCAAACGTTGGAAGTCTGTTTTGGTAGCGTGTAGGAACGTGGGAAATGGCGGCGCCAGTGTTGGCGCTCAGTGTGAAGGATGAAGAAGATGATGGCGAATACGAGGAGCTCATCCCACCTGAGAACTTTGCCATGATTGAGAAAGGACTCTACCGCAGTACGTTTTTCAAGTATAAACTCTGTTTAGCGACAGTATCAGCGATTGAATTCTAAAATATTTGGTGTTGTCTACTTTACTGACAGGTGGCTTTCCCAAGAAGAAGAATTTTGCATTTCTAAAGAAGTCGCTGGGGTTGCGATCCATTTTGACACTGGTGCTTGAGGATTATCCGCTCGCAAACAGCGAGTTCAACCGCATGCACAACATCCAGCTGCTGCAATTCGGCGTGCCCGGCAACAAAGTACTTAAACACAGCTAACCGATCCTTTGCTGAGAATGACCAACTTAGGTCTCTGTTTTATCAATATTATCAACGTAGGAACCCTTTGTGGATATTCCAGAGAATGGTATTGTAGCGGCGTTGACGGCAGTACTGGACAAACGCAATCACCCCATGCTCATTCACTGCAACAAAGGCAAAGTAAGTGATGAATATGCTTTGATTCTCTATTTCTGTAAATGCTTAACAACTTAAATGTTCTCTGTGTTCACAGCATCGCACGGGCTGCCTGGTTGGCTCGCTGAGAAAAGTTCAGAAGTGGGCATTCAGCTCCATTTTCGACGAGTACATCCGCTTTTCTGCACCAAAGCCTCGAATGATGGACCAACAGGTAGATGATTACCATGTGAACCTGGAATAACGAAAGTATGACTAACTCTGATTTTCATCAATGTTGATGTTGGTCGATGCAGTTTATTGAATTATTTAACACCGATCGCGTCCTCAGCCAAATGGATAAGGAGCATCGGCCCGACTGGCCAGGCTTATAGCTTCGCGGCAACGGCCGGTTTCTCGTCGTTCGTAAAGAGTTGCTGCATTTCCACTAGACTTTCTTCCAATAGATGGCCCATGCGACTGGCCCAATTGTCGTACTGGCGACATGCAATGTTAAACTGAATGGAGTTGTTTTTGATACTGTATGCAATGCCCAATCCTTCCGGCACGACTTCGCCCCACCCCCATCCGTCGAATAATTCGTTTGTAAGATGGCTCGTCGAGATCAGCCAGTAACGAGACTTTGTCATGATTGGGTCCTCAAAGAAAGGAATTTTTGGGTCTGTTGGTTCTACCAACAACCGCAACGCCAGAAAGTGGCGGTCGACACCCAATCCTTGACCGGCACGGCGCATATATTGCACATGCGCATTCGTCGCGTCCAACAGCAATTTCTTCTTCTGTTCTTTCGAGACGTTGACACCACTGGCATCGACCATCGCATCCGTGAAAGCCGCACTTTGCGGCGTGCAACTACGCGTGGTTTCCGTACGTCCATGCAAAAAGATGCGCGTTTGAGAGGCTTCATAAGTAGCGACATTGATCCCAAAAAGCTTCTTATACGCCAACTGGATCGCTGCTTGCACGAATGCGTCTGGCGAGCAACGGAAAGTCTTGATGGCCTTGCTGCCGTAACCGTAGAACGATTCTACATACACATCGTGGTCCTTGACGGTAAAATCAAACGTTTTCTCGGCTGCAACAATGGAGTCGAGAGTCTTTCGACTGAAGCGGAACTGGATTTGTTGCGGGGTTGGCAAAGTATTGAGTTCCACAGTTGTGAAATTACGGCGTCCCATATCGATTTGCCCCTTTTGAAGACGATGGAGCAGGTAATCAGCATACCTGGCCATAGGCATACCGTCCAACATGGAATGCTCGCCAAGCAAACCCGCTTTCCCATTCTCAAACACCGCCAGTTGAATGCATTTGTCGAAAAATCGGTTGCGGCCATCGCCATGCCACAATGCACGCGCAACTTCGGTGCGAGAAACAGGCGCGAAATCGTCCAGATTAAGCACAACAACCGCACTTTCAATCACCTGTAGCATCGATTCATTGCCGTTTTTCACGAGCTCATCGCGCGCATCAGCCCAAATGTCACGGTTCTCGGCGGATAACACACCGACTGCAGATTCTTTCGCACCGGCAACGTCCAAAATACGCTGCAGTTGGTGGCAAATTTGCACAAACGAAAGGACTTGCTTGCTTTTCTTGTCCACGAGATCGAATGCGAAAAACTTGTTGTGACGCATGACCACAACGTGATTGAATCGTGCAGGGTCATAAATACGGTATGTATCTGACGCGCGACGTGGGATGCGACATGCATTGAACATGTACTTGTAAGCAGTCGAACAGATCGGCGTCTTCTTGGCGCCTAACTGTTCCGGTTCAATCGACCCAGTGGCAACTTGGGCGCGGAATTCCATGGTCCCACGCAATAATGCAGCCGCGCGACCAACATTCGTGCGTTGTTCAGCGTGAACACTATCGGCAAAGTGGAAAAAGTAGCTTACATTAAACACAACCGGATCCCGCACCTGGAGATATCCAAGTGTGTTCCACCATTCCGCAAGATAACTCGTGTCCTGTCGTTCCTGGAAACGCTTCAACAATCGCTCTTGCAACACACGGCCCGTACTTCCACTCTGAAGAAATTCTGCTGCGAGTTTCTTCGTGTGTTCAAACTCACTGGGTGTGGTGAGGGGTTTGATGGATTGCAGGTAGAGAGCGACGGTTTCTTCAAGCTTCGGCACCGGGAGTCGTGGGAGATCCTTCTGGAACCGATAAAGTTGCTGTGTACCTACTTCGAGATCTACTTCGTTGCGGTAATCGCCCGTGCATTCGCGGAAACCCGAAGAGCCGTAGCCACTCGTCACCATTTTGCTGTTGCTTTTGTTGTTTTCCTGGTGTTTTCCAATTGAGGAATGAACTGGTTGAAGAGTGAAGAGCTCCGTTGCGTTCTGATTGGCCAGTTTTTGTATTACGTCGTATGACAATGACGGGTCACAGCATGCGTTTGAATAGGTTTGGAATAAATTGTTTGCACAATGAGCTATTTATGAGTACCAAAATGTTATTTACGGTATTCGTTGATTTCTTCGTGGAAATGATCGAGTGCGACCAGCATCAATGCGTAAGGCACGTTCTGCCGCATGACGGTCGAACGTAGGAATGGTAGCCCCGCGATGGCTGTACCGACGCCAAGATTGATGAGATCGTCTTCACCACGTAAGGTCTCCAATAGCGTCTTTGCACCCTGGTATGCAAGGAAGAACCTATGAATGCATGAAGTAACAAAGGCATAAACTTTGCTGTTCAGATGCTAATAAAAAAAAGAGAGTATATCTAAGTAGTAGGTCAAGCTTACCCAGCAAATGACCCCCCAGTAATCGCTGATCCACGTGCAAATGAGCTCATTCCAGCCAGTGCTACGCGGCCATGCTGTTTGTGATACACCTTGACAGCATCAACTATACATATATGGCAACACGTTCCACAAAAGATAGTTTTACATCGCCAAGACAACCGTCACGTCGATTAGATCATAATGACAAACCATATACAATCAGCATGCATCCTTTCAAACAACTCACTTGCTCCAAAAGTGGCACCAGTGCAAAACCCGACAAGGCCACCGAATATCAGTCGATTACGCAGCAGCCGCAGATCCAGCGATTGCACAGCAGTCAGCGTCGATGTCTCTTGTCTTCGCTCTTGTTGTTCCTGCTCGCGCTTCTTCTGCGCTGGCGAAGGTTTCTTTGGCGCTGGTGGGTCATCGAACGACGACCAATTCTGCGAATCACCCATGTTTGGAGATGGATGATCTTTTTGTGGTTACGAAGCCGCTAATGTTCAGAATGAATGCAGTGTAACTGGTTATGATGGGGTTACAGCGTATAGTCCTTCGATTCACTGGATGAATCATCGATGGCACTGAAAAAATGCGTCAAAGTGCACAAGCTCTTCCTCGCTGAAGTGCGTTTATCCACTGATCTTTGACTGTATATACGTGTGTGCCAGGTATTTGTCTGATATCGCAGTCTTTATTCCGCTGTGAACTGGTTAGGTCGAACGGTGTGATCGTTTGGAGAAGGAAGGCAAACAAGTCTTATCCTCACTCGCGAATGTGTCGCAACGGTTGCCGCTGCTGCAACAGGAAGATAATGCAGCATTAGGAATTTTAACTTACAGCGCTCATACACAGGCGCTGCTGCTGCAAAAACATTTTGCTTCACTCGAGAAAAGTGTGACGTTTCTTACCGAGATCCTTCAGGAATATCAAGACATCACTCGGCGCATGAAGATGTTTGTACATGAAATGAATGAAATGTTGGATACACTGGATCCGTTGGAGAATGAGAATGATATAGTGATCGTCATGCAATGGCTGGAGTGGATGGAGAATGTGCTGGTCATGTATGAGCATGAAGCGATACGTAAGAAGGTCTTGGTTGGCGAGGTGGAGTACCATGATCACGGCAGACTCAGCTTATTACACAAACAATGGTCGGCAGATAATATTTCCAGCAATATTAATCACGACTATGGTGAGTGGTAATTGTCTATACATTAAATTGGTAAGTACGGACTCATGCTAATATTTTCTGTGTTGTCATTGGTTTGCGCAGTTCAGCAGGGCATGGAATCTCTCCCACTCATCCCCAAGTCAGCCACACCAACTGCAGATGCACAAGGCGACAGCAAAGTGACAAAGAAGAAGAAAAAGAAATAATCATAACACACGTGACTATAATATAAAGTTGCGTAAGTGGATGGATCCTGCTTGTCGGTTGGTGCTACATGTACAATTTCCATCTGCTGCTCGCTGTCTACACGAATGGAATGCCGCTCCAGGTGCGAGCCTTGTAGTTTGGGTATTCATCGGGAAAGAATCCGAGAAGTAGATGCTCTTCGTAGCTATAAACATGTAGTTATCAACAAAAACATTAGAATTCAAGATCGCAAAAAACACAGAATTGGGTAATGACAAAATAACTGACGGAATGCGGTCGCGAAAAAAACCCCACGAGACGATCGTATAGCCTATCGAGCAAATCGGATTGCCTAGCAGCAATTGACTGCCAACAGTCCATAAGAACCAGCCAAGATAAGACGGATGTCGCACGTATCGGTAGACGCCATAAGTCACCAGTACGTGCTCTTTCCGTTTAAGGTACTCAATGCGATGAGAGAAATTTGATGCTGCGGTCCACATGGCGGCGATACGGAATAATTGTCCAGCCACAACCAAGACAAGACCCGTGGGAAGCACCCATGGCTGCAATTTCCAGGACGGGATGAAGAAGAACTCGATCCAGAACTCGCACCAGCTCAAAACCAGTGCCATGTGATATTCCCTGCTATGGTTGAGCAGAAAAGCTGCGTAGATCCACATAAGATAATGAATAACTCGGTTTCTTCTCAAGATGTGCAAGCGAAATGCGTAAAATGGGAAAAGACGGTGGTTGCTTACATTCATAACTTACAGTCTCGGGCCGGAAAGATGCCGTGAGCATGAACTCTGAGAGGTGAAAAAAGTTTAGAGCTATGGCGTAGAGACACCAAAGCACGGAACAACGCCATCGCTGCGACGGTTGTTTATCCGGTTGAGACGTAAAGAGCTCCACCGAGAGGTAGAGGAGTAGCGCCGCGTGCAGCGCCATGGCGAACCCTAGACCAAAACCTGCAAGCGCCACTCTGCCTAATCCTTTATCGGATCGGAACTGTTCCGATCGGAACATTTTGCTCGAGGTTATTCTCCTGCTTTCGCGCTCGATCGATGCAGCAGCCCAATTTCTGATCTGAAGATACGTGACCACGACATCAGCCGTCCATCCGAGGCGAGAAGCGCACAATTACTATACAGCTAACGCAATTACTATAAGTACACTATATAACTTGTTTACGACATTTAGTCAAAAATAGCTAATTATGGATTTTTTTCGAATATTGATACGAACCGTATCCGCTTCTAATAAAACGCTGTAATGTTGAAGTGAATGATCGTGATTATGGCACATCGCTTGTGGCATAAACTCGCTGTTTTGCTTGTTCTTGTAATCCGCAACACATCAGCACTACCCTGCCAGTAAAAAAAAGGAGCACGATGCCCTATGTTAGATGGGCTGTCCCTGATCCATTTATTCAAATCTTGATGGAGTTGAGCCAGAGATTGTGGAGATTATGTGGTGGTGCTTCTTGGCGATACGACATCTGTACGAACATGGGCAGTTAATAGTGATATACCAAACACTCTGGCTCGCTGCTTGGTATTTCTTGGATATCTTGCTAAGCTTTCCTTGCCATGAATCTGTGGGAAATGAAAACTTCAGTCACTTCAGGAGCATCATTGCTGATATAGTGCGAATTTCATCCCCTTAAGAATGACTCAGAGCCAGTCACCGGCAGAGACAGTGTCGCGTCAGGGAAAATGCAGGATGGGGCATCACAAGATGATCTTAGTGAACTAAAGTATTGTGGGATGTATAAGTGTGAAGAAAATACCATGAGAGCCACAACGATGAAGTCTTATGTAGATAAATCCTACTCTCTTGACTTTGACGCACGAGAAACGGGGTTATGAAGTTCATTAGTGGTCGACCAGTGGAGCACCGTAAGCAACACACTGAGCGACTGTCGATAAATGAAAAAAGTGAATGAATCCAAGCGCTGCGTGAGGCGTTTCAGAACTCATTCTTAAGGGTGGAGAATCTCTATACTGTACACGAATTTTGGTAGAGGAGCAGAATGAATGCATGTACACCAGGTGCATGCTAGAGATTCTCTCCTCTCCTTTTCACTTCATTCATGTACCCTCTTGGCAATTTCAATACGCAGCTGAATCAAGTGGATGACGTTTTGGTGGCTTCGCCTCTCAGTGCGTATCGTTCTCTATGGTTCTCTTGAGCCAGAAAACACGCAGGATAGTTGATGGGCGCATACTTTTGACAAGATCAGATTCAACGTTTCCATTCATAGAAGTAGCCAAAAAGGTCCTGTGGCATCTCAATCTTCATTGAATCTGACAGACATCTTTTTGATGGCATCAAGGACGAGCAAAACAAAGTAGATACCTCTTTATCATGCCATGACACTTATGTACCATCTTTCGATGGAAAATTTCATTATGACGGATTGTGCAATGCTTCACCCTGGCAAACTTTCAAGGATTCATTGGGTTGTGTAAAGTACTGGGTATGTTGTATGCTTTCACGCAATCCACATGGCTGTTGTTAGGATATGCAGCGCCATCCGTTGATGTCTGACATCCGTAAAACTAGATATGCCACTCTTGGCTGCGACTTTCTTTCATGTGTGCTGATTATTCTCTCAGTAAAATAAAATTCTACTGCACTCAGTCAGTTTGGCTCTTGATTGCAAATTTGACACGCAGCCAAAGCCGTAATGAAGAGATGCACAGTATACAATGAAAGGAATCTCCTCGCAAGACGTTTAGTATTTCTTGGAGCTTGGCTTGATGCCTACTTGGATTCCTCCCTCACTTTTTCAATACACTTTTGCAAATTTTTATTGGTATTTTTGTTGGTAGTACAGACTGATATATTAAATTTGCACAGTACAGACGAGGGTGGCAGTGTGTTGTTGTGTTTTCTCTGGGGTCATGACAATGTCGCGTTGGCACATAGACAGTGTACCGTAGATTATGAAGAACGAAGAGCATTCGTCTTTTATGTGTTGCTTAAGTCGTGAACGATGCGCAATGTCAACCGTCATTTAGCGAGGCGATCGTCTAGAAGACCCTTGATGTGGAAAAGCGTCACATCTATTTAACGGTATTGGCCAAGTGTTGAGACATCACATTTCCAATGTTCCATGGAAGATCTACAAGATCGTGTAGTCACCGGGGGAGAAATTCTCGTGACTCGACATGGGTTTATGAGGACTCATAATCACTGTTTTGATCTTGATGTCAGGACGGTGGGTTAAAAGTTCAAAGTTAGGAATTTGACAAAAACGGGCGTAGTGTACTTCAGAAGAAATGCTGAACGGGTTTTGCTTCTTTCAATCTAAAGCCATTGATGTAGTCTCACGCTAGGAAAGAGAAGACGATCTTTTAAACGAACATAGATGTTATCAAATGATTTTTGTTTTTGTTTGTTTGAGCTCCATTGTTGACTAGCTCTATAAAGGACCTTGGATTTTGCCATTTTTACAAAATCTTTGAGACAGACCTTGATCAAAGTGGTCAGCGCAAAATCTTGCGTCACCCAAAACGTGGTGTGTTGATGCGCAAGCTTGTGTCGCGAGAGACGCGGTTGAGAGCTCTAGCCAAAGTTGTTACGCTCCCACTCTTGGGCGGTAGGAAGCTACAGTAGTGTACATAGCCAACCGAATCGACGCTGTCGACGATGCACTTGACTCGGTCTCGCCTCTCTCTTGTATTTTAGCTCAGAACAAAGAAAAGCCCATCATGAGCGGCTGTGGGGGGATGCTGCTGCTGTTGGCTTTGTGCACCTGCACGAATCGGTTTTTTGGATTGCAAAATAGTGCTTATCGCCTTCACTTTTACTTTTGCAACGCCAGCGCTATAGAGAGCAGCAGCAGATCCCCAACACACACACAATGGATGCAATAAGACCGCAGCTCGTGTACCACCACAACACACACTCTACCCCTCCAGGAGCCATCGCGGCGTCGATTTCGCCTACAACCAAAGCCAAAGAAGTAGCTCCGTTCCTGCGCAACCTCCGCAAAATTCTTGATTGCGAAGAAGAGACTATCCTGCGATGGACCCCCGATGGAAAAGCCTTTGAGATTTACGACATGAAACAAATGATGGAGTACGTGCTGCCTAAGTACTTCAAGCACTGTAAGTACACGAGTTTCCAGCGTCAATTGAACTATTTTAACTTTCGCAAGTGGACAAAGTCCAAGGCGACGGTGTGTACGTTCTCGAACCCGTATTTCGTGCGCGATCAACCTTGTTTGGCCTGGCGTATCAACCGCAAGAAATCCACACACAACAAATCTACGGCCAAGAAGAAAGACAACAGCATCAAACAAGAAGCACTAGAGATGCGACTGGATGCGCCAGTGTGCCATGAATTTGGCAGTGAGATGTTGATTAAAGTGCCCATATCCGATTTCGAGCCTGATTGTTCGATTACCCCATCATTCCCGTCCCCAACGGACTGCTACGCCATGGAGAGCGAGTTAGACGTCCAGCGCATCCACGACAAGGTCAACGATATATCTGCCAGTGTGCATCTAATGGATAACGACTCGTTGGACTGGGTGGATGCATTGTACCCGTCGCTTGATCTTCCAGCGTTCCAGGACGATTCATTCGAGTATGTGGGGCTGTAGTGACGACCTCAATCTATACGTTAGATGTGGTTAATGTAGAGTGATGTTGATAGCGTGATTTTTAACAGTATGTGTCGATCTACTCCCAACGCTTAATGTTAGAAGCGTACGAAATTATAGCTCTTGGTATTGAAAACATATATATATATATTGAATGATAAATAGGACTACATGAACACATCTTCCAAGAAGAACGTCTAGAACCTGGATGCAACCGCCTTGTCAGGTTTGAAAGCACCATGTGATTATTAGTGGGTGATGCCATCCGCGCAGCCGAAGCAGTCCCTTCCCAACCGAATAAACTACCATCAGAGATCCACCTCAACTGTACACTGAGTATGTATGCAGACTAGGTACACACCCCAAGTGTTTGCCATTTCTATCAAGGAGGGCGGCGTGAAGGGAATATGGTGGACGAGACGTGCCTGCAAGGATAGGTGGGAAAGTGGATTCGGATGATGCTGCGGCTGTCGATTATAATTTGGAGGCAAATTTGCTTTCTTGGCCAAAAAGTCCGTGACACAAAGAGTTGCATTTTACAGATACCGGTACCAGAAAGGCAATGATCCCACCAAAGAAATTGAGTCGTCCACACTCTTGGGATCTCAGGGATCTAACTCCAAATAGTGACCATCCATCACCCCCAACTTATAATAACCTTCGACATCATCAGTTATAAGAACACCAAATAATGACGTTGCCTGTCTCCTGAATCTAAACTGTGGTAGTAGTGTATCTTCACCATAGATACATAGAGTAGGATACACTGTTGCCTCACACACACTCCATGCGGGATAGGGATGTGCGCGCAGCTGCGTGTAGGAGGTGGCATAGACGGAGAGCGTTATGGCGCCATCTGGTCGCGTTTTTGCTTTATGTTTGCGTGGACGGCCAAACGATCCAAACGCCAGGGGAGGTATCTCATGCTCGCCTGGTTTATGATAAGAGCCACAACACAACAACAGAAAGCGAGAGGTCAGGAAGAGAGATTGTTTTCTTTATATGGTACTTGACAGAGCTTGTTGAGGTGGCAAAGATCCTCTATGTATATTGTATAGGGGGTACGAGAAGGCGTGAGCTTCTTGTTATCGGCGCCGTCTTCGTCCTAAAGCGGCGCATTTTTAAATACATCCTATTGGTACGTCTCCACTTACACATAGACACATACAAAGCGTAGAAACTCACAGGGCCACATAGCCAGCAGTGAGCACTGTTGGGAAGAAGAAAAATCCCGTCGCACGTTGTTGACGCTCTGGCTGCTGAGGTTGTGCACGTGGTGGAGTTTGAGGAGGAGAGATGCTACGTCTGTCGATGTCGTCATCAGCCTCAATCATTTCGAGCGATGGGTAGAGCGTGTCGACCCATTCAAGTGATTCCGAGTCACTTTGCAACTCGCATATCTCACTTTCGCTTTCCTCCGTCATCACTACATCATCAGCTGATGCCTTGGTTTCTACGTTTTCCATATCAATATCATCGCTGGTGTCAGCAGTCTTCTTCCCCTCTGCTTCTGAGGTAATCGCTGGTTTGCTAGCAAGCACTGGGGAAGGCATTTGCGGGATCGGGGTGGCTGGATTTTTTCCCTCAGCGTTCAGCCCACGCTTGCGTGTAATTCGCCACGTCAATTCCGGTTGATCGCGCAGGAAATATGGATTCGAGAACGTGCAAACCACAGCGCGCGACTTCGTCCATTTACGAAAGTTGAAATAGTTTAACTGGCGCTGGAAACTTGTATACTTTCGGTGCTTGAAATACTTGGGCAGAATGTATGATGTCATAACCTCCATATCGTGGATTTCGAACGCCTTACCATCCGGGGTCCAACACAAGATATCGTCGCTTTCGAGGTCCAGCATGCGCCGCAGACTTCGCAAAAACGGCGCGATCTCCTTACTCTGTTCCTCGGGTGGTGGCACTTGGATATTGCTCACAGAAGCGGTAACCGACTCCATTTTTCTTTATTATATAGTCTCTGTATGGTATTAACGAGAGTGGGTCTGAGGTCGTGATGTCTGCCGCAAGTTGGAGAATGAAACAAAGAGTAGATCTCAGGCTCTTTTGGTGACTCTGATTACTCCGCTCTCCTCCCCTATTATAACACAAAGGAGGATCCGAAGGAAGGAGAAGTAAGAGACACGAATCTGTTGAATGTAGGGGAGATGAGCATTGGCTTGGCTGACAGGAATACTGTATGTGAGTGGTGCTCGAAGAAAGGCCGCACACAGAAAAAATAATACCAGCCAGGTGACTGGTCAGCCACTGAGACATATTAGAATATAAAAATCAAGCTATTTGGCAGAAGGTGGAAGGTGATACTGTAAAACTCCAAGATACATGAACCCTCCCTTAGTCGAAGGGCGGACAAAATGCTAGGCACGCACACACATACACAGAGAGTAGATGCACCACAGAAGATACCAATGAGGATTTCGAAATTGCTCATTCCATATTCGGCGATCGAGCCCTTTGTTGCATTAGAATAACTGTTCTTTTAGAAACTCATTCTCTTATCCATGTCTCTGATATGGCTGACTGGTCGGAACTGACGTAAGTGTTTGCCTCCATTCTTGTCCAAGAACTAAAATCCAGAATTCTTTCAGTTATTTGGGTGAACCGTTTCTTCGATATATGTGTGATACATATCGAAGTCCTGCATATCGCAGACAACACGTCCAAAAACTGTGGGAAAGGAAATTGGAGGACAGACCCATGAGGCAAGACACCAGCAACAAGAAAAATGTTCTTAACGTGAAATCTGTTCTTAACCGATGATTAGATCGATGAGATCAGTGTTGTATTAGACTCGTTGTACAAATCATCGCGTGTCGCAGAAGAAGGAGACCATAAGTAATACTCGCGAGAAACGACGCCACATCTACGTTTACCAGTCAGTGCCAGCCCACTTCATATGTCAAGCATTCTTGATTGAAGTCCATTTAACAACTCTATCGATGAAGTAGAGAGGAATCGATGGCAGCTATCTTTTATCGAGAACACTATGGTGAAATTTTTCGTGTTGCTAAGATGCCCATCCTTCCACTCATGTCAATTTCGTAAAGGATGCAGCTGCACTAACCCCGTATACAACGAAGGGATCTGAGATCGGATTGGTTATAAATACCGGGGATATCTGAAATTTCATTCGCCAAGAAGGTGGTGATGCAGAGGGCGTAATGGGTAGGGCTATCGACACCCATTTCACAACTGCAACTACTCTCTGACCACCCATTCATTAAAGTACGAGAGGATGCGCCAACTTCAACCCATTTATTTTCGGAGGTGGATGCGTAACGGATGACGCGAAGATAGATGGATTCTCATCATGAGATTGCTTTAGCTTGATGAGGCCGCTTACCGATATATAATACCACACCTGCCCATCCTTTTTATCCATGCGCAACTACCAAATGATAGCGTTTGAAGATTAATAAGTACACCGTTTGGTCAAACTACTATTTATTCTACTCACAATAATTACTTTCACGACCACAAACGGTCACTACTACGCACAATCTACCTACCTTCTTTCTTACACTAGCTGTTCTTTACTACTTCCCATCCTTTCATCATGAATCCTTCATCAGCTCCAATACGGCACTCAATTCCTCTCCAGTGAACTCTGGTCCCGTGGTTGAGTTTATATTCGATGAGGTATACTCATACTTTCCAGACTCGCTCTGTTGAGACGAGCGCATAGACTGAGGCGATGTGGCCTCGTAATCATCCTCTTCCGATCGGATTGGTGCATAATGATGCGAGTCTTGTGGGTGGTATGAATGGTGTGGCTGCTGGTTCTGATGGTGATTGTTGTTGGAGTAACCATCCTGAGCGCCCCGTAGATAGGAGTACGATCCACCGTAGTTCGTGCTAGGCGAGTAGTTGCTCGAATGTTCATAATAAGGTGCGCGGTGGTTTGTCCCATGATGATGGTGCGGGGAGTGATGATTATGGTGGTTAAATGGATGGTGATGGTGATGATGAGGAAACGATGATCCAATCCCTGCCGAAGCCGCTGCAATTGACTCCGATGGAAATGCTTGCGTTGGAAATGGCAAGCGGGGACGCTCATCATAATGATGTCGTGCTCGTTGGTTTTCCGCAAATTCGTGGTCAAGTCCAAGTTCTTTCTGCATATGCTGATCTTTGTGCATCATGGCCAATGCCACAGGTGCCGATGTCGACTCAAAAGCACGATGGCTTTCGTACTCCTTAGCACTGAAACTTGATGCTGGGTGTGTATCTCCAGGCAATGATGACTGCGTTGTAGATGATGGTGGAGGACGAAACTCCGCCGTACGACGCGAGTAAGTTGCTGAAGATTTGGTGGTGGAGGAAGTGGTCGTTTTTTTGGTGGTATTACTTCGATTGATATTCTCATCCTGGGGCTTGCCGTTGCCACCATTTGCGACGCTGCTATGCAGCTTAAGATGTTGCACGTACTCCTTATAGTTATCACACGCCCATGAACACGAAATGTCGGTGCATTGGAAGAGGTTCTGCCCATCCGGAAAGTGGATACGCATATGGCGTTTCAGCTTCGTGCTTGTGTTGAACCGCTTTCCGCAATTATGGTATACACACGGATATGGCCGTTCACCACTATGGATCCGTTTGTGACGGCTGAGATTCCCAGACGTGTTGAATTTCTGTGGACAACCCTCATGATCGCACACATACGGCTTAGTGCCCGTGTGGATCCTCATGTGGCGCCGTAGCGCAAACGAGCGCGGGAATTGCTTGCCACAATGCACTTCTGGACAGATGAACACCTCGCGCTTGGATTTCCGCGACTTGGTATCCGCATTGCCATTAGTGGCGCGACCGCTGGCGGCATTGACGTGATCAAAGTCCTCGTGTTCCGGTTCGTCTTGTTGACCGTGTTGATCGTCAAGTTGACTCAACGACCAGTGGGGGAGAGGAGGCGGATGGGGGTGGTGAAGTTGATGATGATGATGGGGAACCGAGTGGTGGTGCTGCGTATGACTGGCGTACGCGCCCTCATCTTCCTCTTCTTCCGGCTCGTGGCTGCTGCTGCTGCTGCTGAGGTGAGGGGGTTTCATAGTCACAGCTGTCGTAGGTTCCAACCGCATCGGGTGTGCGTGGAGTTGCATTCGCATAGTCCAGGGAGCAAACAAGCAAGAAAGAGAATGACGAGAGTGATGAAGAACAGAAAATGGCAGGTGCTTCTCTCTCTCTTCTCTTTCACTTTCTCTCTCTCGCACTCACGCAGCGGACGATCACTGATTTCTTTCTTTTCTCGTCAAATATATAAACACACTAGCTACCTGACAAAACAGGGTTGGGCGCCAAATTTACTCACTTTACCTACTTCTTTTCCATGCCACCTACAAGTAGTAATGGCTCGTTTCTGCTCCAAGTATCACTCAACATTGCGCTACCTCCATAAAAAACCTCCGAGGTTTTTTAGGACCACACTGTGAACTGCTGGACCCCCTTTGTGGGCCAGCTGGGTTTACTTTGTTCAACACATGTACCATCACCCACCCACACCTATCATACAAAATGCAACTCAACGATTTGGCAAGTTGAGGTAGGCAACAGATGGCAATAAACGAAACGAGGTGAGAATTTCGATTGCTTTTATTACACAATGCATCACTGGAAGAGCTGTTGATTGTTGTCACAGATTTCAGCGATGTGTTGCAGTGATATAAAGAGATAAAGTATGTGATACTGGAAATCCGGAGAATGTAATGGTCGTTGTCTAACATTTTCTACATTACCCAACTTTAGCGGTAACAGGCAGCCACTACCATCTGGGCATGGCACATCTTTAGAGTATCACCACACTGGTCAGTCACCTGGTCAATATGCCCTGTTTTGCAAATCCAACTGAAATCAAGTCACCATGGACAACGTAATCTGATACTTGGCTGACCACCTGTTTTTTTTATTCTAGTGAAGCAGCTGAGGATGGGCAGCAAATTCTGAAACGTTGACATCTGTCTCGTCTGACGTGCATGCATATTCTCTCTATCAGATAAAAGCAGCGTTTTGGTGGCGGTTCTTTCGCCGCACATGTATGGATCCACTTGCGGACGAATCTCTGTGGCTTGAGCTCCTAAGATACACATGCAGCTGAGTCGATTTTGTGGTCTATGGATCGATGGCTACGCTTCGCTAAAGAAAGAAATGTTTCAAGTACTGTGGGCAAATGGAGATGCTTATGGGAGACGAAGAGATCTTTCTAAATATAACCAAGGAGATGTGTTTAGCGATTTATTTGTGATGGTAGCTACATGGAGATAGACAGAGTGACAGAATTCGTCAGCAACGCTTTATTCACGCGTGCTATCCTCGTCAGCGCCGGTCTATCTGGATATACCTTATAAGCTCCTCCCCATCCTACCAAAACTTCTCGTCTTTCACATTCATAACGTCGATCATAAAGATACTCTTCACCCCATTTGTGCATTAAACATTTTACAAATCACAGAACAGACCAAACATAAAATACCGTCACGCTTTTCATTGCAACGGAGACTTTAACATTCATATGTACAACCCCCTGCAGGCATCCAACGCAAAAAGGGATCTGTGTATAAAATGAACTACACAAGCATAGCTCACCTTTCACGCAAGTCAAAAAAAATCTCTGCTCCTACTAGACTTAAAACGCGATCCAAAGCGATGGAATGACTGCACCCGTTGATAGTCGATAATGTCGATGTCTTTGGATGGACGCAGCTTCTTTCAGCATGAACACTTGACGTCTTCTATAGAATGGTGCTATTGTTTTGAGGGGTAACCAGAATGACAGCCTGCGCAGTTGCAGTATAAGCACGGGTTGTACGAGGAGTCTTCTGATCGAGTTCCTCCAACTCTTGCTTCTTCTTGCGTACGACAAAGATGGCCACACCGGCGACAGCAGCCACACCACCCAACACTGCGAGGACAATGATACCGGCACCACCGCCTTCTTCTGCGCTCGATTGGGTGTTCGCTTCCTGGACATCACTGTTTTCTCCTGTCGTTTCTGCTTGTTCTGGAGCGGTGGTCGCCTCGCCTGCGACCTCGCGCGACGAAGCATTTTCCGAAACCACAAACCCGGCGACGTCTTCGACGCTCTGAGCATTGACAGAGCGGAGATTAGAAGAGGAGCCAGCGGTGCTGCTGGTTGAGTCGATGGTGCTGCCAGCACTCGACGCGGAGCCGCTATCTTCGGTCGATGCGGACGCCGAAAGTGCTGATGGACTTGGACTGGGAGTGGGTGTTGGTGTGGGCGATGGCGTCGGCGCTGGTGTTGGGGCCGGGGTCGGTGCTGGTGTTGGAGCTTGTGTACCGCCATTGCCGCCAGGGCAGAATGTCAATTCAAAGTCCGTATTGGCAGGGCAGACGTGGGTCTTGGTGTCGTCCTTTGGATACTGATACGCGTCGGCGCAACCATCCGCCAAACATGTCAGTTGCACACAGCGGCTACCATCGGTAGCCAATGGCGTGATTTGCATCGGAACATTGAAGCCAACGCCACCCGTCAAAGCCTTGCATGCATCCAGGCTTTCACAGTATTCCGGCTACAATAACATCGAATGATTTTAATGCGATAGTCGGATAACGCCATTGTATAGATACTTCAAACTTACCCCGCTCTTTGGACCGGTGGGGATGATACTGATATCAAACCAGCACTTGTTGCCTTCACCAGAAAACTCCGCCACTGCATAAACACAATTAATTAATCATCCATCATCAGTCAGGCGACTATATTATACACTAGAGTTTAAACACAAAACGTACAGGTTGCCTGGGCGTCCGTGCTAGACTTGAGCACATGCGAAGCCGAACCATTGGGCACTTCGATCGTCGTGGTTCCGCTGGGCGCGAGTGTTTGGGTGGCCACAGTGCCGATGGTGACGTGAGCGAGCACCATGCTATTGTCGCACATGTTGACGACGTTGACCATAAACGCCTGGGTGGCGCTCATTTGCAGCAACGCAATGGTTGCAAGGGACTTAGAGATCGTAGACCAGACCATGGTAATGGGTTTGCAGGTGGTAGTTTAGCTGATTAAAATTCTCGTGGAGAGTTTTTGCTGTTGGGATTAAAGTACGCCACTGAATCCTCTCGTTCCTTTTTGCGAACAGAAGAGAGAAAGAGAGCACGTGACGTTGGGCTTCTAACCGGATGGTTTGGAAAATGAACGCAACGCCACACCAGCATAACGACGTAGAGAGAGAAGAAAAAAAAGGGGATGAACAGCCAACCAATAGTGCCTGCGATACATCTGTCAAGGGAGCAATCCAAGCCGCAGGTGGTGCAAAGAGCCAGAAAAGGAGAGTCTGTTACTAACCTTCTGCGGATTACTATTCGTCTGCTCGTGACAGAAGGGAATTGTTGAATTGTGATCGAAAACCTTTAATCTTTCATTTAATATATTTAGTATATCTTTATTTATTAATAAAGTTTTATGTGAAATAAAGAGGTAAAATAGCCCCAACAATCAAAACGACCAAGGAAAACCAATGTGAACCTGAGCCATTGATATAGGATCGGAGTAACATTAGCGTTATGATTTTTATGTTAAGCCAAAAATATAATGGCTTAGATCATCTTTGTAATTGTTCCGAACGATTCCCACCACCTTGTGGTGGTGGACCTTTAATTACCAATTCCACCTCTATCTTTGCAGTAAATAGTGTGTAAGCTGATTTGGGGGGGGGGGGGCTAGGCTCAAACTGACGTGGTGGGTGTGAAGAGCCTGTGGCAACACTTTTTGCATGTCGATAGAGGTCTTGAGTCGCTAAAGGCGGACCAAGTTATATAGTCTTCGATCCACAGTCACGACACCACTACAACTATCTTGAAGTTCAAGGTATTCAGACCATTAGCATTAATCACTCATTATGCAATATGGGAGGGAAGCGTTTCTTCCACCATCTAGTGCTGAAACGCCCTATGGCTCATGTTTCCTCTGCTTGAAGTTTGCTAGAAATGTAAATGTTGGTTACTCCTGCCAAAACGGTTGAATATTCGCGGCCGATTTATTTGACCGAATGTATGGAGTCAATGTGTGCATCAGTATAAAGGTGCACGAGTTCTTGGTGTGTCTATGTAACAGTAGTGCGTTGTAATCGGCCAAGGTTGAACTCCGACATTGCCCAAGAAGTGTATGGAACACTTGAGGCAATATAATACGATCTCGAACCTTCCACATTGTCTATTTGCTTTAAAGCGCGTTCCTCTTCTCAGGTATTACCAAGGTTCTTTTGTACGAAACAATGCCAAGTCATGTGCACTGACTCGCCACTGTCATCACTGCCATTTCACTTTTGTGCCTCTTCGATATCCACTTTCACAGGGAGGCTCGTTTGTGTGCACGAACATGAGCCACAAGATCTGGAAAGGCCATGCACATGGCGACATGGCTCAACCAACAATTAAATCTCGAGTTGTGATCATCTTCTCTAAAGCTGATAAGCAAAGTGGAGGAAATACTAACATTATATCAACATTCGCTGATACATGCAGGCACAACAGTCGAGTGAAATCGAGGAAGACTTGGGCCATCTAGTCTTTATCATGCTGAGTTTTAAGGAAATTCATGGAGTACGCCTGACATTGGTATGTTCACCACTCTCCTATCCACAAGAATGCCCCAAGAATACTTTGTTTCTGGACATTCCAGATATTACTATCCTGAAACGTGTATGAGGATGGAAGAAATTTATGCTACTCTATTTATATACACTGAGGCTCTGTATGTTGGGGCTTTTGGAACGGTTCATGAGTTTAGCACCGCTGTCATTTGTCGATTACGCCAGAAAGCGAGTCTACTCCTTATCATGCCCACCAATCGGTCTGAGCGAGATGAAAGAACAGCCTCAAGATCGAAAAGCGCTATCTCCAAGTCGACATCAGCAGCTAAAACAAAGAATAGTGGTCTGACTGCACCACAGATCTTCCGATTGGTGCATCGCGTAACAATCATTGCTGTCACAATATTCTACATAATCACTTCGATTCGAGCAAGCGCATATGTTCTCCGCGTTCTCAGTAGTACCAGCTCGCCCGTGACATTCACGCCCGAGTACTCACAACAGATCTTGAAGTATCTGGGGACTGGATCACTTCGATCTAGCCCATTGGTGGTGGACATTCTGGGAAACACTACTGCCTTACGTACAGATACGTACTACATCGATGAGAAAGGTAATAGCTTTGAAGGATGTCCAAGTGCAGATTTCAACACGGCTGTGTATGGAAATTACCTACAACGACTGTCATTTTTCTCAGTCAAGAGAAGTACTTCCTATTACCACAAGTTCCTGGCTGATGTTGAGTTGATTCTTCCCATTATTGATTGCTCGTTCACAGCCACGGCACGTGGTGATCCGACTTTGACSRCTRRTTTCTTYYTRGTGCGCAATATCACTGATCCRGAGARCGTRTWTMTAYTGGYGRCACGWTTYTCRMTKCARGACTATAAAATCGTCGAGGAAAACGTGCAAGGACCTGTGGGACTCTCGACATTCACATWCTACAATGACATGTCCGCCACAAATTTGACACATYACWTCTCGGCRGCGYTYGGRTATCCGTATAGTCTCGCATCTTTTCTTCCATGTGAATTGGAAAGAATCACCGACGATGGTATGTGGCAGCTCAAGTCATATCCAAGTGTGGCAAGTGGTGAATTATCCAAAAGCATTCTGACAGCACGACTTACGGGGTTTTATGCCAGYAATCAACAATYCAACATCAAATATCAGCATTACACGCTTGAMAMGGATGCCTTCACTGTAACACGGATGTGGAACTGGCAGGGACTAGCAGTGTTGCACGACGGTTGGGCGTGGCCACACTTGATTCATCTTGTGTTTGCAATTGGCACAATGCTTGATCTACTCGTGCTCTTCCTCGTCACGTATCAAAACATACGCAAAGGAAAGTGGTGGATCGGTGACGCATTCGTGTCTGTCTCCACAACACTTATGCATCGTGGGGTCTTGATTGCTATTACGTGGATTCTAAATAAGTGTTGGACACTGCTCGAGTTTAGTATCTACACGATGAATGAGATCTCCGGTACTCAAGACATGTTTATCTATCCGTCCATCATTCACGCCGATCTCATGACCTTTTATCTCTGTGTTTTGAGCATCGCTGGGCATCTTCTGCACGAACGGATCGATCCAGTCATTGCGATATGCTTCTACGAAATCGCGTTTAGTTGTCGCATCTCGATCATCAAGTGTTTCCCAAGTGTCGTTACTTTACTTAGTGAGACAGCRGTTGCTGATTTTTTGCTCTCGATCTTGCCTGTGACRGAAAYGGTGGCTGCACRGACCCCCATGCGATTATGGACAACACACCAGCTGGAAGATTTAAGTTCCRACGTAGTATTTGCACCACTTATCCCGATCTTGGGTAGTGTGATCATTGTGATTGGTATTGCATTGCTGCAAAAACTCTACCGCTATTGCTTTCCAAACCAGCACCTCCACATGCAGAAAAATACAGATGCATCGGATAGCGAACCAATGCTACTGCAAAAGCGGTCACTTACGTTGTTTGAGATTGCAACTGGTGCGCCATTACAGAATCGATATGGTGTGGTAGCACAATACGAAAACTGTCGATACATCAAAGGCATGAAGTTTGCCTCGGCTGACGGTATTTTCTGCAATGGATATGTCATTGCCAATGGGAAATTTCTGATTGCGACGGCTGATCTGCCAGCGATTATCTTGATGAAGATAATTCGCTATCGATTCCAGAATACTTATACGTATGAGGTGAGTGGCAATACTGTACAGCAGCGAGCTCGACTATTGTATCCTCATACAATTACCTGGGGTGATTTACTGCTGATCAATACCGGGATGTTAACATGACACAAAAGCACAAATAAAATATACCCTTGTTTTACATTTCGATTTTGGCCATTCAATGATTATAGCAAGCTTTACGGGTACGTTCTGTGATGTCTTCTAATTGGTATTCATGGGCTTCCCCACCATGACGCTGGGGGCATCTACACTTAATCGTACCAAGTGATTGTACTTACTGACTTGGTACGCTTGTCCCGATCGTTTCTGCAATGATTGTATGCGCGATCTCCGATCTTCGAGGATTAAAAGGCGCAAGAAAAAGAAACCAAACTCGAAGAGCACTCTGAAAATGAGGTTGCATCCAATGAAGGAACAGAAGCAACTTCTCCCCAAGATGTTTGGTACCCATTGAGCAATCTATACCAAGATTGTCGAACTGTCGAGAGATAAATGCTATAAGTTGTCACTGAAAAAGTTGGATGGAAAATATCTTCCGATCATTCAAAAGCATTCGTTGGACAAGTATCTTCCGAAATACCATCTCGCGGTTCCGGAACCGGCCATGAACTCAACCTACAGAGATTTTGTCAAAGATATCGACTCATCGAAAGCTGAATTCGAATCCCGAAAGGACAAAGAAAAGAAGACGTCGTTTCCTCAGTTGAGGTTCAAATCAAGAAAGGTCTTCTTGGCGTTCTCTTGCTTCCATGTCTTCGATGTTGTCTTCATAAAGTTGTTGGTAAGCGTGAACCACAACTTGGATGCTATGTTCTTTACACATTCGTACGAGGAGTCCATATTCAAATCGGTCTTGGATCGTAACCACAATCCTCGAGATCTACTCTCTATGTGCCATTTCCACCAATCTGGATAGACCTGGCTTGCTTTCCTTGAGACTGGAATCGATGTCGGCAGCGACTTTACTATCTAAGAAAGCGTTCGATAACAATGCTTTCTGTCGTACAAGATCGAATACTTGATTTCTTGATAATACTCGATAAAAATTGATCGTCGATCTTTGTCAATCTAGATGTTAGAAGGATGAAATGACATCCATTCCTTGTTCCAATCGATCATCAATCGACTCAAAATCATACAACCACATTCTGTGCCCGCTACTACTTGAGATAGCTCTGGCGTTAACCAAATCTGGAAGTTCTCATCCTCTAATGGTTTCAGGATGGATACCAAATATCTCTCTAACTTTGGCAGAGGATCCATACTTGATCATCCCTTTCGACTGAAATCGATGTCGTGGCTTGGTAGCAAATTCACAAGTGAGATGAAAGACAGCCATCAGGCTGCACTTGAAAGTGTACAGCTATGGATGATATGTGGAGTAACGCACTAGGGATAAAGATTCGCCATATGATACTATTCAAGTGGTGTCGTTGCTTGTTAGGGTTGGTGCGACAGGTTGCTTGCCACAGATCGTACAATAGTGTTTGCCTGAAGGTTTTATAAAATAGCTGCCACCAATTATCAGTTTGAAGATACCACCCTCTAATGGTAGCGATGAACACTAGTTTATTAAATGCCTGTGTACGACTCAACAGTGCATCAGCGGTAATACCATGAGCATGGACGCACACAAGACTCCTGCTGTTCCCATATAATCTCGTATCTGTGATCTTTGCCTCTCTTTCGCACCGATACTACTGTGGCACATTTTCTGAACAGTCACTTTGATTCTCCACGCACTCGATCTCCTCGGGTATGCACTGCCATCGCTTCGCATCCGTTCTTGAAAAGAAGAATGGTGCTCATTGCGGAGAATCGGAAACAAGTTTCTGCTTCTATCGATAGAGAGGAAAAAATACGTCAAAGTATATCCCACCGGTGGGAGAAGTGGGGGAATAAAGGTTAAATGTTTGATTATAGCTCTTTTAATGAATTCAATAAAGATAATAAAACTCAATATGTATCTATATAGAATTTGCTACTACATGCAGGGTTGGTCTGCAACGATTGAAAAGAAATGAACTCGTCATCATTGGGTGTTTCAGCTTCCGACGAATCACTCACTTCTGTAGTCGACTGAGGCTCAAACCTGCGATCGGTTTCTCTGAATGGAAGAGGTACGATGCCAAGACCCCTCAAGGCTGCTGCTATGTTACCCAACAAAGTCATGCTTGATTCGTCAGGCTGACTTGTGGCGCTGGCACGAGATGTTGTCGTACAAAAGGAATCCACAAAAGGCTTGGTGAGATGGCTACATTTTAGATCAACAAAAGGCAGATAAACAGAATTTACCTTGCAGTCGTTGCCATTGTTTTCTACATTTGGCTTTAGATCCAATGAACGGAGATGAGCCATTCTTTCTGGAATCGATATCCCTTATATGCGTGCTCATTTTTGACTTCTGACACACCCATCGTGTTATGTACTCTATAGTATCAAAAGTGAAGTTCTCAGCCGCTTTGTATATTGCTGTCTAAGTACCATGGTCGTGGTGGCTTATAAAGGCGTTGTGTTGCATCAGACAGTCTACGAATCCAATTTTTTCTCTTCCTCAGATGGCGGCGTAATGTAGCGATATTTCATCCCAATTGTTCTGTTGGGCAATCACGACATTATGTCTGTCGTCTAAAACTCGACAGAAAGATGTAACGAGGTCTAATTCTCTTTGTTCTGTTGATTGACTGTGACACCACTTTGTATCAAGCACTGTACCATTTCAGTCTTCCTGTACTTGCTTGATAGCGCGGAAGATTCAGTGTTGCCAGCATTTTAAAAGAATAGAACGTACTCGGAGTATAAAGCGCCTACTGTTGCATGGAGATGCATGGCCAATGTTCAAGAGTTGTGTTATGCTCATGATAATGGCATGGATGAGTATGAAAAGTGCTTAGTTATTTGTTGCTAAACGCAGGGTTTGAGTCATGATGCAGCAAAGAAGTTCAATTTGCAGTCAATTCCTATAAGTGAAATAAAACAATTATATTTCATTTTTAGTGAATCCATTCGTAATTTAATGTAATATATGTGTATGTCTTATAAGATATGGATGGCAGTATTTCATGGAATATATGGGTACAATGGTTTCATTCCTCTGACCAAATCTGATTCGTGCAACCCAAAGAACAGCCCCAAATCAGTCACATTCACGATCTGAGTCCTCAGAAGAGAATCACCAGCAAAGCAACATCATCGTTCTCGTATCTCTGTGGATGGACATGACAGAAGCATCCTCTGCTTCTATAGACAACCGACCGACAGATGCCTCCCGTGAAGGAGATGAAGATGCACAAGCACTATATTTTGCCGCTAAATCTGGAAACATTGACATGGTAAAATTCTTGGTGCAGAACGGTGCCGCAGTCAATCATCGTGATGATAAAGGACGAACAGCACTACATCATTCCGTCGAATCTGGAAACGTTGACATGGCGAATTTTTTGATACAAAACGGTGCCGCAATCAATGATCATGATAATGGAGGGTGGACAGCACTACATGAAGCCGTATTTAGAGGAAACATTGAGATGGTGAAGTTCTTGGTGCAGAACGGTGCTACAGTCAATCATTGTAACGATGAAGGATGGACATCACTACATCATGCCGCCCTGCTTGAAAACATTGAAATAGTGAGGTTTTTGGTGCAGAACGGCGCTACAGTCGATGGTCGCGCTAATGAAGGGCAAACAGCACTACATTTTGCCGTCATGTCTGGAAACGTTGAACTGGTGCAATACTTGGTACAAAGTGGTGCCACAGTTAATTATTGTACTGATGAAGGATTGACAGCATTGCATCGAGCTGCCAGATCTGGAAGCATTGAAACGGTGCAGTTCTTGCTGCAGAACGGTGCTGCAATCAATCATTGCAGCAATATAGGATGGACAGCACTACATCATGCCGCATTCAAAGGAAACATTGAGATGGTGAAGTTCTTGTTGCAGAACGGTGCCATGATCAATCATCGTGACAATAAAGGACAAGCAGCACTACATGTAGCCGCTAGTTTTGAAAATATTGAAGTGATGAAGTGTTTGATACAAAACGGTGCTGCAGTCAATGATCACGATGATGAAGGACGCACAGTACTTTATTACATTATCATGTCTGGAGACGTTAAAATGGTCAAGTTCTTGGTGCAGAACGGTGCCGTAGTCAATGATCACGGTACTGACGGACGGACAGCACTACATCGAGTCATCAAGTCTGCAAACACTGAAATCGTGCAGTTCTTGGTACAGAATGGTGCCACAGTTAATAATCACAATAATATAGATCAGAAAGCATTATGACATGCTGACAACGAAGACATGACTGGGACGGAGAAGCGTTTGCTGAAGATTGGGATACATGTGGACACAAATCCAAGTTGTGGCGACGGATGATTTCTCATGCATAGATTATCTAATGATCAAAGTACCGAGGCTGTTTATGACCCAATGTCAAAGAAAGAGTGTGACGGCAATGCGTGACATTCGTTCATGGGCAACCACATGTTCTATCTATGTTTTATGATGTGTGATGCGATGGAGTATCTCGTAGAGTGTAAATGTGTGGAATGGACACAAAAAATGTATGATTAAGTATACATACTAAAGCACGAGATTGATCCAACAACCTACTCGCAACAGCGCGTACCATGTGAATATTTGGAGGTGACATACTCGCGATGTTGTACTATCGTTCAGTGCTCTCACAAATTGCTCCAGCTTCATTGCTTTCGGCGATTGATGGCAGCATCTGCGCCAGCTTTTGTCTCTTCACTCTTTCTTGTATCTATAGAAGATTTTCAAGAGTATCATCGCTCGGAGGATGCCCATGTATTTTCTTGATTACTTCAAACGCTTCAGCGGGTTGTGTGAAAATTGTTGTTTTGTTTGAGCGATTTTCAGCAATCCAAAAAAACTTCCACACGTTCTTCAAATCGGTCAATAGTCCTGTGACTGGTTGTCGAACAAGGAAATCCAGTGCCAGCAGTTCCGAAATGGCTTGGAAGACAGATATTCCAGTTCTCTTTTCACTTCGATCAACATTCTCACATTAGGCAACAGTTCCAGCTCAGATGGAAGTTCCTTGACAATCGAATTCAATATCAGCAGCTCCATGCGTCCAACCAACTCAGTATCATGACCAGGAACTCGAACACTCAGGACATTTCTGCCTTTCTCCACGCCAAGCACACACAGATTCGTCCGCGTGAGTATATCTCCAATGTTGTCTTCCATATACTTTCGGTATCTATCTCGATTCTGTTCTTCAGTGAGTACCACTTCATTTTCCTCTTCATCGAAAACCTTTCCCCAATTGAATTCTTCAACGTGATTTATGTTGTCAGCACCAGATGGAATGGGAGTCAAGTTCTCTGCCAATAATCCAATTTCTTGAAGAAGGAAATGCGCTTCTGTTGAACTACTTTCTGAGTAGATATATCGCTTGCGCTTTGGTTAAATCATTACTTCGCGTATTTTGTGTATTTCTTTATACATCGTTATCATTTCGCTATGGTCGCGTTTCTCTCGCTGACTTCGCTGTCTGCTCGCGTTGGAACAGTCATCAGGACATGAATAGTGTTGTTCTTCGGAGCGCTTGCAATGCAATCATCAATTTCGTCTGATGGATCGATTTCTTCGCTCAACACTTCTTTATCTCATTAGGAATCGCTCCTTTCATTAGCGCCTTCGCATGAGTATCACGAGATCGAAGCCACGTGTCGCCCCTCTTGGCGAGATACAGCGTCAGTTGATCCGCATTGATGTTCTCTAGAGTGTTTTTATTTTCCTTCTTGATGGTGTCCTTCAAACGGTCCGCCGATCTGCTTGTTTCAACGCCAATAGAGAAAAGAGTTCCCTTCACTCCCACCAATGCACAAAACAGCTTTATCTGTGCTTCTCTTGGAAACTCGGAGAATGAACAAGAAAGAGAAATACAACCATCATGCGATATATAGATAAATAAAGATGATGGAGGTAACAAGCATTTTGTATAAACAACTGAAAGGTTTGTATTTGAAACAAAATGACGCTTCAACGGCGCAAGTCATGAACAAAAATGCATTAACAGATTCCACAACAAATGCTGCTAAGTCTGAACAATCAATAATACAAATTTCTATAGTTTAGGAATGTTTCTGTTTAGTGACATAAAAGCAGTAAGTGATACTATTTCATGTATGTTTGGTGTATTATATTTTGTTTACGGGTAAACCATAAACAATAAACAACCGTACCTAACAGAAGTTAGTGTTTCACAAAGTAGAAAACCGTACTTTGTAAAAACCCTATCCGGTTCAACCCATCTTCAGATCCGGATGGGTATTCAATCCAACAAGGGCCCATCACGGTTTTAGCGGATCTAGTCACTCCCAATTGTGTAAGAAGTATGCAATCAATGGGAAAATTGAGGGTGATATGATACCAAGTTCGATACGAATCTACTTAATGTACTGAATATTCAAACCTTGTGAAATGATTGAACCCTTGGCTCAGAGAATTTCCAACAAACTTCCGCGTGACGACTTTATCGGCCACTTCGCATTGTAATGGCGGATACACACATACATTTTTTGTTTGGAGATGTTTTAAATGGCACTTTAAAATCATGCTTTACCACGATTTATTTGAGAATAATCTACTTTAACAAATTTATTGTGTATTCAACCGTTTTTTTAGATTCATTTTTTTATCCTATTTCTTCGCAAATTCACCCATGACCTCATGTTAACATCCCGGTGTTGATCATTAGTAAATCACCCCAGGTAATTGTATGAGGATACAACAGTCGAGCTCGCTGCTGTACAGCATTGCCACTCACTTCGTACGTATAAGTATTCTTGAATCGATAGCGAATTATCTTCATCAAGATAATCACTGGCAGATCAGCCGTCGCAATCAGAAATTTCCCATTGGCAATGACATATCCATTGCAGAAAATACCGTCAGCCGAGGCAAACTTCATGCCTTTGATGTATCGACAGTTTTCGTATTGTGCTACCACACCATATCGATTCTGTAATGGCGCACCAGTTGCAATCTCAAACAACGTAAGTGACCGCTTTTGCAGTAGCATTGGTTCGCTATCCGATGCATCTGTATTTTTCTGCATGTGGAGGTGCTGGTTTGGAAAGCAATAGCGGTAGAGTTTTTGCAGCAATGCAATACCAATCACAATGATCACACTACCCAAGATCGGGATAAGTGGTGCAAATACTACGTYGGAACTTAAATCTTCCAGCTGGTGTGTTGTCCATAATCGCATGGGGGTCYGTGCAGCCACCRTTTCYGTCACAGGCAAGATCGAGAGCAAAAAATCAGCAACYGCTGTCTCACTAAGTAAAGTAACGACACTTGGGAAACACTTGATGATCGAGATGCGACAACTAAACGCGATTTCGTAGAAGCATATCGCAATGACTGGATCGATCCGTTCGTGCAGAAGATGCCCAGCGATGCTCAAAACACAGAGATAAAAGGTCATGAGATCGGCGTGAATGATGGACGGATAGATAAACATGTCTTGAGTACCGGAGATCTCATTCATCGTGTAGATACTAAACTCGAGCAGTGTCCAACACTTATTTAGAATCCACGTAATAGCAATCAAGACCCCACGATGCATAAGTGTTGTGGAGACAGACACGAATGCGTCACCGATCCACCACTTTCCTTTGCGTATGTTTTGATACGTGACGAGGAAGAGCACGAGTAGATCAAGCATTGTGCCAATTGCAAACACAAGATGAATCAAGTGTGGCCACGCCCAACCGTCGTGCAACACTGCTAGTCCCTGCCAGTTCCACATCCGTGTTACAGTGAAGGCATCCKTKTCAAGCGTGTAATGCTGATATTTGATGTTGRATTGTTGATTRCTGGCATAAAACCCCGTAAGTCGTGCTGTCAGAATGCTTTTGGATAATTCACCACTTGCCACACTTGGATATGACTTGAGCTGCCACATACCATCGTCGGTGATTCTTTCCAATTCACATGGAAGAAAAGATGCGAGACTATACGGATATCCAAACGCTGCCGAGAAGTAATGTGTCAAATTTGTGGCGGACATGTCATTGTAGAATGTGAATGTCGAGAGTCCCACGGGTCCTTCCTCGTTTTCCTCGACGATTTTATAGTCCTGCATCGAGAATCGTGTCGCCAGTATAAATACGCTCTCTGGATCAGTGATATTGCGCACTAGGAAGAAACCAGCGGTCAAAGTCGGATCACCACGTGCCGTGGCTGTGAACGAGCAATCAATAATGGGAAGAATCAACTCAACATCAGCCAGAAACTTGTGATGATGAACGGTGCCTCTCTTGATTGAACCGAATGACAACCGTTGTAGGTAATTTCCATACACAGCTATGCTGAAATCTTCACTTGGACATCCTTCGAAGTTATTGCCCGTCGCATCAATGTAGTACGTATCTGCGCGTAAGGCAGTAGTGTTTCCCAGAATGTCCACCAGCAATGGGCTAGATCGAAGCGATCCATTCCCTAGATACCGCGACATTTGTGTTGAGTACTCGGGCGTGAATGTCACAGGTGAGCTGGTGGTGCTAAGAACACGAAAAACATCTGCGCTTGCTTGAATCGAAGTGATTATGTAGAATATTGTGACAGCAATGATTGTCACGCGATGCACCAATCGGAAGATCTGTCCCGCCGTCAATTTTCCATTCTTTGCATTGGTTGCTGCCTTGGACCTGAATTTCTTCTCTGCTCCAGCTGGTACTGAATGGTCACGGCCTTCGCGTTTTGACGTGGCAGTCGCCATGGCAACCCTCTGTAATGAATGCACTCTAGAAGGCAATCACCGAAATAAAATGACATGGATCTACTGGAGGTACTCGAAACTATCCAAAAATAGAATGTGGGTCGATGAGTTGTTCGAAAATAGCATAGCAACAGTTTCGGCTCACTGTACCATGGTGCGGAGTCTAAATCCGAGCAGCATCTATGATGAGTGGATGATGGGATGATTCCTGCTTTGCACAAACCATTTAAAGGAATGTCTCTGACCACTACCCTAATAAAAAGCTATTCTCCGAACGCTCCCTGTAACTTGCAAAAGCCCGCAAAATTGGATGAATACAAGCAGTACTTTGCTGTTCGACCTGGTACTGGCCATCGGGGGCGAATTACATTTTTGAAACTATTCTCATTCATTTGTTTAACTGTTTTTGTTTGGGTTCGACTTAACTAACAAAAGCTGGTTAAGGCTAGACGACCGCGGAGTAAGTGTCTCCGACAGCTCGATTCGATGAGTTCAGAAGAGTAAGTCCTTATTCTTAAGAAAGATGTTCCTCGTACCATTGACATTCCTATCAAGAATGAACTTGCAGTGAGAACACTGAAGGACTTTCTGGTACTCGATCGTGTGGTTGATTCTCCCACAATACGAACAAGTTTTCGTTGTATAATATTCCCCACAGTCGATCACGCGTCCGCCTGATCTTTCCATTTTGTAAGTAACTTCTTAAACTTATAATGAGATCATGTGAGTATTGATCTTGAAACCTTACTTGAAATTCATTTTTGTTTGGACGTCAGCTCTGATGTACCAAAAGTTGGAAAAGGGGCTTCATGGTAGTTGTCCGACAACCACTTGGAGACTTTGTGATGTGTATCCGGCATCATCGCTTTCATCCGTTGAAAAAGCCTGTAAACTCTCTTTCTCATGCGATGACGTTTTCGTTTGGACTCTTCTTGAGACAACTGAGACTGGAGATGATCAATCAACAGACAACGATTGAACATTGCGTTCTTGGTGTCGTCCACGCTTGACGTCATCCCATGAGGGCCGTATAATGTGATGAAGCTACGAGCTTGCTGTCTTTGAGACCGAAAGCAATGTCGATCTTTTCGGACATGCACTGTCATCGACTTGCATTCTTTCTTGGAAAGAAGGATAGTGGAGAAAAGATCTCATTGCGGATAATTGGAAACAAATTGCTATTTCTATCAATAGGGAGAAAAAACACGTCAAAGCATATCGCATCGGTAGGAGAAATCGGAGAATAAAGGTTAAGAAAAACGAAAGAGCCCCTAAAAATATACTCTACACAAGATACCTGCTGGAGTGATATCAGCTATGAGACCAAAAAATTCGTCTAGTCGTAGTGTGAACCTGCTTTTTCACCTTGGTTTCGGTATCAATCGAATGTATTTCAAATGTTGCATCGTAGTTTTCTTCAATGGCTAATATAGTCTCGTACAGCAATCTTGTATAATAACCACCTCTTGCACATCCTTTATGTTGGACTTAATACGTCTCTTTATTGAATCGCATAACCGGCAGCGTGTCGTGACTCCTTGCTCTGATAAATCAATCTCTATCTCATTCCAGTGATCTTTAACCTCGTCGAAATACCTTCTTCTGTTCGTTTTTGCATAGCTGTAAAAAAAATCGCAAGCCGAATCCCTTATGCGGATGGTTCATCAACCATATCAGACTCGTTTTATTCCTCAACTTGATCAGGTAATTTGTTTTGGTTGGGAGCTTCATATCATTATCATCTTTGATCACAAGAGCAGCTGCGAGAGGATATATGATTGGTTCAAACGTAACGTCGATTCTAATAGACTTTTCTTGATAGCAAAAAGGCAGCAACTGTTGCTTAACAAACAACAGCGCATTCAGAAGATCCCATCCGGGATTTGGCAGCTGGAGAAACGGCACATACTTGGTCACGTCGTAAGGCTGACACTCACTACACACAGGGCGTACTTCTCTATAGTGATTTCCTCGAAAATCAAGATCTCAAATCCAGTCGCAGTCACATTTCCGTCCTAAATGCACTTGGTTGTCCATAACAAACTGATCGATCGCTTTCAGAGTCACATCATTCACAAATTGCTGCGAGAATTCGACTGTGCAAGACTATATTAGACTCGAGACATCTTCAGGTAGTAAATATGGACATATAATCTCATATATGACCTCTAAGACAACATAAAATTGATTAGCGGAGGCGCTCGATGCTGGGGTCAAGTGTGACTGTGTCTTACACTTCTTCATCACGATGCTAATGTTGTAATGAGTCATGTGGACAACCTGTCCAGTTGCCTAGGAGAAAGCATTTGATTGGTTAAAAAATGCAACAGCGGAGAACACTCTGTCACTGATCGACAATGTAAGCAACTGCAACTCCAAAGAAGTGTTTGTGATGTTTTTTTATGGACTAACAAAGAATCGATTTCATCATTTTGAACAAAAAGAAAGAATCTTCCGCAGACTACAATCTGACTGCCGATAACGGTCGATCAGCATCAAAAGAGGACGATTCCTCGCAAGCAAGAAAAAACGTTGGGATAACCTGAATCGTAAATTTGTTGAGCTAACGGCAAATAGCGACAACAAGTAATTGAAAAAATCGATAGCATATTCATCGATTGACTGGGATGAAGAGATCATCGATGACAAGTATATCCAATTCATCAGAGAACTACTTCGAGATACGTCCAATGCTTGCATGAAGATGATGGAAATGAAGCTCCAGAGCTATAGCAGTGTACTTCGAACAATGTTCACAGCCAGATGACAAAGTTAGAGCGAATATAGTGCGGAGTATTCGGTGATTGCTCAAGATGGATACCATACCGCTCCTGAGAATGCCTACTACTAACAAAGTATTCTAAGTCATCTCCTTCGACAGTGGCTCGAGAGGGAATCCAGGACCAGGGGAAGGGCATGCAATCTGCGTCAAAATTGCAGAAGATGAAAGCTGTGACGAACAGCACAACAAAATATTGAGCGCTGCTAATAGGACTTACTGTTGCACTGAAAAACAAGTGGAGACCGTTACATGTTGTTGTAGACAGCAATTTCATCATCGGGCAAATGGGAGAATACAGAGTCCCTCGCTGTCAACATTTGAGGAACTTATATGAGGAACCTTGGCTATTGGCAGATAAACTGAACGCTTGAGCCTGGTCACACCACCACAGAGAGTTCAACAAAATGGCAGACAGGGTTGTGAACTTGGTAATGGATACGGAAAGAAGTATCCAAACTTTTTATGATTCGGGACTCGAAGAGTTCAGTCTGTTAGATCAGTATCTACAGAATAACGTCTATCACTTTTTGCAAGCCGCGGGTTTGTAGATTGTAAGTGAGGGATATTATTGTCGTCTACCCCATATTCGGATAGGCAAACACCTGGCAAAGGATAGGAGTGTATATGGTATGCTATAGTAGTTCACAAAAGATGTACACAAATATACCCCAAAATCAAAAAAATTATTGATAATGCTACGAAAAATAATCAAATTCTGAACGATAAAATCCCATACTTTTTCTGAGCGGATCAAATTTGACTTTCAGTCTGGTTCGCATCTCATCAGGAAGAGATGGCCACAAGATACACACCAAGGGCGAGCTGAGCGAACAACAACATTCCAGCAAAGTGAGTGGATGTAGCGCCAGAGTCAAGAGGCGCAGAAGCGGACGACGTCGATCCAGTCGGTTCGGAGGTTACGATTGGGTTGCTCGTCGAAAGAGAAGTCGAGACGTAATTTGTCAACGAACTATTGCACCCCAAGAGCTCATCCGAAAGTTCTTGCTTATTGTTCGCATAATCATAGTCATCATAGCAATCTGGCAGTGATGTCACCAGGTCTTCCAGCTTCGACGCACACAACGAAGAACAGGACGTAAAAATGGAGATATAATAGTCCAATACCAACGAGTCAGACTCGCACTCATAGCTTGTGGCAATAGCATAATATTGATCGGCCGCATCGGACACTTGTGTTGTCGTGCAACTATCAGTCGAATACGACGACGACGGCGTGGTGATAGTTGGTTCTTCATTCGTCGTGGATGATCCTCCAGCTGTCGTGTCGATGTTGTCCGTACTTGTCCAGCTCGGGGCAGGGGTCTCAGTGATAGGCGAGTCGCCATTACAGGAATTGACTGAGGTCTCCACCTGAGTTTTCTCGTTCTCACCATCCACTATACAGCTCGGCAGCTGTGAGGCGAGGTTTTCCATGATGCCTTTGCAGCTCGAATCACACTCCCAGTAAATTCTCACCAAATCCGTGGTCGTACTGGCATAGCCTATGCACTCTGGTGTGGCGGCTGCCTCCTGATACAGCGCAAATGAGGTGTCAGACTGCTCGTAGGTGCACATATTGCAGACCGTGTAGAGATTGTACTCCAGGTTCGATTTGTAGTTGACACCGCTGATTTCGCAGTTCGGGATTTCGTTGGCCACTTCTTGCATCATCCCCGCGCAGTCCGTGTTCGAACATGTCCAATCAATCTGAACATTCCCTGACACCACCGTGGAATATGGAGAGCATTCCCATGTACTAGCCGCCGCCTCATACAGACTATAAATGGTCTGTTGTTCGTCGGCGGTGCATTCTGCGGCATGAACAGAGCCGACAGTGAGCGCAATAGCCACTGCGAATCGTCCAACGCGTACTTGCATTGCTGTTTTTGATATTTGAAGGAGACTTGTGAGTGCTGGTGACAAATTAAAAGTGAGTAGCTAACAGGAAGTGGACCAAGGAAGAGCTCTCCGTTCTTCCCAACATGGTTCATTTCTGTGGCTATTGTAGTCCCACAGTTACGAGTCGTTGGGTACATCACGTCAACAAACACTTGCAGGTTTGACTGTTGGGTATATCACACCGATAAATAGGTATAAAGTGCTACATTGTTGTTTGTAAAATTGTCCATTACCTTCCTTTGATACTCAATTCGTCTGACAGTCTCAACACTCTAATTTGACACTTCGTGGCGTTGCAAAACAAGGCAATTCCCTCCTCATTACTAATAGCGATTCTTGACCACTAGTGTTGGCAACTGCTGTGCTGATCGTTTTTCTTTAGGCTATCTTTGCGATCCATATGACTTTTCACATGCAGAAGAAGGGAAATTCAGTGATTTGTGACAGAGATACATCAGATGAAAAGACAAACAGCAAAACAGTGGGATGATGACCCTACTCAATTACGACAAAAATGGTCCTATCACGTATTTCTTTCTCTCCATCTCCTTAGATGCATGGACAGTACTGGATCGACATCTACTGACCTTTTAATCAGTTAGTCCTCGTTGATGAAATGACTAATTACCATTGTACACTCCCCGTCAATGTAATCCACCCATCTCCTTTCCTTTCCCATGGTCCCTCGCATCCAACAATGACTTCTTCATGTAATTACTCATTGTGACGGGCGGTACTTCTGGTCACGTGAACTGTCGATCAATGGATGAAAAAATCCTTTTATCGACTTGTTGTAGTGCTCTTCTGGATGTGCAGTTCGAATGCATTGTACTTCTGAGTGAAAACCCAACTAAAGTTACTCCTCCGCATTATCACGCGTCACATGATGGTTTAGTTGTACTGCCAAGTTCTCATTGGTCTCAGGAAGCTCATGGTATCAAGGTTCATATCCGTGACATGACCAGTTAAAGCATATAGATCCTTAAAGATCTCTGTCAACTTCAGGAACATGCAAATACACATAAGTTTTGATTCACGCATCTCTATGTATAGATAATACACTTGTTACATCATGTCTGGGACAGAAGAATGTAGGTGAAGGATGAAGACGTCGTCTAGTGCATCCGACAGTGATATTAATTATGGTATTTGCTGTTGACTTGACTTGATTCCGTCTGAATCGAAATAACTTTGGGTAGAGATACTAATGGAGTCAATTAACTGAATCTGCAGTCGCAATACTCATTACTCTGGTGGTAGTGGTGTCTTGCCTATATTCATGGCCCTTTCTGTGTTCTCATGATCAAGAGCGATTTGCAGCATTATCAAGTACGCCACCAAGTCTTTCGTAGATTTGCTTTATACGACAACATCTCACTCTAGTGTTCAATGATAACGAGTTCATTCCTTCTCAACCGTCATAGATCAGCCTTCCATGTAATGATTAAGGTACTCAACCTTCGGTTGCTATGGTTGATCTCAAGCCACTTGCTTATGTGATTCCGTAATCTGTGCTGAGGATGGTGTTGGTTCTATTGTAGGCACAGATTCATCGGATGTCATCTACAGTTTCAATAGCTTGTTCAAAACTTCCGAGAGCTTGGATACAATATCTCAAACTGCAGATAGAATCTCCATCACTACCATGATGACTTTATTTTCATCGAGTGAAAGTGGTAATTCTTCTAGTGATGAGACTGCCATAGACTGGACTACTGGTAGCAGAACGATTGAATCTATTTCTGTACTCAGTGAATGTGCAGACCCAAGGACTGTATTTGAAAACTATGTCTAATTGTATAGACTGCTACTGACGACAACAATTACTTTACTCTAGCATCAACCTCGGCGAGCGGAACGCCAAAGCATGATTATTCACATGAATCCTACGTCACTTGGACTGCCTCCTGTCGAGAAAGCAGTCGAAAAGACGTTGTCAGCATCCAGTGTCATAGTGGAAGTAGCTATATTGGGTGGTTGGAGGTCTCGTCCTTCGCACAGAGAAACAGCTGATGACGATGATGGCGACGAGTGACTAGACAGTGTTTTAAACAATGTGAGCCATTGTATTATATTTATGTACCTAATCAAATAAAGATGAGACTTGGACAGTAATGGTCATATTATGGTTTGTTTTGGATGTGATGTTGTGACATGGTCATTCAAAAAATCAGATCATTCAGCTGTGTATGTAATGTCATGGATGCACAGGCTTCGTCGCTGTATGAACTTGCTCAATACGGAAATCTAGAGGGGACCCAGTACCTTGTGGAGAAGAAAGGAGCACCAATGGATGAGAAGGGAGAGTTTGGCGATGAGCTTTTTTATAACTTTATTAAGGTTTTTAGGCGTATAGAAATTTGATGGCAGCTCTTAGTGCAATGGTAGGACTAGTACATTCGGAGACACGTAGAGTGCAAATCACCGCGCTATGTGTGATGAAGCGATTCACTACGTTGCCAATGGTGTCGCCCGCAATATAGGATATCCAATGAAGCGACAAAGAGAACCTGCACGGCCACTTACGCTTGTGTTGCTGGATGTGACACTACTTGTGGCGGTCTTTGTCATTTTGCAGATGACAGTACTCAATGACCTGCCGAGGCAACTCCGTGCGAGAAGAGAGTACAAGCAGATGAACTGCTCCACGTTCGTAGAGACCGAGAGATCCCTGTTGCAAGCCAGCACCTTGGTATACAATGTAGAGAATCAGTGTGCATTGATGAATTCTTTGTTACAGGAAGACTCCGTGCTGGTTCTTGTGTCGGCTAAGGGAGGATCGTCGTGAGGAAAGGATCGGATCGCCAAATCCTTGTCGCTGATGTCAACGCTAGATTACCCCAAGATAAAATTATCTATCGGAATTCTGATCTCAAGTAAAGATGAATACCACATCATCAAGCAGCATGTGAAGGCGAATTTTGAGCAGTACGACTTTGCACGAATATCTGTCTTTTATTGTTCCGATCTCTCTGTATCAATTGTTGGTGAAAGCCGGAAAGAGGATAGCATCCAGCGTCATCGTCGTCGCATGCTTGCGCGCGACCGCAATATTTTGCTGTATAACTCTTTGAGGGAGTGGCATGAGGGTGTGTTGTGGATCGACAGTGATATTATCAAGATCCCATCATACCTGCTTCGCAAGATGGTTGATTGTAAGACATGGTTAGTCTCTTTTCGTCTTCTTCCATTGGATTGATTTACAACCATCATGACTCTGTCTTTCTTTGTGCTGTAGCTGATCGAGATATTCTGCAACCGGGCTGCTACCTCAAAGAGAATTCTGTTGGCGACTATGACCGCAATGCGTGAAAGGGTCCTCGCATCCGGTCGAATACAGCGGAACTGGAAACATTAGCGAACGGCGGCTTGTTTGTTCCACGTCCAGCTAAGGGGGCTCAGTTCGTGTCTGATTTCGCGCAAGGTGATGATGAATATGTCGAATTCGACTCGGTGGGAGGAACTGTCCTCTATGTCAAGGCAGATATCCACAGACAGGGAGTGACATTCACACCGATCACGATCATCGGGAATGATTGGGAGTATGAGGGCTACGACGGGATCGAGAGTGAAGGGCTTTGCTATTTGGCAAAGATCCTCGGGTACAAGTGCTGGATCATGCCGTGGAAGAGAGTGTATCATGACAAGAACTGAGAACTAGAAGTTAATCCATCATATAAATAATTGTTCATTTCTCACTAGTGAGCATTCGATCCGTAACATCTCCATTGGACGGATCACTCGTCAAGAAGCGCATGTCTAAAGAAATCATATTTTGAAAATAGGGACAATAAAAATAGGATAATGATATCTCTATCCCCTTTTTTTGATCTATCTACCCCTCAAAGTCCAAAAAACGATAAAAAAGATGGCAAAACAAGGTAGCCCATAAATAACGAGATTTGGCTATCATTGGTGATTGGATGGAACAACAAAGCAATAAAAATGGAGAAGCCGAGTGAGTTCTTCATGGGCTATGGATCGGCTAAGGAATTTTTCGATTTTTTACTTGGGTTAGCGCAGCAAAAGAGATTCTCTTTGCGTATAGTGCGTTCAGACTACGGGAAGAACAATATAGTTGGCCGATCATCGATATGTGGTAATACTCAGCAGGTAAAAGACATAATACTGTGTTTTGAAGTAAAGTATACCATCTTTTGCATTTTGAGGGGAAGATATATCAAAAAAGGGGGTAGAAATATCATTATCCTTTTTATTTTCAATTTTAATGTCCTATTTTTTTAGGGAATTGATAGGTGTACCTCACCCATACATTTACAGTGGTGTGAGAAGCTATAGACACCCATGCGACGGAGGCACTATCAATGTAATTGAGTAGCAGAGTTTTGACATATAAATGTTTATCTCTTGGTACACACTTTAAGGACCTATCCAATCTTTCTCTGATAAACATGCAAAAACACGAAACTGAGCATATATATCGCTCTTAGCTGTCTTGATTAGTCCAGCATCGCATTTTTAACAGGCCTATTGGATGTGATATTCTGCAGGTTTCTTTTTGTAAAAACGAAGGCTGCTTAGTTTCGTCACATGATGAGAAATAGTGAAAACGAGGCCAAAATATATTTTCATAGATATTTGTATGGATGAGGTACATATAGCAAAAAAAGTGAGGTACACCTATCAATTCCCTTTTTTATACTATATAAATCTATCTTTTTCATGGACTTTCATCCACTGACCCACTGATTCAACAACTTCCTGATTATATTTTTTGGTAAACTACTCCTCAAGATAGTCTCCGTTCGAGCAAACAATCTTTCGACGCACCCCTTCCCCAGCAAATCGAAAAATCAAAGCCACGATGAAACTGTCCATGGCATTTCGCCCCACCCCACGGAACGAAGGTTGAGCGAGAACACTCAAAAATTCCAGCTTGCTTTTCAACGGAAGAATGATTCGAAGCAATTCATTCTGGTAGGCAGCGTTGAAGCGATCGCGCTGTACAGAATAATCGCCTGCGGGTTCAATGTTTCTACCATTTTGGTCATCTCCATCGGAGTTATCTGAATCTTCTTCATGATTTTCGCTATCATCATCGTCATCATATTCATATACATTACCTTCGCTGCTATCGCTCCCGTTACGATCTCGTCTTCTCTTCGGGTTTCGCGCCAATTCTAAAAACTCAAGTGTCTTGTTCACACGCAACGCATTGTGTAAACTGGCAAGTCCAGATTCGGTGATCGTGTACGAGAGGGAAGCCAAACGCAGCTCTCGCAGTACTGGTATTTCCTCTCGCTTGGACATAATTGCTGCAAGTTTCCTCACTACCGCATTACTTAATCGATTGAAATTCAAGTTCAACGAGATCAACTTGTTACAGAAAGTACCATCCCCGCGTAGTTCCTCTAACAAAGCACGGATATGAGAATCTTTGGCATTGCAACCACTCAGATTCAATCACTCAATATTTACATAGTGAGTGACGACAGTGATGACAAGAGCGCGTTGATTTGCTTATTTATCTCGCAAGTCCAATGTACTGAGCTGTGAACCAATGAATTTGATGAAAGAGACTAAGTCTCGCGCATTATAATCTCTGCGGAGTATAGTACTCATCTCCAAGTCATATTTCAGAACTCTTCCAGCAGCACTTTCTTGCTCAAGCACCACAACTTGATCTGCGGGAACCCATCCGCGACCAAATCCAGGAATTATGACACATACCCAGTTGTCCTGTTCACGAAGAGCTTCTATCTCGCTTGTCTTATCCAAGATCAGAACCACTCTCGCTGTCGACATGAGAGCCGCATACACATTCGCGTCTTTCTTGACACTGTAAATCATCAATTTGGTCGTGCTTACTGCAGCTAAACTTTCGTCCACTGCTGATTCTCCACTAGCACCATACAGCAGTTCGCCTACTGGATTCTCAAACGCTTTTGAAAAACCTTCCACCACGTCCGCATAGTCACATACGGGTGACTGGATCTTGCAAAGCTTGTACGAGCCGTTATTGTCAAATCTTCGCGAGCGAGGGTAGAAAAGACCGAATGCAAGCCATCTCCAGCATTGCATTCGATCGCTCTTGGTCGAATATGGATGATAGATCGTGCCTTCTAGTGATAATTCTTGGCTCGCACATCCATACACAAGTGCCGATCCAATTGCAGCATACTGCTCGCCGTTGATAAAATTGTTACAGAGCAAACTCTTCCGAAACGAGGCCGCATTTGATGCCTCAAGAGGACTTTCGAGATCCTTCATGCTAGTGGCTCCGTGGTGATCCAAAGTAGCTCTCGAAACTGTCGATATACCGCTGTTCTGTCCAGTTGACAGCTTTTTGCGTACTATGGATTCCAGCACAATTTACTGAGTTCGGTAGACGTTCTTCTTTTTGAGAATGCTGGTAACAACCGCTAATTCTGGTTCCCCCATTTCATTCTCACTCAAATCGAGCGCACCAATTGAAAATTGACAATTTGGATGCGCAAAGATTTGGCCCAAGAGCTGCTCAATCATCACCAATTCGGTTCGTTTCATCCTGCAATGATAGAAACTCAGTCCAAACGCGATAGTATTGGGAAGCAACAACGCGTTCTCCTCAGGGTTTTCATTCATTGACTCAATGCGTGTTATTATGAACTCCGACAGCGCATCCACGCAGTTTTTCTCCACTCTGTTATGCTGGAACTCTAGCGAGATACGCAGTTCGTGACCGTTCTGCACAACCCATCTCTCAACCGTTCGTTTGATTTCTCTTCTGCCATTGTTGGTCGGATCGCCGATTGATCTTCTGCACATCATTTTCAACGTGAGGATCTGGATCCAAAAATCTGCTTTCAGGTCCGGATGAAAGTTCAGACGCCTGGAGTAGCGCGCCACCACGTCAAATCTCGCTTGGATATCAGCACTCGCCATGATCGAGAAACCTCGAAGGTTCCAAAGCCGAACTTGCAGCACTGGCTGCAAATGCTTCAACGATCTTTTCTGGAAAGAGTAGTCCACGATCAGAAGGTGCTTGAGCAGCGCTCTGACGGCATCCAGAATACGTCGGTTCTCGTCCGCGAGCATGTTCGAGCCGTAATTGAATGGAGCAGATGGAGCTGGTGCAGTCGCCTTCATATTGTACTATACAAGTGTAATATAGCAGCAATCCAGTCTTCAATCTTCAGGGCTCCGGAATGCGGTTAAAGGTGAGCTGTGGGTGTCTACGCTCGTGTCGTTGACAACAAATGGGAGAATGAGAGCTAGTGTATGTTTTCCTTTTATGAACAGAAGTGGAGCATGTCAATGATTAGCGCAAGTCACCCTACAACAACAGTGTTGTAGAATATACTTATATCGGGGTATAGATACGGTTGCTATTGACACGATTGTAGATACAGATGATGAAATTACACTCGAAATTCAAACTTAGGCCCTAGTTAGCATTATTTTTTCATCAACATCAGAAAGATGTCATATTGAAAAGATTAAAAGACGCCACAACTCTCTTTGGTAATTTTATGTGCTAGTAGCTCACAGGACAACTATTTTCATGTATTTTCTGAGGGACATAGACACCGTTTACCAACTGCACTATTTTTTTTAGATTGGAAATTGAGTCCTACTCACTCACTTTCACCTTTGTCAGTCGATTTATATTGAGTAGCAGAACGATATTCTTCCACAAGTTTCGCAACAAGATCTGCTGCAGGAAGAGAACGAGCTATTGGGGCACCCTGGCCCGCCCATTGGACGGAAAAGTCATAGTTCGATTTACTACGTGCTGCACTAACTAGCGCCTTCACTGCATCGTATGGGATCGGGTAGTCCGGCATGGCTGGTGAGTGACTTCCACCAATATCTGTAAACAGTCGATTCACCATTCCACGTGCTGGTCGTCCAGAAATGACAGCAGATACTCGGGTGTGGTAGGCTCTTTCGCTCTGCAGAGCATCACGATAATGTTGGTCTGCAGCTGACTCCGGGCAGAGGATAAAGGCGGTGCCCATTTGAGCTCCAGCCGCTCCCAACTGAATCGCAGCAGCGATGGCTCGCCCATCCATGATTCCTCCCGCAGCAATGATTGGCAGCGGACAAACCTTGGACAAAAGTTGAACGAGAGCAAAGGTGCCCAAATGCGCATCTGTAGAAGGATCAAAGACACCGCGGTGACCGCCCGCTTCGAAACCTTGTGCGATCACCGCATCCACTCCAGCATCGACTATCAGGGCGGCCTCCTCGCAAGTCGTCGCGCAAGCCAACGTGACGATTCCAGCCTCGCGTAGTGATCTGATCCACTCCGTCCGCGGAAGTCCAAAGTGGAAACTTACCACTGGTGGTTTTTCCTGCAGAAGCATTTCGAGTGTGTCTTCTTGGTTGAGAAAAGTGCCGTACGATACAGTGAGCGTCGACGGCGGTGTCGCGCCAAATTCTGCAAAGAGAGGCGCCATGTGCGCGATCCATTCCTGTTTTGCTTGTTCACTATTGGCATCCGAGTCTTTTTTCGGCGGCTGATGACAGAAGAAATTCACATTAAATGGCTTGGTAGTAAGCGCGCGCGTTTCCCAGATCAACGCTCGTGACTGGTTGGTGTCACTAGCACCGAGCCCGATAGAGCCCAGTGCTCCAGCATTCGACACCGCCGCTGCGAGCTGAGGTGTGGACACACCGACCATGGGTGCCTGCACGATCGGATGCACTACCCGAAGCAGGCGTTGTAACTTTTGCGTCGCTGCCATGTTTTGACACTCGTTCTTCCACTGACATATGATTTGCAGCTCAAGATGGTGGATACAATTGTAATATGATCTTGTGTCTGTCTATTTTTGTAATATCATAAATAAACAGGAATGTTTGTAAAAATGAGCCACTATACTTAGAAGATCATATTGTGTCTTGGAGAGTATAATGGCTTTAAGGAATGAATGTAAAACCTACCTAATCCTGACGATTACTCAATATTTGCGCACTATGATTGGCTAAAAGAGAACTTGGCAATACAATCTGAATGATGACGTCATCCTAACATAAACAACAAAGCATCAGCTCAATGTACCAACCTGACTCATTCATTTCCTCTTCATCCATCTTCTTCGTCGGCAGTAGCTGGAACAGAATACTACTCAGAAATCCCGTCGGAGGTTTTATGCCAAGTGGTGGTTTCTCGATCTGCGTCGGCTCCCAACGGATTTCTGTGGCTCTTCGCCGTCGATTTCAACACATTAACCCACACTCATTTGTGAATAACGCAGTGAGAGTAATTTTTTTTGTCGTACTCTTACTTCTGGGCACTACATTTTTTCTCGAAGAAGTTGCCGGAACTTCAAGCGCTAGCAGCAAAACTTGTGACCAAACAACTCAAGAGTGTCTCGCTGCTTTAGAACAAAACACGATGTCTCTACAACATAAGGTTATCGTGACAGGTGCTTCCGGTTCTGTGGGCCGTCGAGTCGTTTACTATGCATTAAAGCACAACTCTGTGGATTCGGTCACCACTCTTCTTCGAAGTGGACCAGAGAAGGATGCCGCCTTCTTCGGACTCGATCTCACGAATCCGACCGACAGAGATGTCTTTGAAACCAAGCTAAAACAGAAAATAATCAATTACAACACGCCTGAGGAAGTGACAGAGGCGTCCAAGGGCCATACCGCTGGTATTTCTTGTCTTGGTGTCTACACTGCCGATGTGAAAAATGTTGAAGATTTCATGCAAAAAGAATATGAGCCAAATCTCGCTGTGGCACGGGCTGCTGCGGCGACAGGAGCAAAACGATGGGGCTACCTCTCCGGACAAGGTGTGAAGCAACCCGACAGGAGCGCTAAGAAGCCAGGTATGTTTGAACCTATCTTTTCGTTTGCGAAAGGGTCCATCGAACGAGATTTGAGCTCGATTGAGGGTTTTGAAGCAACTACAAATGCTCGACCAGGCATGATCTTAAATCGCAGTAATAGTTACCAAGGTTTTATGGGGTACTTGGAGACCCATGCAAACAACTGGAAGTGGCTAGCAAACAGTCGTTTTGCGGTGCAAACGGATGATATTGCGAAGGCACTTGTTCACTCCGTTGTCAAATCTAATAATTTGATTTTGAATGAAGTTCTTGAGAACGAAGACATCAAGCAAAAGGCGCGTGAATTTGAGGCGGCTGTGTAAAATGCTTCCAGTTTAGGTATGTGAACTTTTCCTACCAACAAGCAGCAGAATATCTTAGTATTCTCGACAGTACAGTAGCATTTGATGCTATCAAGCAAGCACATTATCAACGTACCCACGCTTTCCTCTCTGGTCGATTTATTCAAAAATGACGAGTAGCTTCATTAAATATGACTCCTTTTCCTTTTAAGCTCAATAATCAAAAGGTACACAAGTAGTTTTCACATTTGCAGTTTTCCAACAGCCACAAGAATCCACACGGAAATAATAAACAGTATCGTGTGCAGTTATGCTGACGACATCCAAATCATACGACGCAAGGCGGTTTCGCGTGATACACATCCTCGCAATTGATCACCAAACCCACGTCACTAAAATCACTCTGCATGATGTGCCAGATGGAATATAGATACAACCTGCTTTTACCCGTGCCTGGATTCCCTGTGACAACGTGGTTCGTGCAACGGATACACTTATCACAACCAATGGTGTTATTCTTTTCACAATTACTGCAAACAATTGTAATTTCATCATTTGTGATTTTGATGCGTTTGACGAAACTTTGCTTCATCAGCTCGTCAAAGATGACACGGTATGATTTGCGAATCATGATCTATTTGTAGTCTTTGTCTTTGTAAATCATGAGTGAGAATTTCTTCATTACAAAATACTCAACTCCTCGTTTGTCGAAGATCCATTGTCGTTTTTCTGGAACAAACCATTCGTTGGCGTGCGAGCGCTTGGTGTTTCCTCTTAGTGATACATCGGTGATAATCGCAAGCACATGGATCTCTCCTTCATTTAGAGCAACGCTCTCCCCGTAATATGCGTCACTATTGAGTCAGAACAAAGGAGCCATTTCCACGGGGTTTGTTGGAAGTTTTTCAATCGTCAGAGCTTCCGCGGCAGCTCTGTTCAACCACGTGCCGTTCCTCTTAGCGAGATACAGCTCCCTGCATTCCTACTACAGCGCAAAATAGCGTGATCATCTTCACTCGAAAGAAGGGAAGCTGGAGAATGAGAACATTGTAAAGACTCTCTAATTCAGCCAATCAGATACTGATAATGGTATTTTATCATAGGTGAAAATAACAACCATTCTTTATAAAACAACTGGAAGGTTTGTATTTAACACATGAGACTGGTTAGATGTTATAACTATCCAACACATTAATGCTAAACATAATAAACAAAGGAGCCTGATCGGCCGACACCCTTCCCTGCGTCACACTAACAAATTATTAAAAAATTGACGAATTATAAAAAGATAACGAATTATTTATTATTCCATGCTAAAATTATCCTGCGAATCCGAACAATGTGGAACAGCTTCCCAGTCAGCAACAGCTCGGGCCTCAGTTGCTTACAACTCTCGAGTCTTGTGTGTTTTGGCGACTTCCGAAGCATCAGCACCGCTGATCGCAAATGCGGCACTTTCGTCGTGCTCTTTCCACTGTCTCGAATAGTGAAGGATTTCTTCGAACACTACGAATAATTCACCGTTTTTTAATAATTTGTCAGTGTAATGGAAGGGGGGGTGTCGGAGGATCAATTTTGGGGTGTCGGCCGATCAGCCTCCTAAACAAAAGGGAAAATTCCAATGGGTGACACAAATAAAATATCTGACCAAAAGGTGACACAATTTGTTTTATACAAACCTTACTGTGTTTTATTACAGTAAACTGGAAATATAACCACTCAATCATTGCAACTTTTTAGGGGAGAATTGCAATAAGTGACATAATTTGTGAATTGTTTGCTCGAAGTAACCACTTCTTTACCAGTTTTCCATCTCTCCTTTTTCAGTGTTTGTAACTCCTTGTTTTCGTCCACCATTGCGCTCTTTGCGCTGTTTCCTTGTTGTGAGAGCAAAAGGAATCTAATCGTGCGCGACAGCATCGAGGGTGATAATCCGCCTAGCGTCTTCATTTTGAAATGTTTTGAGCTGAAAATTTACTACTAGATGTTTTAAATCATCGCGCATTGGCTCATATAGCTGATAGTTGCTCTCTCGCATTGACTCTCGTTTTATTGACATGACTAATTGGGAGATTTTTTTGGCCAATCATATCGCATTTTAGACGAGGTCAACCGATTCTGATGCATATAGTAACTCGGATGTTGATCTCGATTTGTCTATGGAGGATGAACTAGACGACTAGCATAATAAAAGCAAGTTTAAATTTCGTCTCGATTTTTTTGCGTTTGAATTGTGCTTATAGTCAAGTGTGTGCTTGCCTGACTCAAAAAAATGTGTGCTTTAACAATAATACAATGCAATGTCCATTTGATTTTCCACTCTCGATGCTGTCGACCACTATTCGCAACCAATGTTTAGTAGCCAAGCGACAGCACCGGAATTAAGGCTCTCCATCATTTTCCTTTGCTCTTCAAACTCTGACTTGTTTGGAGCTTTAGCAAGTTTCCAGGCTGCATCTGTGACGTGGCCATCTGAACAGCCAATCAAAAGGCTGAAAGAGTCCCACGTCATTATATAAAAATTGTGTATGTGCACATTAACTTGCATTCAAGAGTATAGTGTTGCTCGATTACTCGATACAGCAACGTTACTGCAACACTACACTAATTGATTACACACCAGTACGTCTAATTAGTGACAAGGTGTCAGATAAGAATATCATTGGCTAGGAAGATTAGCAATCATAGGAAACCAGGATAGAATGCAAATCCATAGGACATTGAATGTGAACCAATGAAGATTAGTGAATAGCAGTAGCCGTAGAAGTTTAAAAGACCTCACTCAATCTCACTTTTCCATTTACCGTCTACCACCCAAGCAAAACGCCTCCTCTCATCATAAAGTGTTACAGCATCCTTCAGTTGCTTGTTCTTGAATTTCTGGTTAAAGTTTTCCATCATATGGCGAAAGCAAAAGAAATGCGGGATCCCTTGACCATGCTCCTTCATTGCAGGCATTAGACCTTTATCTCTATCAGATATGACAAAAGCAGGCAATGGGCGAACATAATCGAATATGTTCTTCACAAACCACATCCAGTTCTCTTTCGTTTCGCTTGAAACAACTGCCACTGCAAGCACTTGAATTTCGTTGTTGCCATTCTTGAAACAGGCGACCAATAACACCCCACCGATTTTGGTTTTCAAAAAGGTTCCATCTAATGCTAGACCCCGGCATGCATAATGACAAAATGCTTGTATGCCTTGTCTGTAAATAGTCAAATATCGCCGAAAGATCCCATTCGTAAATTCCGCCACAGCAATATGATTCCGCTTATTTACTTCATCCGCGTAGGAAAGCATGAAACCATACTGGTTCGTATCGTTGCCGAAAGTTTTTTCCATTAGACGATCTCGAGTATGCAAGCAGTTCTTGTACGATATTTCAATTCCAATGCCCTTCAAGTAATCCCGAATCATAACTGCGGTCACTGAACGTCCATGGATCTCAAACAACTTTTGCACTGCCTCATTTTGAGATAGATGCACGGCTGTATAAGCGCGTCTAGCAGGTCTAGACTGCAAATTGACGAGAGTCATTTCATAGGTGTGAGGAACAAACTTGGTCGGAGGGCCGTAGCTGGAAGAATAGGAGAACTGAACGACAAAAGAGCAATCTTCCTCAACACAAACAGCTTTGTACCGCCGGAAATCGCTGGACTTCACAACATAGGCTCTGCATTGCTGTCTGTTGTATTCAACAACAGCTTGTTGGATGTCTTGTCGACTTGCATAGCTGCGGGATGAAAAAAATTCACATTATCACTGTAGCTGCTGAAGTCTTGAGAGTTTACAGCTTGTTCATGCTCCATCGGCAAAATGTTTTGCGGCGCTTTGCCGTGGCTTTGTCTGTGAAGGCAACGTTCCTACTTTGGTGATGACACCGCTGGCTTGTCCCAATTTTGCCCTATCGCCTTACTGTCTCAGCCTGTCACCCCTGCTATCCCCTATAGTAGGAGATGGAGGTACCATGGGACCCTCAATACTGAGCTGTGTTAAGGAGGAACTTACTGGCTTTTAGCGGGTTAGGGTGCACGTAATAGTACCGATCTTACACCTAGCCGTGCGAGTAACACTAATTTCGCACAGCTATTGCGACGATTGGTGCCTTAAGCTTGCAAGCGTGGGGATTGAACCCACGCCATCTCCTCGCAAGAGAGATGAAATAACCAACTCGCCACAACAGACGCTATATATCGTTACACATAACACGATAATGCACATTTTTAATTATCGGCAATATTCAGGATATATTTCAAAATTTTAGCTTTTGTTTCATTTTTAGTCTATATTGGTATATTTTTGTCTTTTATTCATTAGTTGGTATATTTTTTTCTTTTTGATTATTTTTTGGTATATTTTTTTCCTTCTCCCTTAACCTTTTTCCCCCAAGTGCACTACCGGAAATACACTTGTACTATATGAAGTATATCCTTTTTTAGTGTAAGTTTCTACTGGATTTAGCAACGAGCACTCCACTTAGCATAAAAGAGTAGATTCTGAGGATTCTTCCGCTATTTCATTTTCTCCAGGACGACAAATAGTTCTGGCGACATTGTCGTATAGAGATTGTAAGGTAGATGGGCAATTGGAAGTGATCGTGTTTCTGGTTTTAACTACCTACTGATAATCCATTTGTAAACAGCTATGTATTCTTATTGGTAAGCATTCCTTCTACCAACTTAACTTGATGGTCCAGAGGTCTCTATCTTTTTTTTAAACCGTTAATAGTGTTCTGACCAAATCTGGGATTCTGGAACCTACCTTCTCGCACTATGCTTGCAACTCTCGTTCGCGACAGTGATTATTTCGAAAAGCACCAAGACAAGATAATCAAGAGTGCTGTTTCACTGCTGGTCCACGCAAGCACCCAAACTCAGTATAGCTTATCCAACCTGATGCCCGCGTACTCCAGGTTCAAGAAGTATCCCATCCCTACTGCGGAGATTGTTTGGATGCAAGAATTATCGGATAGAGTGAGAAACGAGATCGGACCGCTGCCACTCGACTTGAACAAATCACCGGAACGTCACATACCCTTTCTCCGCACAATGTTGAAAGACACAAGCTCACGTGGATGATGGAATGAAGGTTGCCAAGTCTGGTCTCTGCTTCCACAGAAACAGTTCAAACCCATTTTCATCAAAATCAACACCACCGTCCTGAAGGAACTTGTTAATGCTTTGAGTGATCCTGTTGAGCTTTACGCCGACAAAGCTGAGTTATGGCGTACATACTTCAATATAGGTCTTGTGACCAAAGGCCAGCGAAAGGAGTTTGAGCACTTCATCTTGACTGACGATATGTCAGTTGGTGTGACAATCTCCCGTCCAAAGCTTCTCACGAGAGAGAAAAAAGAAAGGCATTTTCTCTTGAAGATCGGATCATCGATTTAGATCCAGGAAGAAAGAAGATCTTCACTGCTGCTGTCTATAAAGAGGAAAGCATGGTTACGCTGCAAAAGCCGAAAGGAGAGAACGTGAAACATAAAGTCATCCACTGGTCGAAGGGTCGTTTCTACAGAGAGTGCGGCTACCACAGACGAACAAAGTTGACTAAAGAATGGATTGGTGCTGAGCCTGACATCAAAACCTTCAATGAAAACGTTCCTTCGGTAAAAGTTCCAGACCTTGTCTCCTATTTGAGACGGGTGAGATTTTGTCTCGTGTATTTGGATCGTCTTCTTGGCTTCTATTTATCAAAGAAGGTGAAGAGGCTACGATGGTCGACCTACATTCGTCGACAACAGACGTATGAGAAGGTAGTTAAGAACCTTACAGGTAGTAATAAATGAGCCGTTATCGCGTATGGAGATGCACGTTTCACAAGCTCAGCTAAAGGCAACATTGGTGTTCCCACAACGACCCTACGGAAGAAAATCGGTTCCAGGTGTCGTGTTGTTGATGTGGACGAGTACAAGACGAGCAAGCTGTGTTGTGCTTGTCACAAGAAGATGAAAGGATATGTGCCTGACGAAGAAATTGTCAGTGACGGTCTTTATGGTGTGCGACACTGCAAAAATAGTGAATGCCATCGCACATTGTGGGATCGTGACATCAATGCCGCAATCAACATTTTGAGACTATTCATGGACCAAGTGAAGAAAAAGAAGAGGCTCAAGGCGTTCACGAGGAAAAAGAATGAATTGGTACTCGAAATCAAAAATTGAGGTGATAGATGACCTCACTGCTATGATTCCGGAAACGGATGAGTGTAACTATTTCCCCCAGGTGTTCTCTACCACGCGTCGTAGAGAACACCTGGGGAATAAAGGCTAAACACACTCATCAATATGATATCAACACTCTTCGTCGCATGTATTGCGATAATGAATACTATGCACAAGAAGTTGTGTGTTTAAATGTTCATTCATTTTTTTTTACTATAGTATAACCATGAAAACAATGTTTTTTTGCAAAGAGAACGTATTGTCAGGGACTCTAGTGGGTGAAGCTTCAGCATTATTGCTCGTTTTTTGTGGCAATAATAAAAACTGTAATTCATAATGTTTGCACATTTACAGTTGAAAGATATATCAAAATTAATGTACAACATTTTGACTATGATGTTGTATGTGTAAATACAAAGGATATCAATGCGGGGCCAAAACAAAAACAGGAGGAGGGAGAATCTTTCATTCGACATTTGGCTTGGTAATACAAAAATGCCACCACAATGCTTTGACGACGAATTTCTCGACACATGTCGGCTCGTACCCCAGCACGCGAATATGAACGCAGAGTTACGCGCTGCATCAAAAAGTGGGGACGTGGAGACAGTTCAATGCCTCATCAGTCATGGTGTAACTATCGATGAGAAGGGCGACGACGGATGGACAGCACTTCACCTCGCTTCTAGAGAGGGACACGCCGATGTCATCGAGTGTTTGTTGGAACACAAAGTCCAATTGAATGAAACTACGAGTGATGATAAATCACCTTTGTACATTGCATCAAAGTACGGACGCGTCGAAGCGGTACAATATTTGATCTGACATGGTGCAGCTATCGAACAAAAGCGAGGGAAGAACGGATGGACAGTCCTTCACGCCACTGTGGCACACAGTCACATTGCCGTCACCAAATGCTTATTGGAAAATGGAGCCAATGTTAATTCCGAAGACAATAATGGAAAATCTCCTCTGTACATTGCATCGCAAAACTGCCATGCCAAAGCAATACAATGCTTAATTCAACATGGCGCAGCTATCGAACAAAAGGACAACAGTGGTGAAACAGCACTCCATATTGCCACGAAATGCGATAACATCGTTGTCGTCAAGTGTTTATTGGAAAACGGAGCTAATGTCAACTCTGAGAACAACAATGGAGAGTCGCCTTTGTACGCCGCATCGTATTATAATTGTGTCCCATCAGTGAGGCGCTTCATTCAACATGGTGCAGCTATCGAACAAAAGGACARAAACGGACAGACAGCATTTGACATCGCTTTAAAACGTGGTCACGCAAAAATCATCGAGTTGTTACTCAATAATGGTGCTAACAAACCTCATTCGACGGATTCTCATCAGGAGACGATGAAACTATCTTGCGTCAAGAGAGAGAATGAAGACAGTGGCGCCATGACAAACATGTTTGAGGTCAAGTTCCTTGATGATTTGGACAAATTTGGTTATCATAGTGTGGTAAAGTTTTCCAAGGGTGATATCAAGGTGTTTCGTGAATTCACAAAGATATTCGAACATGATCGTGAATACATCTATGCTAAGATGCGGGTTCAATTGCCCAATGGGATGCAGGAGTCGTGGACTGTATTGGAGTACGCTGCATTTATGGGGTATGTAGACCTGGTGAAGGAGTTGTGATGGCTTTATAACTTTCAAACGATGCAGAAGCGCTGGCCGCTGCTACTGAAGGCAATGAAGCAGCAACGCTTGCGAGAGTCAACCACGTAGACTTGAGGGTAAAACGAAGAAAAAACGAGGACACCRTATGGATTTTAGGTGAGATTTTCGGTGTCTTTGGTAATATTTGTGATCTATATGTAACACATGCCTGACCTCGCACATAACGAACAAGCATAGCGTCGACATGTGCCTGACCTTGCGTTCGAGATCAGACGACATTACATACCTTAAAGTCATTTCAATACATTAAGAGGGGAAATAGTCAGGAATACATAGTTGCATATAAATACATGTGTAAAGGAGGAAAGTAGAAAGCGGATCGTAATCAGATTAGGAAAAGATGCATTGAAAGGGAGCTTAGATGTAGTGGTAGCGAACTAAGTCCTCCATCTAATTCATTTTTCATTTTGTCAACAACTCACTACTTCCTCCCCAAGCTCCACGACCATCCAAGTTTTCAAATTTCGACCAATCATCGTACGTAATCGTTACAGGTAGTATCTTAGTGCAATCCTTACAGCTAGTGCTTCCACCAGCTCAATGTGCTTAAATCGCTGTATGATAGACATCATATTGCTCGCTGATATTTCTTCTTTGATTTTAGTTTTCTGTTCAAGACGATCAGCGTGAAGTTGTGTCATATCGTTTCGTATCATCTAACGCTAGTAATATGATTGATAAGTTTGAAACTACTAAAGACAATATCAAATCACTTCGATTAGGTGGAAAGCTTATCATTATCGATGAGGCACATAACTTTCTTGTTGGTATGAGCAATGATTCAAAGAATGCAATAGCTTTATATGATATGTTACCACTAAGGGTATCGAGAATGTCGCCCTGAGCAATAATACCGGAGCTCCTCAACCATGAGAGGTGAAGGTTCATCTATCGTCTAGCCACTGTAAAGTAAAAAGATACTCTACAGTACACTCTTTTTTCTCTCTCCGTAAAAGAGACATGCTTTCGATATGACCGTAGCAACGGCATTGCCCTCATGACTATACTATAATAGAAAATAGTATCATTTTGGATGCACTTAGTAATAATTGTTTATACTCTTTCACCAATCATTCGCAATAATTTATCAAACTGGACAAATGTATCCATTGCATTTTTTATCTTTTGACTACATTAGAATGTGAGCTATGGATTGATTCTTTAGGTTTCATTAATCTTTTACCTAGGGACGCCTTGGTCGATGTTGAAGCCTTGTTTGATAGAGACGTTTTATTTGATGGTGACGATTTGTTTGATGATGACATCTTGTTCGGCGACGGCATAGGATGCAAAATAGACTTGATAGTTGACGTGGTGTTCTTTTTGATCTCGAAATTGGTAGCATTCGTAGTTTCTGGTTCGCCACTCTCCGATTCCGTATCACTGGGCTTGTCATCGTTATTATTTCCACGAGTGAGATCATCTGCGTCGCTTTCATCCTCTTCATTGGTTTCCACTTCATATCCATCTTTATCTTCCTCATTGTCTTTTTCTTCACCCTCGTTGTATTCATCTGTAACTTTGTTGCCCCCATTCTCATAAACATATTGCTTGATTGAATGATTCGTAACAGGTTGTGCAATCCAGTGACCAGTTGGTTCTGCATCCTTGTCAGCGATTTTGTAAACATGATCAAAATCATCTGGATCATGAGGTTCTTCAAGAAACTTATCCTTGAAAGGGTCAAAATACATACAACGAGTATGCTTGAACTGTTTTGGATTCCATTCCTTGAATAGATGACGCTTTGGGAAATAAGCTTCTGGGATACTTGATTCCTTAATTGGTTTCATCAACTGTGTTTGATAGTAATCCCATTGCTGTTCTACATTCTTGATCAGAGCATCATCAATACCATGTCTGCGGTTGAAGTCTTGAGAAAACAAGTTCGAAATCTCATCTGGAACATCTCCATTAAGACTTGAAGAATCAGCTGGAGGAAACAACAAATTGTAATGTTCCTTGTAAAATCGATGAGTAGCTGGGTTAAAAACAAAATAAAATCGACTTGGATCACGCGCTGCTCGAATAGCCATGTCAAAAAACAAATCTTCACGAGTTGGAAGCCATGACACTTGATTGTCAGGCATACGCTGAAATGCTGGATCATGTTCAATAAATGGTGGAATAAATCCATGATATGTCAGCATATCAATTTCTTTTTTGATGTTCTTCGCAATGTTGGAAAGCTTTACACGGCGAACATCTCGCGCAGTTTTGTATGTTTCAACAAAAGTTTGATCGATGGGATTATCGCATTTTGGCAATTCAATCCAAAATTCCCTTTCCCATCGAGCCATGGCCATATCAACAAGATACTTGTTGACCATTGTCGACAACTTCTTGAATGACTCGTCTTTGAATGCATCAGTTTTCAAAATGCGAAATGGAAACATCTTTTGGACTAATACGATCCACGGACGAGCTAACAATAGACGCGCCAATTCCTTCACTGAAACGCAGCATGACCCGTATTGAAGTCGAATAGGAATATTTTTAGTTTTTTTGTCGATGTTTCCAGCTTCATCATACAGAACGTTCTCTTGAAGCTCATCAAGTTGATGCAATATATCTTGCTCACTCAAATACTGGAATTGCCTCGATCGCTGCAAACCAACAGATAAAGTATGGATCTTCCTTTTGATTCCGATAGTTTTTCTCTTATCAACCAGCTTTTCTGTGTCTGGTTTCACGGTTGGCTTTGTAGTCGGCTTTGTAGTTGATTCCATTCTTGATCTCTCATTTGATTGGAATGACAACTCCGTTGGGGAATCCACTTCATTTATACCGATAATATTCACAAATCGTATGTCGCCCAGTTCTTCCTTCGATACCTTGGTCCCTCGAATATAAGAAACAACTAACTTGTCAATCAACTTTCCAAATAGGTTTGTATCGGTAAGTCGTTCCTTGCCTATATCAATATTGATGCTTGCCACGTCAAATACTTGATTGATATATTCACCAAATCCTTGGCCAAACTCGTCAGCAATCGATGAAAGATCGCGTACAGTACGAATAGTACTTGTGTTTGGGTTCATACGTTCAGCTGATTCCAGCTGTGTCTTCACTCGCTCCAATTGTTTTCCAAATTGAATGAAGAAATCAATTGATTTCTCGTCTTGAATATCAGAGATAGATGTTACATTCGCTGATGGGTTGCTATCGACATCGTCGAAGACTTCTTCATCATCCACATGATTGTTATTGCTGACGGTGTGAGGCGCATACCTGGGATTGGCGTAGACCTTCCTGCGTTTGCTTGTATCTTTGACGCGTGCCATCGTGCTGGTGGATTTCCAAATGAGACGAACGAGAGTTGATGAAACAAACTCTTGTATTTTATTATAGACATGTCCGGATAGTCTTTCCATGAATGGCCTGAGTTCCATATTTCTAGAGGCTGTTTTTTTAGCTTGCAATCGACAAGTTTAAATCATATAATGTTTTATACATTTTAGCTGAAAATGCACTAAAGTAGATATCATTTACTAAAATTAGAGTGTATAGCATGCTGACAATGGTTTTATATGTACATCTACAAAAAATACCCGATTTTTTTGTTCATAGAAAAGACATCGTTGAGAATAAACAAGACAAAAACTCAATCTTTTTCATTGCTGTCTTCCATCGCACTTGTGGATTTACTGCTATCTCACGACAGTACGTATCTCTCCTAAAACCATTAAAGGGTGGAATCCTCAAGCTTTGGTTAACACAAGAACTCTTCCAAGAGCTAGGGAGTGCCAACCATGGTTCCATGATCCTGCATTGACTGTTGATCGTTTGGAACAAAGAATGAATGGCATTCCATTATCATGGCACAGAGATTGATAAAGATCTACGATCAGCTCTTATCGAGTATCATCAAGAAACTAAGTACCCGATCTTGTACACAAAAAAACAGCGTTATTGGTCACTGTTCGAGATTGTGGAGGTATTATCAATATTGATTCCGGTCTCAAGTTACAAATAAATGTTGTCCAGATTGGTGGGAATGGTATGAAGACAGCAAATCTCAAGGATTATGGTTACCATCCAAGACTGATTTGAATATGGACCCCTCGCACAAATGTGTAAAGCGCATAGCGTCCAAGTCGGGGTTCACGTTGACCAAAAACTTCATCAAGACAAAAATGAAGACATGGAGACCAAAGAACGCCAAGAAGACCTCTGATCTCGTGTCAATATCTTCGTTGTGAGAAGAAATGGAAAGAAGGCAGGAATGTTCGGAAGACTGAAAGGGTCAAATGACGCAAAACAAAGAAACCAAGTCTGAACAGCACCTTGAACGTGAGGCTATACTCTACAAAGGAACAGAAGCAACTTCTCAGAAAGATATCCGGAACCCATCGAGTGACCTATAACAAGATTGCTGAACTGTTCAGAGAAGATTGTTACATGTTATCGCCACAAGATCTGGATGCGAAATATCGTCCAATCTCCCAAAAATATTCGTTGACCAACTATCTTCCAGAATGTCATCTAGATTTTCCAGAAGTGGTCATACATTCAACTTAAAAAGATTTTGCGAAAACTTTGGATTCGTCAAGATCTTTATTTGAATCCATGAAGGATAAGAAAAGAAGACTCCCTTTCTTCACCTGAGAGTCAAGTCAAGAAAGGATGACAAGACCTCGATTGAAATTCATCCTCGATACATAGAGTCTACTGAAGATTGACTTTGATTCTTTCCAAGATATTATGGTTTCTCCTAGAATGAAGTCTTTGTGATCAAAGAGAAACTTCCGACAATTGAGTATTCCGTCCAACTACAATGAACTCGAGAAGATCGCTATTATGTCTGCATTCCTCGAGTAATAAATTCCAGTAGACAGACTTCATTCGAACGTTCGCTATTGGTCCCGAAGTCTGGAACTTTGTCAAATTATATGACCCTCATGGAATGACTGTAAGTGTGAACGACACCAAAAACGCAATCTTCAACCGTTGTCTGTTGGTCGATCGTCTTCAGTGTCAGTTGTCTCGAGAAAATTCCAAGAGAAAGCGATATCGATTGAGAAAGAGACTTTACCGAATCTTTCAACAGATGAAAGTGATGATATCCGATATCCATCACAAAGCCTCCAAGTAGTTGTCGGACAATCGCTATGAAGTACTTCTTCCATCTTTTGATACTTCAGAGCTGGCATCCAGTTAAAAAAGCATTTCAAACAAGACGTCAAGAGCAATACTCACGTGGTCTCACTACAAATTCAAGAAGGTGATTGATTACAAGATGAGGAGACCTGGAGGAAGGATGATCGAGTGCGAGGAACACTTTATAACGAAGACTTGTTCTTGGTGTGTGAGAGTCAACTACATGATCGAATGCCAGAAAGCCTTCAAGTGTCCTCACTGCAAGTTTGTTCTCGATAGAGATGTCAACGCTGCTCGCAATATCTTTCTCAAAAATGAACATCTACTCACCTGGACCTATCGGGTCCGGGTGTCGGAATTGCCTACTCCGCGGTTGTCTAGTCTCAATTTTTGTTGATTCGGACCCGAGTAAGACAGGAAATCCTCCTTGAGTTACTATCCATTAGTTACTCATATGATCTCCCGAGGCGACCCAATATCTGTAATAACAATGTACTCAATGTCTTTGTCGGTTGACCATGCTCGTAAGAGCTCAACTTGTCGTTCAAGATCATCAGATTGGCTTTTTGAGGAGACTTGCATGTAAAGGTAATTAACTTTTTTGAGTTTTTCAGAGTTCGTAGTGAGATTACAGAATTCTCGAAAAGATTTGATATTGTCTTCTTTGCCCGGATGAAGTCGTGTAATCTTTGAGAATGTCCTCTTCATAAAACTTGCAAAGCCTGGCGTGCCTAAGCCCTGTAAAGCTTTCAGCATTCCCAATGGATAAGAAGTCTTTTTCCTTTTTCCCATCTTTTGTAAGAAGCTTGATTGTTGTAAATTGGAAAATGAGATTAATGACATCTGGAATGTCCAAGTTGCATTTTATTTGAAAAAAATCGATGCACTATTGGTATTAAAAGCCACCAAAATTGTGTAATTTTTTCTATAAATATAAAAGACATCCAAAACACCCCAAATTGAAAACTAACCACGGAAAAAAATGGCTCGCACTAAGCAAACCACTCGTAAGTCTACTGGCGAAAAGGCTCCACGTAAGCAGCTAGCGACTAAAGCGGTTCGTAAATCTGCTCCCGGTGAGACTCTTAAAGTAAAAAACCCATCGTTATCGTCCTGGAACGGTTGCCTTGCACGAAATTCGCAAATATAAAAATCAACCGAATTGTTAATCCACAAATTGCCATTTTGGCATTTTGTGAAAGAAATCGCTCAAGATTTCAAATGTGACCTTCGATTTGAAAGTCTGGCCATGCTGGCTCTACAAGAAGCTTCGGAGGCTTTCTTGGTTGGTCTATTTGAAGACGCTAATCGTTGTGTGATTCATCCTAAGCGTGTTACACTCATGACGAAAGATCTCCAATTGGCTCGTCGCATTCGCAAAAGAAATTTGTAAAAGTCTGATTTAGGGTACAAAATTGCGACAAGGTAATGGCGTGCCTGTTTTTCTTTGGTGGGGCTCAGTGAATGCTTGAATTTTGCCAAATCGTACAGTCGAAACGATAGAAATTAACAGAAACTTTTCTTTTGACCAATCACAATATTTTTTATTCAATCCAACTGGGTTTGCCACTTCAACTATATGGAAAAGAATACCCAGGTGATAGAATTAGAATCCAGCGAAACGATCTCGACAATGCCATTCCTTCTCACTCAGTCCGCATTCAGCCAACTGACGCAGACATGAGATGGCGGTACTCTGTGGTGGATGCGGAAAATGCAGTCGAAAACGGCGACCTCGACACACTTAAGCGCATAGTTCTGAGGCATCTCAAAGATTTCCAACTCCCAGATACGAACGGGATCACACTGCTATACAAGGCATCGCGTCGTGGCCGCGTCGAGATGGTTCAACTTCTCATCCAACATGATGCAGCTATCGACCAGAAAAGCAACGGATGGACAGCACTCCACATCGCTTCGCAAGAGGGTCACGTCGACGTTATCAAGTGTTTGTTGGAAAACGGAGCCAATGTTAATTCCGAGGACAATGGTGGAATGTCATCTCTGTACTTGGCATCACGGAACGGCCATGTCGAAGCAGTGCAGTGCTTGATCCAACATGGCGCAGTTATTGATCGGAAAAACAATGACGGACGGACAGCACTCCACATCGCTTCGCAATTGGGGCACGTCGACGTCATCAAGTGTTTGTTGGAAAATGGAGCCAACGTCAATCCAAAGGACAATGGTGGAATGTCACCTTTGTACTTAGCATCGCGGGACAGCCATATCGAAGCAGTGCAGTGCTTGATCCAATATGGCGCAGCTATCGAACAAAAACGATGCGAGAACGGGTGGGCAGCACTCCATGTCGCCACGTACCACAATCACGTCGACATCGTCAAATGTTTGTTGGAAAACGAAGCCAACGTTAATTCCGAGGACAATAGTGGAATGTCGTCTCTCCACATTGCATCGTGGAACGGCCATGTCAAGGTAGTGCAGTGCTTGATCCAACATGGTGCAGCTATCGATCAGAAAAGCAAAGGATGGACAGCACTCCACATCGCTTCGCATTTGGGTTACGCCAACGTCGCCAAGTGTTTGTTGGAAAACGGAGCAATAGTGGATATTGTCAACAGCGAAGGGCAGCGAGCTTTGGAACTGTCGTCGGACGAGGAAACCATCTTCGTGCTGACAATATACACCAAGAAAAAATTTGATTGTATCGTGGCACAAGTGGTGCAAGACGGTGCCGCGAGTGTCGAGCAGCTAACTACTATTGCACAGAACATGACCGACGTCTGCGATTTGCGCATTGTGTTCACCATTACCAACATCCTACGCGTTTGTGGCCAAATTGAACGGGAGCAACTTCTGCGCGTGCTAGGGATCGCGTTCCAGCAGGTGATCAATAACGGCCTGATCGTGGACAATGACTCGTTCGTGTTTGTCAAATTTGTGCTTAAGGAGTGCCACAAACGCAACTGGCTCGGTGAACGGAACTATAGACTCTGGAAGGTCCGCATCGAAAAGCATGTGCCGTGGGCATCTGAGATTAGAAAGCAATTGAGACAGCACAATCATCGTCTGGCACAAAGCGAGACACGGCTTCAAACGCTGCAGACCAATTTCAAGGGACTCGTCGAAGTATATCGCCACATTGACACGAATGTGCAGTTCTTGGCGCAGAACATGAATAGCATGCGTTGCGCGCTAATTCTTGAGAAACAGCGCGAAGAACACGTTGCCAAGCAAAAGCGCATGATCTCATTCATTTCGATTGCTGTGAGCTTTCTTGTGGGGAACGCGTTTAACAAAGCGGTCGACCATGTGATCGACTTGGCGAACCCGTCCGAGCTGCTCTCAGCGCTATTAGATGAGAAGTACACCAAGATGCTTAAGGAACCAGACTGGGCCGGTGTGGTATTGCAACCGGCAGTGCAGGCAGTGCTTGAGCAAGCATGTATCAAAGAGGAGGACTTTACGGAGATGTTGCGAATGTCCATCGTCTATGAGCAGCCGGAGCTGGTGCTCGACGACATGAGGAGTGAGATAGAAGCCACATCAACACAACAGTGGATTGTAAGGACGCAAGAAAGTCCATCAGAGATAGAAGCCGGTATGGAAGCGATAAATGCATCGGTAAGGGAGCGAGCAGCGGTGGTGACCACGTTATCCTTTCCTGATGTGGTGCGACGAATAACGCAGCTTAAATTGAGCGAGTCTCAGGGAAACAATGGTATAAAAGAGAATGAAGACAACAAAACAGTTGATGCTGATCAGGAGGCAAGTACTGAGAGGTCCCACTTGACAGAGAACGAACTCAATGCTTTTTCAAACGAAGACGGTGACGCCACAACAAATCCACTCGAAGTCACGTTTCTTGACGACTTGAACGACTTTGTGTATCATAATGTGGTAAAGTCTTTCAAAGGCAATGTCGACAAATTTCGCGTACTCGCAACGAGGTCGGGGCAAGACGGTGAAGACATCAACGCCAAGGCGCGGGTTCAATTGTCTGATGGAAGACGGGAATCGTGGACAGTATTGGAATTCGCCGTGTTTATGGGGTACGTGGACCTGGTAAATGAGTTGTTGGATCGCAAGGATATTCAGACATCACAAAAGCACGGAGTGCTACTAATAAAGGCAATGAAACAACAGCGCTTGCGGGAATCATCCTCGTAGACCTGAGAGAAAGCGAAGGAAAAATGTGTGAGTTTTTTTCATTTATGCATAATTTTTAAGTACAAGTCTCTTCATCTTCCAATTATTACCAAGCGCAACGAAAATGTCACCCTAGATAATAATACTGGAGACTCCAATGGAGTCCAGCTATCGCCTAGCAACCTATGGCACTAAATCGACACTTATTTTTTTATCCTATGTTCTAGCTCTACAAAACTCTGAGGGTCTTCTTCTTGTCTGGTGAGTCCGTATGCTTTGCTCCGCGTGACGGCATTGTGCTTTCCGTAGCGGTGGATTGGAGAATGGTCAAATTCTATCGTATGCTTGCTGGTCCGTTACGGAAGACCAAATTCGCTAAATTGCGAGTGTTTATGAAAACATTTTCTTGCAAATAGATGATGTGAATGCATTGTTTGAGGTCATCTAATGTACGTCAGGTGTTTGCAGATATCAAGAATCTCAGCGATCTTGTTGAGGGTGAACCCTCGGATCCGAAGACGGAAACAAATTTTTCGTTCAACAATTGATTTCATGACTATATATTTTTGTGGATAAGGATGACATTCTCGGTGCTCTTCATGTTAAATAATAGTTTTAGTTTTTGTATCGTTATGTACAACTTACTTTGAAGGACAAGATACGAACATGTATCTTTGCCAATTCTTACTTCAATGGCAAAGACACGTGTTTGGATCTTCGCTAAGTCTTACTTCATATTGCCATTAACAATCATATGTGTTATTGCGATGGAAACAAAAATCGAGATAAGTATAATGCGCGGCGTAGAGAATTGAATTTATGTTCAAAGAAATGTGAAAAATGTTTAGTTGCATTTCCTACAGCAAATATTTTTTACCAACACAAAAAAGATGCAGTAGCGTCTAAAGTAATCAGTGTCTAATATTTGAACCACCACCGTCTTCATTCATCGTCAAAACATTCAATTCTCCAACAACAACCAAGACGAACCACCTATCACATATCAACCTTCAACCAAAACCACCATCACCACAGCTGCCTTACTCCCACCACTCGAATGGGATGGAACGAAAACAGACGCGGCCGAATACACGCCGGACGCCATCACCATTCAACACAGAAACAACAATCAACTTAATGTCATCAGGTATCCAAGACGTGACATGATATCGGACATTCGACATCCGTCAATCACATACAAATATAACAACTAGCAGCCATTGCTTCCAAACCAACGAAAATCAACCATTTTCCACGAAACGCACTACGCATTCTCCCCTAGAAATATCCCAATCACAACCTCCAGTGACAATGATAGACTTTCACAGCAATCCACCGACTACCACTGCTCTCCAAACCAACACAACGCTACTTGCTTCCAACTTCACAGGCCACAGCAACATCATGAAGTTCATTACCTTCATTGTCGATACATTTGTCGCTATCATTACTGGTGTGGTATCCACCAATGCTGCAGTCAGCGATGACGTTGCTGCTCCAGCCAACCCATCATCCGTCATCTCGCCACAGGAAGCGCTACAAGCGATCAAGGGACTTGAACTTCCCAAGGGAGTCACGCTCACTAATAGTGCCGAGTATATCCCAGAATCACCACCACAACAACAAACCGACAAGAAAGAAGTCGATCTTCGTAATGCGCAATCTGATGACAAGAAGGAATGGTGGGGAGTCGGGGGAGGCTGGGGTGGATTCGGACCATACCGCTTTGGATTTACTTGCGGTGACTGGGAAGGATGGGGTTACCCACTCGGTTACTGGAAGGCTTATGGTGCTGGGCTGTACGGAGATGGCTGGGGACTTGGCATTCCTTTTGACGATCTCTTCTATTGCTAAATTATCGGCACCGACTGTCGCTTGTATACTTGCACGCTTGGATTGGTCATCTCCAATACCATCGCGCTATGAATGAATTTCAAGAACGCGTAGGCAGGATGCAGGGTTGTCGTAAACTATCGCTCGTTTCTCATTACTAAACAATCAGCATCCGAGCTTTTTCGTATCGTGCCTTCGTATTATTACCAAGAACATCGAGAATGTCACAGTAGGATTTATGTCATGGTAGCAGGGTGACATTCTCGGTGCCCTTCATAATAAGGATGCTTGTTCGTATTGCAATAAGACATTTGCATCTGCTAATTGTAGAGATCGTCATCAACAAGCCATTTGTTTTCCATCGCTTGCATCTTACATCACTGATGATGGAAGTAATCTATTTACTAAAGAGCAAGCTAAAATACTTGACGAATTTGATGTATTGTAAAGAGCACTGAAAATGTCATCTAAACCCTCATTCTACGACGCCTGTAGCGGCAATGGATACAGTTATGTGGAGTCATCATTTTTTTGCGCACGATAATCCAGGCAAGATGTATTACAAAATAATCAGCAATCATCCAATTGTGTCGATCTCTGGCTAAGACTAATGGCCATTTACAACTCCTCAATTAGCAATTCCTGTCGATTGATCTTTACATCTTGTCGATCGAGGCGCTTTATCAAACCAGCGATGCGGCAGATGACGCACTCAATAGTCGTCGCCGCGTGAGAGTACTTCCTTGCAGGTCGGGCGCAGGAGGAACGTATGCTCATACTGCGCCGTATAGCTGCCCTTGATGTCAACAAACGGAGGGCACGCTGTGACGAGCCCATTGTCGACCAAATGCTTCAGCGCCATCAGATACTTTTCCTGCTTAGCGCCTTTCGGGTTGGTGAATGTGGACCCACCATCTTCGCGCTCGAGCCAACGACGACAAAATGGAAGCGTGCCGAACGTGCGCGTGATGTGGCTTAGTAACTTCTTCGCACGCGGCAAGCGCAGCGGGATATGCGGCGCGTTCAATTTCTTGACGTAATGCGAACACTCGAGGTCCTCCAGGACGTAGCCACGGCCCGTCGAGCCAAACGTCTCGATTGCAAACATCTCGCCTTCCTCCATTTTCGTGTTGTCGTCGGTCTTGACAATTGGGACGCTCTTGCTGCCATGGATTTGGTAGGGCGCGATCGAGTGGCCACACAGGTTGCGGATGCACTTAACCGGATACACCTTGCCGTCAATCATGACCTCGTATGATTCCATGACTTCCTGGATCGCTCCGCCAATTTCGCCCAGTCGGGCGTCCACACCTGCATGCTTCACGCCTTCGTTAGTAGCCTGGCGTACGGCTTCCAGTAGCGGATCGAATTGTGGATCGAACGCGACGGTGAACGCACTATCGATGATGTAGCCGTCAATCTGCGTGCCAAAGTCGAGTTTCATAACGTCTCCGTACGACAGTACCGTATCATCGCCGGTGTTGGGGGTGTAGTGCGCCGCGACGTGATTCAGCGAACAGCCCGTCGGAAAGCCAATGCCGCGCTAGTAACAAAAAAATCTTATTAGAGTGATGCTCTTTAAAAAATAAACCGAAAACAATAAGAGGGTACACTCACCGCTAGCCCCGCTTCCTCGACCAGTTCGCGATTCTTGTTCTCCAACTGCGTGCACAGGTCGATCAGCTTGATGCCCGGCTGGATTAGACTCTGCGCGAATTTGCGCACATGGCGATGCACCTCGGCACCCCAACGCAACTTCTCGTACAAATCACTTTGTTCGCGCTCAAGCGCGCGTTTCTCCTCACTGGTCATGCGGAACGAGTTGAAATCACCATAGTGGTCCTGAATCTCGCCCTCAGGGAATTGGCCATTCGGATACAATTGCGCGATCGGAATCGTCGGTGGGTCGGTCTGACCAATCGCCACAAAACTGTCTGTGAACCCGTTCACCCCACGGAACGCAGGGCGTTTTGATCCAATCGAAGCATTGAGATTTTTCTTCTTGTGGCTGTGCTTCTTCTTTTTCTTCTTGCTCTTCTTACTGGAGCTGGTGCCCCCCGTCGCGAGCTCGTCGATAGCATCGCCGACCCCTGGATCACTACCACATTTCGACAGCACGCTGTCCATCCTGATGACATCCTCACTACCCGTGTACTGCGCCATTTGCCCGCCAGCTTCGTCGTCTTCCTTTCTTCTCGCCTCGTGGTGGGTTGAGAACAGGAACTGCCAAATTCGCTCCCCCCCTGCCAAATTTTCATAAATTTGATCCAAAACATAAAATTTGCTAAATTCACCTCCCCCGATCACCATCTAATACCCTGCGATGGGTCTCCATTACATATCATACCCATCGGGTATGAAAATGGAGCAAACCCGAACGGGTTTGATAAAGTATGATTTCTTACTGTGTGCAGGGATGCGAACTTCTGCTAGGTGCGATAGTTCATTGTTTACGGTTATGTTCGAAGTGGACACTTGAACATCAGTCATCGACAGTCACTAGGAAGAAGACTAATCATAGCACTGCTATACCAAACGGAAATTGAAGGATTGTTAGACATAGAAAGAGAGCAAGAACACCCGATGTGGACGGCAGTATCAAATCTCACAAGAGCAATGGATGGCACCCCAGGACTATACTCTGCGGTACTAGCAACTGAAGAAGAAGGCAATTGGAACGCTACAGCGATATTTATGCACTCGCTGGAACCCCAGAACAATCATGACGAATATGATCGAAGAGAGCTGTAATGTAAAGCTAACACTTTCACGAAGAGGAAAGCAGTTGGTGAAAGTACAACTCCCCACAGAATTGTATGCACGACTAAAAATCATAGATGATTGCATGACTCCGGAAACAAATGAAGGAGTCCAAAGGAAAACAGAAAACAACATCACACTTCTATCCCAGAACCTGAGAGGTTTCTCGAAAACGACACGAGAAAAATGGATAGATTCGTGGCGTAGAAGGAGAGATGGAAGAAGATTGGATTTAATAGCCGTACAGGAAACACATATCCGAACGGAAGAAGAGATGAACACATTAAACAACAGATGGCAACGAATATGGGGAATTCAGAAGAGTGATCAAGAGAGCACCTACTGGTCCAAAGCAGACGGAACTAAAGGAGGCGTCGGAATGCTAATCGGACCGAAAGCTGGGATCACAGCCAAACCGATACTAAGGGAGCAATGGACACACCGGTGGCAAATAGTGCGGATAGATGACTACAATGTAGTCAATATATACGCACCGAACACGTTAAAAGAAAGAGAAGAATTCTTCACAAAGATAGAAAAAATATTGACACAAGTCCAAGGTCCAATCGTACTAGTAGGAGATTTCAACTGTGTGATGCACCCGAGGCTAGACCGGTATAAGCAAAGAGCGACACGACCCACTAAGCCAGAAAGCAGAAAATTAAGCGAATTGATAAGTCGCTACCAGCTGCAGGATGCAGCGCTACATGATATAGAAGAAGATAGCCAAGATCACCCAGACTGGTCACAATTCTACACATATTGGACACAAGACAACGCGAGCAGGATAGACCGAATCTATATCTCAGCCACAGCACACAAAGTGGTACAAGAATGTTTCGCAGAATCTCCAGCGGTACCATCGGACCATCAAGCCCTAATAGTATCTCTATCG
>BCKE01000051.1:15648-29411 GCA_001600495.1 Pilasporangium apinafurcum
TAATTACTCGACAACCACTAGTTCGATTTGAACGCTGTTTGCTTTGTTCATCATTACAAATAAAAAACTATCCTATGCCAAAATATTATGTGCTAAAAGGCAGTTGCGGATTTTTTGAGTTTAGGAAAACAACTGAAAACTGGCACCGTTGGCTCGCGGATTGCTTGTTAAAAAAAACGGTGAATTATTCGTAGTGTTCGAAGAAATCCTTCACTATTCGAGACAGTGGAAAGAGCACGACAAAAGTGCCGCATTTGCGATCAGCGGGACATAACCGCAGAACATCCCCAGAGTGAAGCGGTCCCGATTCTTCGGAAGTCACCAAAACGCACAAGACTCGAGAGTTGTAAGCAACTAAGGCCCGAGCTGTTGCTGACTGGAAAGCTGTTCCACATTGTTCGGATTCGCAGGATAATTTTAGCATGGAATAATAAATAATTCGTCACTTTTTTAATAATTTGTTAGTGTGATGCAGGAAGGGGTGTTGGCGGATCAACTTTGGGGTGTCGGCCGATCAGGCTCCTTTATTATTTGCTTTACTTATGTTGTGGCATTTGTATTTTTTTGGAAAAAATACTGCATGACAAAAGCACAATTGAACGGAGTCAAAGTCGCCAACCAAAGAAAGAAGAACGAACTACCGCAAGTAAAAACCTCATTACCCTTTTTGTGAATCTGCCACAAGAGGTTACAACACCTTAGGTGAAAATCCGTGAATACAAGCTTATGCGATTAAAATCGTACTGGTCGAAAAAACAATAAATAGCACAACACAATCAAATTGTACTGGTCGAATAGACTCATCTGCAACATCAGGCAAGACGATAACCATAAAATGGGTGAAAGTCCACATTGCTCACTTGTGTCGACAGCAATTTTCTTTCGACTTTTGTCTTATTTTGTTCGTCATGTGTCCATCTCCTGTCCCCCCCTACCGCTCTTTCCTCCGCAAAACCAGCTTCTTCTCTCCATCTGACCCGTTTTCAGTGTACGTCGCTTAGTGTCACAATATCCATTCCGCCTAGGAAGACAAGAGGAGTCTACAATGATGCCGCATACCAGCATTTGTCATTATACACTCAACAATCAACATCTCCTTATTGGCAAGCAACAAAGAAACAGCATCTAAGCCTATGCAGAAGAATCAAGAAGGATTTATCGACACAATCTTCGTATGGTTCGCCATGCAAAGCATTGTCAATGCGCTATTGGAGAAATATCCAAGAATGGGTTTTGCAAGATACAGCGTTCTGGTTGGATTTGTTCTTCGGTTTGTACAATTCACAGTCGAATTTGTGCTGCCAGATATTTGCATGAACTTTTGGTGGTTTCCTGAGTCCAATTATGAAATGCTTTATGCAAAATATGCTTTGATGGCGGTTAAACTGATGTTTACGAAATGGCTGCAGTCTGTCGAGCAATCAATACCAACCAGAGCGATTGAAAAAGTCGATGCCAAGCACGATACTATGGACGCCAAACTCAAAAAATGAGCTTGATAAACTCTGTCATATGATCGATGCTTGCGAATCCAAGATTTGCTTTCTCCAGAAAAACAGATACATTGAAGTCATGAATCAGACGAATAAGCGTGCGATTATGATGAAGTGCGTCAAGACATGGAAGAGTTGTATCGAAAAAAACGCATAAGATGAAGTCGCATCAAACAGGATCGCACCGAAAAATTATATGGAGAAAAAAGATACTACTGAAATTGACAACGGTTAGTGCTCAATCTATTGCATATCACAGTATTCTTTATATTGATCTTGCATTTTTCATTGATTATTTGTGTTTCAAAAATGCTATAAAAGCGACTAATATACAAATTGCGTTCAATACAGTTTTTCATTTATTATGAAGGACAAATTAACCAATACTCCCATCGCGTGAAGATTCAGAGTGTACTTCCATTGCAAAAATGGTCAGTATAATATGCTATGAACCACGACAACAACATGCCCAGAAACATCCCTCTGCTTCTCCAATGTCAAGTGCCTGTTTCTACAAAGAGAGCATATAGGAAAAAAAGAAAATGGTCTGGCACTGTAGCAGCTAGACGATAGCTGAGTCGCAAGCATTATTGCCCTTGCTAATATTGAATGTAAAAGTCATTTGTAGGATTGGTCACTGCACTGGTGGCAAGAATATCAGCAATGTCATTACCATCCGCATGAGCAGTACGTGCCCCCTTTTGATGAGATCGTACATGTGTAAAGATGATTTTGATGTCATTTTGTTTTAGTTTCTCAGTGTAGTATTGCAGCATCAACAAAATATCTGGATTTTTTTTCCAACATGATTCCCTTACAAATCCAACCAGGCATCCATGCTTCAACCACATTGATCCAAAACTGAGAATCAGTAGCGATTTCAATTGTTGAGGGTTTAGCGCCAGCTACTTTGAGTTCGTTTGGACCATAACTCAACTTCATACCATTGATAGTAAACTTAATTTCGTTATTGAGCCGTGAAAGTGGATCAGGAATACCTTTAGCAGCATTTTCAACAAGAACATTGTTGTAAAGAGCAAGAGCAGAAATAATTGCCAATCCCTCCATACAAATGTTAGCAACATACAATTGTTCTTGTTTGAACTTCATAAGCTTACCCTTGCAGTTTACTTTGAATGGAGCACCAAACACTGAGGTTTTAGCAACGAACATACCGAAACCACCAATCGAACTGGAGGGTCCGTTTTTGCTACAAGCACTCACACACTTTATGATCTACTGTCGCAAATACTATCGCTTTCTATTGGAAAGCACCATTCATCACATCAGTACTAGCTCTTGCTTTGCTATCAGTAGGAAAATCTGTCAAAATCGGTTGCTTCCAATCACGAACCAGATGCCGGTATGTCTATCATTCAAGCGCTTTCAATTCCTGACTTGGCTCCAAGATGAATGATGCGCAGCAGTCGAAGCTGAGTGAACGCAGTATCGCTTCTTCACAATGTGTTCCCAGCGTATCTACTGATGTAATGACATAAAGCGTTTGTACCATACCCTTCACTGATTTGTCATCGAATGCAGCTCCATCGTCTCTTCCATACATCACTCTGCACGCTGCATCACTGTACGTCACCCTGAACACAGATCAACAACTCATGCAATCAACATCACTACCATACTATTTTCAACATCAAATTATTCACACACACACATGGCTTTACCTTGCATTCAGTCGATTTCACTTCGACATGCTTTCACTCACTACCATAGCTTCGACAATCTAGATCTCTTATATAATTGCAATCAAACATCACAATACTTCTTTTTTCTTTCAACTTCACTCACAATATCCTAACAAGTACCTCTCTCTCTTCGACTCTTGCTTGCTTACTACATCATCAATATGGCGAAACTTAACCAATAGTTTATATTCAGTACGACCCACTCCTACATCATATGCGTCGATAATCGTTCTATGCAACTGAAGAAGAACGTCTTTGCTGTATTCACTGACTGTAACTTTATACAGACTCTTCTTCTTCTTCTTCTTTCATCTACTTCTACTGCTCAGTATTGTGCTGTACTCCATCATCTATGTATCAACTATTCATCATCTTCCACATTCATCAAATTCGAGACATATAAAGCATTATTTGCTCCACATTTTCTATCCGAGGTTCCAGTTTTTCCCCCCAACATCCTCATTTTTCAAGGGCTATCCGAATATGGTGTTTGTCTTTTGAGACTGTATCCAGAATCCAGACGGAGATGTACTAAGGATTGCACCCACGATCAAATCCGATCCTCACGAAACAAGCATATACAGATGAAAGCGTGCGATTATGCTAAAGCTATGTTGAAACTTCGCATTAGAGACTTCGATATTGAGTGTTTTCTCAGATCTATGCAATGACGTATCATAAATAGATGAAAAACTATCCATCTTGTTGTTACATCTTTTTCGTCAAAAAAGAATGAAATAAGCATATTTGCTTAAGACATGCAGCTTAGGCATTCCTCATTATCAGACTTATCCAAGCAACGCTTCCCTAAGTTCTGAGATCTTATTCTGGCATAAGTATGCTCTAAACTTTCGTTGAATGAGTCGGATTGATTTGTTTAGCTTTTTCCAATCGTATTCCCACATAACTACTAAATTGTATCCAAGTTCTTTAATCTTGTTCTCACGCTTGATCGTATTGTCATATAATGTTTTCATTTTGTGTTTACTTGCTGGGTGATAAATCACCGTGAGTTCCAAAATCGCTGTCTGGATCAGCGCCATTATCAAGTAACAGCTTGATGATCTTTGTGTGATCATATTTCACGGCGACATGTAATGGAGTCTCACCATCGTCTTTTTTCTCATTTACTGATGCTCCTTTGCCAACCAAATACTTGACCACATCAAGATGACCCTGCATTGCCGCTAGGTGTAGTGGAGTTCTGTCATAGTTGTCTTTCTCATTCACTGATGCTCCTTTCTCGACCAAATGTTTGACCACAGCAAGATGACCCTCCCATGCTGCTACATGCAATGGAGTCATGCCATCCTTGCTCTTTCCATTCACTGATGCTTCACTGTCAACCAAATACTTGACTATATCAAGATGACCCCACTCTGCTGCTTCATGTAATGGAGTCATGCCATTATTGGTCTTCTCATTCACTGATGCTCCTTTCTCGACCAAATGCTTGACCACAGCAAGATGATCCCTGCTTGCTGCTTCATGTAATGGAGTTCTGTCATAGTTGGCTTTCTCATTCACTGATGCTCCACTATCAACCAAATACTTGACCATATCAAGATGATCCCGTAGTACCGCTTCATGCAATGGAGTCATGCCGTCCTTGCCCTTTCCATTCACTGATATTCCACTGTCAATCAAATACTTGACTATATCAAGATGACCCTGCATTGCCGCTAGGTGTAATGGAGTCATGTCATAGTTGTTCTTTTCATTCACTGATGCTCCTTTCTCGACCAAATGTTTGACCACAGCAAGATGACCCTCCCATGCTGCTACATGCAATGGAGTCATCCCATCCTTGCTCTTTCCATTCACTGATGCTCCATTGCTGATCAAATATTTGACTATATCAAGATGACCCCACTCTGCTGCTACATGCAATGGAGTAATGTCATAATTGTTCTTTTCATTCACTGATGCTCCTTTCTCGACCAAATGCTTGACCACAGCAAGTTGACCCCTGCTTGCTGCTTTATGTAATGGAGTCATGCCATCCTTGCTCTTTCCATTCACTGATGCTCCATTGCTGATCAAATATTTGACTATATCAAGATGACCCCACTCTGCTGCTACATATAATGGAGTTTGGTCATCACTACTCTTCTCATTCACTCTTGCTCCTCTCTCCTCCACAAAGTATTGGAGCCTCTGTAGATTTCCATCGCGAGCGGTCTTATGCAGCTGTGTGTTCATGCCATTCCACATGTGACTAGGTTTTTCGCAAATGAACAGCGCCTACTTGTCAGATCTCCTCATGGAGATGGGCTGATTCAGAGAAAAATCTCTTTTATCAGACATGGTAGAAAAATTTGATATGTTACAGTGCGCGACAGCATCGAGGGTGATAATCCGCCCTAGCGTCTTCAGCTCGAAATGTTTTGAGCTGAAAATTTACTACTAGATATTTTAAATCATCGCGCGTTGGCTCATATAGCTGCTAGCCGCTATCTCGCATTAATTCTCGTTTTATTGACATGCATAACTGAAAAATTGTTTTTGGGCAATCATATCACACTTTAGACGAGGTCAAATGATGCTGAAGATAATCCATATAGTAACTCGGATGTTGATCTCGATTCGTCTGTGGAGGATGAACTAGACGACTAGCATAGTGAAAGCAAGTTTAAATTTTGTCTCGATTTTTTTTGCGTTTGAATTGTGCTTATAGTGGAGTGTATGCTTGTTTGACTCGAAAAAATGTGTACTTTAACAATAACACAATGCAATGTCCATTTGATTTTCTACCCTCGATGCTGTCGACCACTATTAATCACATGTTCCTCTCACAATCAGGACGAAATACCCAAATTTCAGGGTAGTTTTGATATATCCCCAAATCCGCAAATTTCTGTTGCACTGAGCTAAAAGGACAGCAATACAGTTTCCTATCTTTTGATCTTAATTTTGATGGCATGTTCATTGAGCGTCATATCAGGATTGAGAACAGTCGCTTTGAAATTAGCCATTTTCAGCAGGTGTGCATGCCTCTTTCCAAATTAACATACAATTTGCTATATATTTGAGATATTCCCACTACGTACTTAGTTGAAATAATACAGTATCTTCTGTGCAAAGTGCACAGAAGATGCAGTAGAGCATTTGCCAGCAGTCTCAGATCTCTAGATCGAAGCGTTCGAGGAATGACACGTGCGATACGGGTATATCGTACAAAAAACTCGATGTACACTTACAAAGTAAGGTGGAATATGTGAAAAGGCATGCGCGAAGCGCGAGAATTTGCTCAATTTGTGTGTGAGAGAGGAATACAAATTCACTCAAAATTGCACGAAAATTGTTGTGAGTTGCTTCACATTTAAGGGAATATCTCTGCAACCACAATGTCGAATTCAATATTTTCCGCTTTTTTCCATCTAGGGATATAGATCTTCCATTGTACGAACTTTCACTTGTTCACTGCAACTTCCGGATTCGACGATAGAATTAATCATCACCTGGTGCTTACTGATTGCGAGAGAAACGCGTGATTAAAAGCGAAGCAATTCCTATCGATAGAAGCTGAACCTTGTTTCCAATTACCCACAATAAACTCTCTTCTTTTCAAGAACAGATGCGAAGCGATGACAATAGATGTCCGAGGAGATCCAGCTGATAACTAAGTCAAAGTGATTATCCAGAAAGCGTGACGTGGTAGTATCGATTTGAAAGGAAGGCAAAGATGACACATACAAGATCATATGGGACAGCGAGAGTCTTGAGTTCGTCCATGCTCGTGGTATTATGACCAACACACCGTTGAGTCGTACATATGACGAAGAAAACCATTGCTCACCACTGTCATTAGAGGGTGGGACCTTCAAATCAAGAACTGGTGGCAAATATTTTATGGAACCTTCAGACAAACACTATTGCACGATCTGTAGCAAGTAACCTGCTGCTCTAACCGCAACAAGCAACAAGCAACGACGGCACTTGAATAATGCCATGTGGTAGCTCTTCATCCCTAGTACATTACTTCACATATCATCCATAGCTATAGACTTTCAAGTGCATCGTGGTGACTGACTGTCATCTATCTCACTTGTCTATCTCACAACATCGATTTCAGTCGAAAGACATGACCAACTATGTATCCTCTGCCAAAGTTAGATGTATGATATCCCTTCTGAAATCAGTAGAGAGTGGGATCTTCATAGTCTGGTTAACGCCAGAGCTATCTCAAGCAGTAGTGGATACAGGACATCGTTGTATGATCTTGAATCGATTGATGATCGTTTGGAACAAGGAATGGATGTCGTTCCATCATCCCAACCCAAGATTAACAAAAATATACGATCGTCTCTTGTCGAGTYTCACCAAGCAACCAAGTATCCGATCTTGTACGACAAAAAAAGTATTGCTATCGACTGCTTTCTCAGATCATGAAGGCATTATCGGTATTGGTTCCAGTCTCAAGTACAACAAACCGGGATCATCCAGATTGATGGAAATGATATGCAGAGAGCAGATCTTGAGGATTGTGGTTACCGTCCAAAACCGATTTGGGTAGGAATTCTTCACACAAATGTATAAAGAGCATAGCGTCCAAGTCATGGTTCACGATCATGATCCTCTTTAACACGATTGTGGAACTCAAGAAGGAGCTTAATATCGAATTTGAGTTTATGAATATTGGCGGTGGTCTTGGCATTCCATACTACCCAGACCAAAAACCAGTGGATATTGAGGCTGTGAGTCAAATGTTGCGTGACATCTTTGACGAAGCAATGCGTACGCATGGTCTCGAGAAGATCCCACGTTTGTGCATGGAGAATGGTCGATACATGACTGGACCATTTGGGTGGTTGGTTACTCGCTGCCAAGCGATTAAGCAAAGCTACGGTCGATACTATGGTGTTGACGCTTGCATGGCTCATTTGATGCGTCCTGGTATGTACGGTGCCTACCATCACATCRCGATTCCGGCACGAGATGACAAGGACACAGAGCTTGTGCCTTCCCATGTGGTGGGCACATTGTGCGAAAACAATGACTGGTTCGCGAAAGATCGTCCTCTTCCAACAGCTCAAGTCGGTGATCTCTTCGTTATCCATGACACGGGTGCACACTCGCACTCGATGGGATTCCAGTACAATGGCAAACTTCGTGCTCCTGAAGTGCTCATTCGTCCCAATGGTCAAGACACGCTTATGTGAGTGATTTGTTTTTGTTGTTGATAGCTGTGACATAGAATACTAATCCTGTTGTATTCTCTACTATAGTCGCAAGAGAGAGACATACGAATCTCTTTATGGCAACTGCGTTCTGCCAGAGGATTTGTGAGACAGCTTCTATTCAATTGAACAGTAGTACAATGCTTGTGAAGGCAAAATGGGATCGATAAGTCATAGCAAGAACTTGCATTTATGCTGTTATATAAATGAAACAAAATGAACTTAGATCATGTGATCACTTCTTGATTTTGGTTAATTAGTTCATACGGGTTCAACTCTCGTCTCCATTCCACGCGCGACTCCCTTTTCTTCACTTTGCTGGGAAGCAAAGAAATTGAAGATCTGTTCTAATGTAGTCTGTGAGACRGCATATTCGCGAATGTGGTGTACTTGCTTGCCATTTTCGACGAGCTTGAAGACATTCGAAAGCCGCAATGTCTGGTTGTCGCCAGTCAGTTTGTAGCGGCACACCTCGTTCTGTCGTTCCAGAAGACGCACATTCTTTTCCCCAAAGCAATCCTGCAAAAAGGTGTTCAAACTGAGAAAGCGTTCCTCGGCAATCCACCAGGCACAGAGCATCGATACACGAATGGCTCCGTCCCGATTCAGTGCAGTTGCCAATGCGTATCCAGTCGTGTGACTTAAGGTGATCTTTTCGAACCATGAAGCGTTGCCCAGCATCTCGCATTTGCTTTGTAATTCCACGGCAGGAATGGTGCTCGTGGGAGCGCAATCGGACCCGAAACATTCTGCAATACGATTCTCTATCATTTCCGTGCTCGGTTGATCTAACTTGATCTCAACCATCAAGCCATCACCGAAGCGATTCTTCAAATGTTGCACACTTCCCAAGCACCGCAATCGACCACCAACCATGATACCCACACGAGTGCAGAGTGCCTCGCACTCCTCCATACTGTGGGTTGTGAGAATGATCGTTGACTCCTTCTTTTGTGTTGAGATGTCTGCGATGACATTCCACATAAATCGACGCGAGACTGGATCCATACCAGTCGAAGGTTCGTCCAAGAAAATAATCGGTGGTGAACCGATCATAGCGATCGCGACTGAGAGTTTGCGTTTGTTACCACCACTTAGCGTTCCAGCCAGTTTGTGCTCGAAATCGTCTAGATTCATTTGGTGCATGAGCTCCTTCACGACGCTCTCGAGATCATTGCGTGAGACACCCTTGATACGAGCAAAAAGTTCCAAGTGTTCGCGAACCGTTAGCAATTCAAAGAGTGCGTCGAATTGTGGACAGTATCCAATGAGTCGTCGCACATCGATTTGCTGCGACAAGATATCGAATCCACCAAGCGTACCCTGACCAGAGGTCGGTAAGATATCGCCTGTCATCATTTTCATCGTCGTGGTTTTACCAGCACCATTGATGCCCAAGTAACCAAAACATTCACCCTTGGGCAGTCCAAATGACAGATCACGTACAGCCACCTTGTTGCCTTTGTACACCTTTCGGATGTGACAGAGTTTTACCGCATCACCATCTGCACCTCCACTCATGACTCGTTCTGCTTCACGCTTGACGTCAATGTCTTCTTCGTACGGTTCGTCCTTCAGCACAGGATCTTTGAAAATAGCAGCCTTAATCTTCGGGAAACTGAGCATGAAATCGATCCCCACTGCAATCCCAAAGAAGAGCACAGCATCAATGGCCAAGTAGAGCAATTCCCAACCCATTACGTCCATATCAAACGGACTTGGATAATCTTCGGTATCTCCAACCATATTCGCAGTAATTTCCTGGAGGCACTGATTCAGCAAACCAGTTCCAAGGTTGAACAATGGAGACAAACGCCAAAAATACTTGAGTACAGTGTTGGCATCCTTGCTGCTATCTGACACGACATCCAGGATAAATGACACGACCATAAGCACAACACCGATGACGAAGTTGGCGATAATGGTGTACGTTTGAGACGAAGCGTGCTCCTTGAAGAAGTAGGACATGCAATATGTGAATGGACAGATCGCCAGCCCAAACAAGATAAAAAGCAGCACGACAGCAGGATAGGTCTGGGAAGTACATGACACGCAATCGCTATTCCCAGTCAGAGCCGAGATATCGAACGCTTTGATCATCACAATTGCAGCGATGAACGGCACAGCATATGTGAGTAAATCCCACATGTAATTGGCCAACCAGAAAGCGGGTAAACTCACCCCAGAGACCAACTGCTGGTGCTTGGAGTTGTGCTCCGCTTGTTTCTCTTTGACCAAGAACACGACAATGGATGCAGGGAAGAATGCAAAAGCGATGACCACGAATATACAAGCCGAAAACGATAAGAAGGAGCCGAATAACGCTTTTGTCGAGGCACTCATTGGTAGCGGGTAAGTATTCACCGTCAAAGTAATACTTGAGGTGTCAGTTGTGGTACCAACAGCTGCCATGAAGCGATAGAGCGCTTGATCGATGAGAGCTTTAAAGATGACAGAGCCATGTGCTGTAGTGGTATTGACAAAGAGGTGGTAGCCAAATACTTGTTCTGTGCCTGAGCCATGGATGAGATATCCGCCATACTGGTCCTTCACAGGTGTCTCAGTCACTGAGTACATGCTATCGTCGGTTTTTCCAAATGCTCGCTGGTAAATTTTTTCGCCCATACGAAGACAGTATCCACTGGAGCCGTCCACATCAAGATTATTTGGARAATACGTGACATTGAAGACCGTTGGTGTAGTGTCGGCTGAGAATGTAGACATGTCAAACTCTGTAGTGGTGAATTTCTCCGTCACGCCTCCAGAGAACAAATCGTCCATCGTTTGTGAGCACCACTGTGTGTCATCTGTCTCGCAATAGTACGGCACCTTCATGTTCACCCCGCTTTCAAATTTCTCTGATGTAAGAGCCACTTTCACGTCTGACTTCGTCAAGGCACTAGATTTCAAGAGTCCAAAGCCAATCCCAAGTAGTGCTATCGGCAGGAAGGCACTAAAGATAACCACACGACGATCTCGTTTCGCAATTCGAAAGCGCTTGAGTAACAATGCAGAAAGGTGTACGATAAACATCATCCAGCCAGTCAAGTTTTCGATTGATGGACCTCTCGGTTTTGATGAAGCTTCGGTAGTCACTACAGGTCCCTTGTTCAACGTATGTTGATTGTGTTCGTCTCCTGCTTCGGCTACTTTAATGAACACCTCTTCCAAGGTTGTCACAGAAATCCCGTACGAGAGCACACCCATTGTGTCCAAATTGTCATCCAACTCTTCAAACATCGTTGCAAAATGTGCAGTGCTATCAAGAGGAAGTTGGAACGAGATTTCAGCACCGACATTGCTCAGAATCTTGGCGTTTGTGACTTTGGAGGTGATAAACTCGATTAATTGCTTTTCTTGGCAATTATCCTTCTTGACGAGCGTGAAATTGTATCCAGCACCATAACGGTTCTTCAAGAATAACGACGACCCACAACAACGAAGTTCACCCTCAGCCATAATGGCAATTCGATCACCCAAGATATCTGCTTCGTCCATGAAATGGGTAGTAAGCACCATGACACGATTCTGTCGATTGTTCAAAAGAATTTCCCACGTGCTTCGTCGACTATAAGGATCCATACCAGAAGTTGGCTCATCCAGAAATACTAACGAACTGTCCCCAAGCAGGCAAATTGCGACTGAAAGCTTCCTTTTCATGCCTCCAGAGAGCGATCCAGAGAAAACCTTTCGTTTCTCAGTCAATCCCACTTCTTGAATCTTGGTAGTCACGACTTCGGTGAGTTCATTTCCATGGTAACCCTTTATTCGCGCATAAAACAGCAAATGTTCTTCCACCGAGAGCTCGCTGTAGAGCACATCATGTTGGAAGCATAAACCCAAGGACTGACGAATCTGGTTCATGTTTTGTGTCAACGACAAACCGTGAATATATGCATCGCCGCTGGATGGAGCAATCATGCCAGTCAACATGGAAATCAGCGTCGTTTTGCCTGCACCGTTGTGTCCGAGCAAGCATGTAATCTGGTCCTTGTACATTGCGAGACTCACACCTTTCACGGCCGTCTTGATACCTCCCGGCACAGGAAACTCCTTCTTGATGTTGGAAATCACCAAGGCTTCACCCGTCTTCTCCTGATGCTGCAGTTCTGCGCCTACTTTCTCCACATTTGGGTTCACATCAAGCACAACCTCCTCAGGCARTGCACGCACGATATCATTTACTTTCTGTGCTCGGCATCGGAACCAGAAACTTGGTTGAAGCGGGAAGTACCATTTTTCGGTCGTACCGTATTCACGTGGAATCACTCGTTCAAAGTACATACCAACTAATGTGTACAAGATCGTGTCGAAGAACATCATCCAGAGCGAAATCTGGAAGCTAAAGTTGTCGTTAACCGTGGATGCATTCGAAAAGTTCATACCAACTCCAGTCGCCTCCGCAGAAGCCAGCGAATCGACACCGAAGGCCAACGCCACAGGTCCTAAGATACACGCTCCTGTCTTGGATCCAATACTGGATGTAGATGAAAATGCAGAGGAGACAAAGTACATCACGAAGAAGAGTACCATCCCAGCGAATGCACCAGTACGAGAGCGAGAGAAGAGTGTGCTGATGAGGAAGCCGAACGCTAGGACACTCATGCTGAAGAGGAAAAAGAAGAGAAAAACCAGGAATCCATTACTGTTGGCGAAGAGACCGGCTTTGCTGGCGATGGCTTGGAGGATAGCACCCAAGCAAAAGATGATTGTATATGTGATGTACCAGGAGGCGATAATTGAACTTTCCTGGACACCGAGGATCTTCATGTATTCACGTGATCGGGTTTCTTTCTCTTGGATCAATACGACGAGCACGCGAGAAACAGCGTATAAATACGCGAGGATGAATACAAGGGCAAAGACGCTGGAAACGCTGTCATAAAATGGTGACGAGATGTAAGTCTCGATGGGGAACGCAGCCACTGTAGTCTCAAAGTAATGCTGAGGAGCCTGACGCAATGGCACTAAAAGTGTCTCCTTATCACTATCGCTGATCGAACTCAAGTCAGTGATATCACTGAGGAAGAAATCGTTCTTGAGAGTATCAAAGAGTAGTTCATCCAGCGTTTGGTTTGCAGTCGGAGTCGATAGCGTTTGTTGGCAAGTACCATCGGTTGATTTCGTTGTGCTATCCCATGTTGGCATACAATTGAGAAAGCGTGTGACCATCGTTTGTAATGTCATAAAGCCACGGATTGAGTATGTCGAATATAGTGAAGTTTCAATGGATCTCTGGAAYGGAGATTCGAAGGCTGGGTCCCCGAGTGTCCGAGGTACTGCACCCACACTTCCACGCTTCGTTCGAGTCGAATTCATTCGAATTGAATATTCAATGGAAGTGTATGAGCCAATATCGCTCTCTTCAGGGTATTCGTCAAAGACAA
>BCKE01000051.1:45716-92422 GCA_001600495.1 Pilasporangium apinafurcum
ATCGCTTCGCATCTGTTCTTGAAAAGAAGAGAGTTTATTGTGGGTAATTGGAAACAAGGTTCAGCTTCTATCGATAGGAATTGCTTCGCTTTTAAAAACATATCAAAGTGTATCCTACCGATAGGAGAAATGGGAAATAGATCATAAGAGTTTACTTTTCACTTTGCAATAAAGTTGGGGATATTTGAAGTATATCACAATCAGCAACAGCAGCTTGACCGTGTACAATCCGATCAGATTTCGTGTGGTTCTGTGATCAAAGTCTTTGAGCTTGTTGATGAGGCTAAGTCCTGTCAAGGTCTGGACAATAACATTTGCGTCAACATCGTCAAGCTTTAACGTACAATTACCACACTGTATAAGTGTATCGATCCACTGTAAACACTTCCACCAATCATATCCACGTGATCGGTGGGACACCGCCATGTCATATTATAAAACCCAACGGATCATCTACCTTAGGATGGTGATCTGCACATTGCTCGCTAAGAGGAATCGCCACCTCAACGATACCACGAGGAACATCTCCACGCTTTCAGAATGGAATACTTTCCACAATGCACACGTGTTGTACAGAAATATGGCAGTTTTAAGCATTATGCATGAACGGGGGACATTCCTTACATTAATCGACGTGGATAGTTGAATTCCTTCATGTCAAACTCTTTTCATGGTCCTTCTGTGCCAAACAATTAGTTGAAAGTCCCGTCCACGTCCCACCTGAGGATGAGAAGAGAGGAGAGGAGCGGTGGGGATGGAGGAACAGCCGCCTTGCGAGGAGCTGCGCCTTCGATACAACTACCGTAGTTCAGACTCGGATTGATTGACTCGCGTGGGTGCAGTTGTAGTTTAGCACCTACCTTCCCGCTTTTTACTTTGAGATTTGCAATCAAGCGCGCAGGTAGAAGCAGCTCCAAACGACCAGCCCGTCCGTGTAACCGTGCGCCCCGTGCCTTCTCTGTCTGTGCATGAAGAGTTTGCAGGAACATCTCGTGGTTCCCATTGATGATTCGGCTGATCAGCGTGCCCAGTTGGTCTATGCGCCAAATGAACATGTCAAACTTCTCCCTTTTGCATTTTCTTACGTACGATTGACACTCTACTGTCTGCTTACGCTTTCTACTGGTGGTTTATTGCTCATCGTGTCGGTCTGGTTCCCTCAAATCTTCACCCGCTTGGCACGGAAGCGCCTGCCATACTCTGCTGTGGGGGATGCTGACTACATGCTCATCCTCATTCACGAAGACGGTTGGCGCTCGCAGTGGGTAGAACGTCCTGTACACCGCCCTGCTAAAAATGTATTTGAAGACCGCGTGAAGCTGCGATGGACATGGTTCGAATTTAAGAAGCATCGTTACGTCTACAATCATGAACGCGGCGAATTCGAACGCTACGTTGCATCCATCCGTGAGGATCTCGACCGCATCCGCTCGAGGATGGATACAGGACTTGATGTCCACACTGTCGGCACCAAAATCGAGCTTTTTGGCATTAATCTCGTTGATATTGACAAACCCAAGGTGGCCATCCTGCTGTTTACGAAATTGGTACATCCATTCTATCTCTTCCAAGTTTTTAGCGCCATCGTTTGGTTCTTCCAGGAGTACACACTCTACGCTATTGTTATCCTTGTGCTCTCGGCATTCTCGATGTGCTGGGAGATTTACTCAGAAGTCTCCAACAGCAATCGACTGCGTAGACTCGTGCATAGTGACCAACAGATCGAGATTGTTCGTGCATCTACCATTACCAAAGTCCATGAAACAGAGTTGGTCCCCGGGGATATCGTGCTCCTCTCCACTGGCTCTGTGTGTGCTGACATCCTCCTCCTCTCGGGTGCCTGTATAGCGGACGAGGCTTCGCTCACGGGAGAAGCGCTGCCGGTCAACAAAGAACCTGTTGCTGCTAGTACGCAGCTCCTTACAGTTGAATACGCGACAACACACTGCAAAGCATCGGTCTTGCACGCCGGATCCACCATCACGCGTGTGCGCGAGTCGGCCGACCGCTGTTGTGGTGTTATACTCAGCACGGGCTTCTCAACGGGCAAAGGCGAGTTGTTTCGCAGCATCATTTTCCCGAAACCCATCACATTCGCCTTCGAATACGACAGCTATCGATACTTGTTGGCGCTCTGTGTACTGGCGTTGGCTGCATTCACCAAGCGGGTGGTAGAAGGCGCACAAGGCGGGTCGACGTTTGGGGAGACACTTATCAATTCACTTGATCTCATCACCATCGCAGTCCCGCCTGCGCTGCCCGTAGTGCTTTCGTCGGGTATTGGCTTTGCACTAAACCGACTGAAGAAAGGTGGCATCTTTTGTATCGATTCGCAGCGTGTCAACTCTTGCGGTCAGCTGTCATGTTTTTGCTTTGACAAAACCGGCACGCTAACACAGGAGCATCTGACACTCATAGGTGTGGAAACTGCTGACTCGAAGACTTTAGTACTCCAACACACAGACGATCTCACACAATTGTCTTGGACATTTCAATTGGCCATGGCGACGTGCCACGGGCTGTCTGAACAAAATGGCGAGCTCCAGGGCTATTCACTGGAGATGGCCATGTTTGAGGCGTCGAATTTTACGATTGAGTACCTCCATGACACTTCGAGAGACAGCTATTTGGCGATCGTCACAACAACAGCCGACCATAATAAACAGCAGCAGTTTGGTGTGCTCAAGCGCTTTCCATTCGATGCTTCATGCCAGCGGTCGAGTGTAGTGATTGAGGACTTGATCACTAAGCAACGGTACGTGTTTGTCAAAGGCTCTCCTGAAGCCATCCGTGCGATCTCAACGTACACACCACAGGATGTGCACACCAAGTTATTGTCACTCTCTGCCGAGGGATATTACTGCATCGGCTTTGGAATGAAGCAATTGGCTGCGGATGCGCCATTGGACAAGTTGCTCCGTGACCGTTCAGCTGTGGAAAGCCAGGTAGAGTTTATGGGACTCGCGCTGTTTAAGAACGAAGTAAAACCCGAGTCAAAGGGAATGTTGGCGGAGCTCTATGTGGCCGAGATCGATGTGCGGATTATCACAGGCGACAACGCGCTCACAGCAGTTCATGTGTCACGAGAATTGGACATGAAGCTGAAAAAGAAAGTCGCAGTCGTCGACGTGGACGAAGTCATGGGCAACGTAGTGTACCATTGTGTAGATGCCATTCGCATGAATGGTGATAGTACGCAGTGGCAAAGGTTTACGAGCGAGATTATTTCAGAAGTCTTGAACGAATATGACATTGCGATTACTGGTGCAGCACTGGACAAAATCCGACAGGATTGCAGCAAAGACACAATCCAACATTTGATCAAGCAAACACTTATCTTTGCTCGGATCCGTCCACAACAGAAGGCATGGATCGTGGAACAATTGATCGACTTGGGGCTGATTGTTGGCATGTGTGGCGACGGCACGAACGATTGTGGCGCGTTGAAAGCAGCCCATGTCGGTTTGGCGCTGTCGAGTGCGGAAGCGTCCATCGTTGCGCCATTTACCAGCAAAGCCAAGGCGATCCTAGATGTGCCGGTACTGATCCGTGAGGGAAGATGTGCGCTCATGACGTCGTTTCTGGGCTTTAAATTTATGGTCTTGTACCCAGTTATTCAGCTTACGATGGCAAGTACACTGGCACAGGTGGGCACGAATGCTGATTTGGATCTGTTACTCTCTAACAACCAGTACATGTGGGATGACATGGCCATCGTCTTGGGCTTGGCGATTGCAATGCTTTACACGAGAGCAGCCACGAAACTTTCCCAGGAGAAACCACCAAGTACACTCTTCTCATTGCGGATTGTTGCATCACTTGCTGGTCAAATCACGCTCTTTGTGGCATTCTTTGCAGCACAGTTCGCATGGATGACGAGTCAGTCGAGTTGGTTCTGTTCCGTGAAGGATGGCTATGCCTATGTGGAAGAGGGGGACACAAGTGTCTCATCCAATTGTGCTGTCTACCTCAACTACGATCTGGAAGACGCTGAGTACAATTACGAGGACACGACCGTGTGGCTCTTTGGTCATTTGCAATATCTTTCAGTGGCTGCGGCGTTCAACATTCCTGACAGTTTCCGTCTGCCATTCTATACAAATTACCTCTTCACTGGACTGATGGTTGCGGAGCTCATTGTGAATGGTTGGTTTCTCATGCATACGTCCACGGGGCTGACCAATACGTTCCAGGTCATGCCGCTACCGGCCTCGTACCGTTGGAAGATGATGTTGCTCTTTGTCGGGTCGCTTGTGATGGGGGTGGGGTGGGAAATGGTCGCTACGCGTCTGCTTCCCAAGTGGCTGCAAAACAAAGAGGCGAAGAAGATACAGCAATAAAGGAACCATTCAAGCGATTAAAATGCAATACCATAAATCTTTAATTACAAACTCCTGTTTTTTTGTCTTTACTGTTTCTCATACATGTTCGGAAGCACGTTCATCGCTGTCACTCCATGTGTCACTTGTAGAGCTCAGGCGTTCTGTAAAGAGATTGGCGGATGACGTTAGCAATGGACCACGGCGTGTCGAGTCCATTGTCCGCATGGTTTCGATATCATCTGCAAAAAAATCATTGTCGTCATCGTACTCTTCGTCTTCTTCCTCCTCTTCCTTCCCCTCTTCTAAATGCATGCTGTCGATTTCGAGTAGTGATTGCTGGGAAATATAGACTCTTGCCTTAGAGGAAGAGGAAGTAGATGTTGTGGAAGAAGTCTGCAGTGTCGAGATGGTGGATCGGCTGTGGATGGGCTGGACAGAGCTGCTAGCTCCACTCTGTGTCGATGTTCGTATCGATTGATGAGACTGAAGCGCTCCTTTCAACTGACTTGTAACTGCTGTGGTGGAAAATACGGAACTGCCTGTTGACTGACTTGGTCCGCGGTAGATATGCGTCACGTTCTGCGGAAGAAACTTGATACCGTTCTGTTCTTGGCTGTTGTTTGGTCGCTTTCTATCGGAGGAGGTGGAGGAAGGGAGAGCGTGAGAGGAATCTACCAATGCAACCGCTACGGTCGCAGATCCTAACACGCCAGCAATACCTCCAGGCGGACGGATATTGTTTCGCTTGTGACGGCGGCTGATGAGGATCATGAAGATGATGGATCCGAGCACAATGAGAGACGACACGATGATGAAGATTAACATAGGCGTATCTACGACGATCGCTGACCCGCTGTTTTCGCTACTGCTGTCGTCATTGTTGGTAGTGCTAACATTAATGTCTGTATCTGACGGGCTGTCTGTAGTCGAAAACTGTGTAGATATGGATGGCGTAGTCGTCGTTGTTCGAGTCTCATCGCTGGTTGTGGAGAAAGAACTACTGCATTGCACCATTGACTGTGTTGCATCACATACTGTGGATGCGTTGGTCCTTAAACAGACCACAAAGTTCAACACCACACCGCCAGTGGCTTCTTGCTGTTCTAGCCGACGACAGTTGCAGGCATCCCCGCCATTCGAAGCGCAGAGATTGTCCAAGCGACCTGAGTCTGCATCTACACAGGCAGAGTATCCGACAGGAAAGGCTCCACTTGAGGTGTCGGCCAAGTACCAGCGCTCAGCAGGGTATGAACACGGCTCAGCCGGGTCGAACACTGTGGACGACGACGACATTTCTCGAATTGAAGACTGGAATGCACCGGTGGTTTGTGGATGGTGATGCTGAAGTGTGAATGTGTGTGGAGTCCATGTGGATCTATGCGATGTGTGGATATGTGGACGCTGATATGTGGATGAGCCACATTGGGCTTTTCTGTGATCTGTGTGGGTACATGTGCCTCAACAGCCACACGCGTTGAAGTGGCCACATCCATACTAACTAAAATCAGTACATATGATCCGAAGTTTCGTTCAATTGTGGGCTTTCTTACTTCAGCCAGAAAACTGAACCCATTTAGGATATTAGTTCCATATCATCTGTTGCTTTGCATTCTCCTCTTGTAATTATCATACTTCTTCCCTTTACGATGTCTGTACTATACAAGCCCAAATCCTCCGTCATTATAATAAAATCAGTGTTATTGCTGATTCATAGGGACTATCCTTACGACTTTCCCAATGCCTTTGGCTTGGCCATCGCGGAAGACAAAGCGCATGCCTTTCTTCAAGAACTCAGGTGAGTGGATGAAGCGGAATCTCACGAGTGCTCGGTCACCTGTGCGAATGACCTCCTGGTTCGACTCAATCGAGACGATCTCTGCTGTCTGGCGGATTGTGCGGCAGTTGATCATCGGCTGGTACCCCACCGTCACGGTCGTTTGATGATGAAGGATCACTACACGCGCTTCAAACACCTGCGAAACGTAGTCGCTCACATTTACGTGCGGACTGAGTAATATCATCCCTTTACGGAATGTCTGACGGTTGAGCGCGTGCTTCTTGTTTACCGAACGGACCGACACTGCAGCGGTTTGCCCTGGTACAAGCTCCTTCAACGGGATGTACATCGATTCCATGCTACGCACTGTAACTTTGTGGAAGTGGCCGTTGTAGTCTGGTCCGACTTGCAATGTGTCATTTACCTTGATCGTCCCACTCATTAACGTACCGGCAGTAATAAATCCGACGCCAGGCACTTGGTATGTCTCGTCAATCGGCATCTCCACGATGCTATCGGCAGGAATCTCACTGCCACCCATGGTTGCTAATGCTTCCTGTTGGTTGTTCGACTTCGTCATCGCCAACGTCGACGCCGCGAGACTCGCCTTGAAGAGTGCCGATGGGGATGCGTCGAAGAATATTCGGCGCAGATTTGCTAATCCGTCACCTGTAACATTTGAAATTGGTAAAATCGGTGTAATACGGTTGGATGGGATCCCCTTAGCAGCGGTAGCAGCTTGCTCTTCTGTTTTCACCAACATTGCCATTTTGCCATCTGCGATACACAGATTATGAGAACGAGTGAACAAACGTCAACTAACTAAAGCAATTACGACTGAATGACGTACAGCGTCGTAAAGATTGGCGAATGGTTTGCATCGTCTCTTTGGCAATGTTCTTTGGCGCGATATCAATTTTCGTCAACGCCACAACAATCGGAATCTCCAACTGTTTACACACGTCAAATATATCAATGTACAGTACACATCTATCTTATTATCGGTAAAAGTACAAACGTACCGCAACGGCGATCGCCAAATGCTCCTTTGTCATCCGCTTTACGCCCATATTAGCACCAATCACGACTACCACAATATCTGGTTGCATGCCCGTAAGTCCAAACACTGTCGTCTTCAAATACTTTTCATGGCCAGCCAAATCGATTAGCTGTATCCGTTTGTGGGCCACTTTGGCCAATTCCACCCACGGGATCAGTTTCCCTGAACGTTTTGAGAGGATCTGCTCTCCTGTTGCCGAAAACCCCAAATACGCCGTGGCCACACTGCTCGTTCGCCCGCTTTCAGCCTCGTGCTTGTGGCGAAAAATCGCCTTGCGCGATGATCCGCGACCATCATCCAAATCGCCCTTGATCAGTGTTCCTACAATCACCATCGCATCAAACGTGAGCACGCTTGCACCCACTACACAAACGACATCGACAGATAAGAAGAACATACCAATCAGACTGGACTTGCCACTGTCGACGTTCCCCACAAATGCTATCCTCAGTGTGCGCATCTGCTCCCTTCGTTCTGCCTCATCGTCCACGTCCTCTGAAGTCATTGTGGCTTCTCCTACCTCCTCCACCTTCTCATGGCTCGTCTGATTGTTTTCCTCCTTCTCTTCTATTGCAGCTACGTGTTGCTTCGTCTCTAAATGCGTCAGGTTCATGTGCTCCAGCTCCTCACTGAGCATATCGGTTGTTGTAGGCTTTGCTTTCTCCATCGCCAATTGCCAATTGAGCTCCTCTGACAGAACTCCGCCCGCTTACGCCCTTTGATAAAGAAGAAATTGGACTTTTACGTAGAGTAAATGTTTTAATCATCTACTTCAAGTATACGAATGTTTTAAACATTTTGTGAGTGATGGTGTGGGTTGAAGGTGTGAAACTTGTCCTTATTTCTTGGGTAGATCCGTTAATAACGACGTGTTTATCACGCACACACTGCTGCATCTACAAGAAAACGAATGGAAACGAAGACTTTCCTCAAAAAAACGCCACCTACACTCACCTTTTTCCCATTTGCAAATCTAACAACAAATGCCACACGAATCTTGCTATGACATGTGGTGAGCGAGTGGGTACAAATTGAAATCGTACTTACACGAGTGCTAAATTTAACGGACAATTCTGTATACCGTAACTTTCTTGATAAGTTCGATGTTTCCTTTTACGTCAGTTCATCTCTTAGGCGGGTACACAAATGGCGGGGAACGGCATGGGGTCAATGAATGAAGATGTAAATACACTGCGACTGCTGCTGTCTACAGACAATCACTTGGGATACTGTGAGAAGGATCCTGTCCGTGGCGAAGACTCGTTTCGCACCTTTCAGGAAATTCTGCAACTCGCACAATCGGAAAAAGTGGATTTGTTGTTGCTTGGGGGGGACCTCTTTCACGAGAACAAACCGAGTCGCAAGAGTATGTATCAGGCGATGAGTCTGCTACGCTCGCACTGTATGGGTGATGGCGCCGTAAGATTCCAAATCGTCAGCGACCAGAGTCTTAATTTTCCGAATTTTGGCGTCGTGAACTACGAAGATCCCAATTTCAACATCCAATTGCCAATCTTTAGCATACACGGCAACCACGACGATCCGTCACGTGAGGGCGGCGCTATACAGCAATCACTGGCGGCACTCGATCTGCTTAGTGCTGCCAATTACATCAACTATTTTGGGAAGAGCGATAAAGTCGACGCCATCGAAGTATTTCCGATCCTCATGGTCAAAGGGACGACGCAAGTGGCGATTTACGGATTGGGCAACATGCGCGACGAGCGGCTCAATCGCATGTTTGCGCAGAAGAAAGTGGTGTTCCGTCGACCGAAAGAGAATCCGAAGGCATGGTTCAGCATTTTTGTAGTGCATCAGAATCGCGATGATCGCGGACGAGGCAGTAAGAATTGCATCCCCGAGAGTTTCATTCCGGATTTTATTGACTTCGTAATGTGGGGCCATGAACATGAGTGCGTAATTGATGTGGAAGAGAGCGTTAAAGGCGATTTCTTCATCACGCAACCAGGATCATCAGTTGCAACGTCACTCGTTGAGGGTGAAGCCAAACAGAAGCACGTGGCCGTGCTGGAAATCCGAGGACAGAGTTTTCGCATGAACAACCACATGTTGAAGACTGTGCGGCCGTTCAAAATGGGCGAAATTGTGTTGAGTGAGGTAGAAGATCTGGATCCAAACGACCCAAACGTGACCGACCGCATTCGGGAAGTGCTGGAGGAACGTGTTCTAGAATTGCTGCATGAGGCTGAGAACGAACAACAGCAACAGCAGCAGAGCGTGATGTACCCAGCTCTCAAGCAAGTACTTGTACGTCTTCGTGTGGAGCACACTGGTTTCCCTGTCATTCATAACCAGCGCTTCGGTAGTCGATTTGTGGGTAAGATTGCGAATCCGAACGACATTTTGCTGTTTTTCAGGAAGAAGAAAGATAGAGTGTATGCACTAGATCAGAAAGGGGCGAAAAGAGATTCATTGATGGCACTGAACACACCGATCCGTCCCACTCGACTGGATACTATTACTATTGAAGACATTCTGAGCAAGCAATTGCATATATCCGACCAGAAGTTGGTGTTTTTGCCTGAAGAGCCGCTCTCAATCGCGCTCGAGAACTACATTGTCAAGAATATCCCGTCGGCATTGGATGACTTTGTGGACAGCGTCTTGGCGGAAACGCAGCGTGAACTCGCTTCAAAAAGTGATGCCAAGTCCAAGCAGGACATTTTGAGTGTCGTGGAAAAGAAGAATGAAAGAATCAACGCCGAGCATTTATTGCAGCAAGAGGAACTAGCGGAGGCGGGAAACAGTGGACTGAGCTCATTGAGTCAAGTTGATGATTTCCAGACGAGTTTGCATCCTCAATCCAATAAGATTGATGAAGAAATCCCGTCAGCCAATGATGTCGACAAGAAATTGGTCTCTGGAGGTCGCTTTGGTTTGCCGTGCACTGCGCCAACAAGGCAGCATACATCACCCAAGCGTAAAATTGCAAATGCATCAGAAGATGACAGCGATGACGATTCTTATCTACTTAATTCTTCGTCAGCCAAGTCCATGTCACGTAAACGAAAGTTTACTTCTCCAGTTCGTCAACAGCCAGCACGCCGAGCAGCTGTCAATTCAAAAACTTCGGGATCGAAAAAAGCAGCAATTCGTCGTGATTTTTTCTCAGACGACGATGACGAAGAAGAAGAAGAAGATGGTGATGATGATCACATGATGGAGGATGATGGCGATGAAGATTATGAACAAAATGAGGAAGAAGAGAGCGAGATGACGGAGCCAACCCACAAGCAAGTAAGACGAGGGAAAAGTGTTGCTAATGTGCGAAATAGAAAACGGCTGCGAAAGCAAAGCGAAGATGATGACGACAGAGAATTATTTTCTGATGACGACAAACCTGCTCGAAAGCGTGGTGCACCGAAAAAGACAGCGTTGCGTACGCGGACTACAGGTACAAATATTGCGACTGCGATATCTAGAACCAAGAAACCAACTAATCAAGATGAAGTCGACTTGTGTTCCTCTGAATCGGACTCATCAAAACCTGTAAAGCGACAGAAACCGACGCCACAGCCAAAGATTGACCAAGTGTTTAAACGCCAGCAGCGACGATCGTTAATGGACGAAGATGACGTGGAAAGCGATCCTGAGTTCACTCAACTCACGAATGCACCATCAACCGCAACGACAGCACCCGGTATGGCAAGTGGACGCATCCATGCACCTGGGATATCAGAAACACAGACGGAAGCGTCTCAGTCGCAGGATTTTGACGGCAGCATCAAACGAAGAAAATTGCCACTCTCAATGATAACGTTTTCGCAATCTGTTACTCAAGTGAAAAGAGATTCAGACGCATCAGCTATACGGAAAGGATGGGGTCGATCGAGGCGATAATGTAAAAACTTGCTCATACACCATGACCGACAAAAAAGAAAGGATATCAAGTACGTCATGGGTTGGTTTCGTAATATCAATCGTGTTTGTAACCACAGACAGCTTTTGTCAATGATTTTGCTAAGAAATCACTACTTCATCTGTTTTCGTTTCATCTTTTCCCGTTTTACTAATAAATGACGAGCTCGATGTATCTGGCATCTCTCTTATGCCGTTTGAACTGCATTCTCTAAGCGGCTTCTGGAGGAGGAGTCGTAGGTAGACTTGTGGATAATTCTTCGTCATTTTTCGTATCAGGACGAACCCATTTCTTGTTCTGGAAACGAGGACGCATTTGCGAACTATAATATGGATTGCGAGGTGCGTATGGTGGAGCAACGGGATGCTGATTCGAGGAAGACGACGCTGTACTGTTACCACTTTCTGTTGGTGTGCCATCTGCTTTGGCATCTCCACTAGAGGTTTCTTCCTTCTTGGCAACATTTGGATTAACCCATTTCTTGTTCTGAAAAGCTGGACGAGGTCCACGTGGAGCATATTGGATTTCGGGTGAAGGGCCTTGAGGACCAGAATATCCAAAATGTGGTGGAGCGCCATGTTGTGGAGAAAAACCCATTCCATATGGCTGCATTGGCGCAAATGGTGGAGGGTAGAACATTGGTGACCCGTATGGCTACAAAACAAACGGAAAATGAATGAGATTTGTGATCGTTGGTCTATTACATACACAACAGGAAATGACTTACCGGAGGAGGATATCCGCCATATCCAGGTGGACCACCTGGGAACCCTCCGAACTGTGGACCACGAGCATCACGTCCATATCGTTCATTACGATTCGGTCGATCGTTGGGTTCCGAGGGAGGTAAAGGAGGTTGGGCTTCTTGTCGTTGATGTTGGTCACCGGTGTTATTTCTTCGTCGAGGGTTTTGCCGATTACTCTCCTTGTCTTCACTTTCTTGATCGTTTCGGTTCTTTTGGCTCTGATTTCGATCACGATCCGTCTCGCCCTGTCGTGTTTTTCGCTTCTTTTGTAAACTATCCCTAGCATCCAATTCCGCCTGATCAACGTTCACAGGTGGACCCAACAACTGCGACAGCCGACCTCCTGATCCTTTCCGTTGAGTTTGATTCGATAATGAAGTCTCTAATTCTGTCGAAGCTTTCCGTTTCGTTCCATTGTTCCCTCTGACGGTCAGTTCATCTCGAGTATTCTGATTATTTTGCTCTTTCTTCCACGCTGGCGAATTCTTTTCCACCACACCGAACCGCTGAGATCGCTTTGCCATGATGTCACTCATATCCTCAGGTTTTGAACCATTCAACGACCGCACCGTTCCACGGTTGTTCCCTGCCAGCGACACGATCTTCTTCTCTGTGGATGGTTGCGACGACGACGCAATACCCCTCAAACTGATAACGCGTTTAGGTTCTTCGGACGGTGCCGAGGTGGCTGTAGTAGCAGCTGTACTGGTATTTTCTTCTATAGAAGGCGTGGTTTCCGAGGACGATTTGTTTTCAGCGTCGGCTGCTACTGGTGCTTCTGCAGGGACGTACGTTGGCAGAACTTCGCTGAGCCACTTGACAAACTGTTCGGCCGATTCTTCTCCGATGAAATCGACAAGATCATGGGCGATCTGCGCCAAGTTCTTTTTGTTGCTCACCATCACAAGCACATATTCCTACGCGATCGAAAGTTTTCGATTCCGCATCCACACGCACACACAAAAGCATACACACAGGAAGTCATTATTTTTTTTCTCCCTGCTTTTCGCGCTTTTCTCTCTTTTTTCTTGGCTCTTTTCTCTTTTTTTTCGCTTCGAAGGGATCGATATACATGGCATTCAGCACACCCATACACACGCATATATACACACAATAGACACATTGGTCCACCTTTTCGGCTGCTTCTCTGATGGGACGGGTGGAATCATAAGAGGAGGAACGGAGAGAAGCGCTCGGCGCGTGTTTACATGCAGATGACACACGACACGCCACCGCCATACAACCAGAGCAAACACATCGCTCCTTTGAAAGAAAAAAAGAGAGCAAGACCGCCGAGAGAGATAGAGAATCCAACGATCGTTACGCACAATCAACTTACCGCCATAACAGTGTCAACTTCTACGCCCAGCATCTCCGTGAGTTTATCCTGTGTCTTCTTCTGGATATCTGTGCGCCACTCCTTCGTGAGCGCGTGGGGGAAAACGTACTCCTTTGCGTACATTTCTCCTTCGCTTTCTCTGCCTTTTACGCTTCTGGTTCTCTCGGGTGGAAACTTCTGCTTTGAGAATTGCCTGACCAAACATACTAGCTGTACCGTAAAGGACAAAGTAGATATACTGGATTATAAATAATGCCATGGCATTATTACGAGGAAGTCGAACTGGCGATCATCATTCTGTCAATGTTTTGCATGATGAAAAAGGTAGAGGCAAGAGATGGAAATAGTAAGTCTATTAGCGCCACCATATCCTTAGTAAGTGGTCTTATATAATGAGATGTGGCTTAGGCAGATAAGTCTAGGGCGTTACTACTGTCGCTATGGAAGAGTAGCTCCAGCATTTCCTCCTCTTCTGTAGTGTACATATCCTGAAGGGGAGATGTTCGACCGAGTGACAGAAACATTTGCTCCAGCAAGCAGATGGACGATTGGATGTCTATAGAAACCTCTTCGCCCTTCTTCTGTGCTTCAGTGTTGAAATGTTGTACTAGACGCTGCATGAGTAAGGTCATGTACCGTTTGCGCTGTTTCTCACTCAAGTGCTGTGTCACCACTGATCAACATTGAGGAATGATATCAAAACAAGTCAGCTTCAACCAAAGCAAAAAGACACATGATTATCGCACTGTGATTGAAAGGACGTACAGTCGATGATTTCTTTGGTGTGAGAACTACATTGGTGCTCTGAAACCTGCAGATAACGGCGAATGTTAATGACGAATACCTTCTATATTACGTAACATCAAAGTGTGCATACCTTGGCAATGAGGAACATTTGGACTTGAGCAAGCGTTTCCTCCGTGGCGAATGACTCGTTCTAATAGTTGCATGATACCCGTATTAAGCAATAACTGCCTTTGTGAAAAGCAGACACAAGGACAACACTTACGTTGTGGTGCTTCTTTTCGTGTTTCATCTTTTTCTCCGTTGTCCCTACAGAGGATGCAGCCGTAGCCCTAAATGATCCTGAAGCTGACAAGTGATGAGGAGTAGGAGCGAATACAGAAGTATCAGGTGCTTCGATCAGTTCCTGTGCAATGTCGTTGGATTGGAGTGTAGCATTATGAGATTCGGTCGCAAGTGGATTGGGCATCACTCCGAGTTGAACAGGTTCTTCGTCTTTGGCTGGATCGCATTCGACTGATACTGGAGTATCAAGGACAAGAGTGCATTTGGGTGTAATATATGGTGCGTCGGGCAGCCCATTCTTTTTCTCAAGTTGGTTTTCTGCCCTTCCCGTTGTGCTATCTACTCGCATCTCGGTCTCCTTCATATGGACGTCTACAACAATAGGTTCTATCGGCGCTAGCGAAGTATTGCCACTGTCGACGTCGATCAAGTATGCTGACGGATCCATTTGGAAATATTCAAGTGTGTACAGATATCACTGTGTTGTGTGTATTGTTGACTGGTACAGCCAATGAGATCGGGAGTCGATCACGAAGCTATGAGTAAGTCTCAAAATAGCTCTGTCTTATCTGGGAAATGGCTACACTATGCTCAGAAAAACGAATCTAAGATGCCACGTGCGGCAGCACAAGTGATAAGGACTGATGAAAATGTAGAAAAATCCTTCGTTCTAGGGCAGGTCGACCACATTTCACTCTATGTTCATGAATATCTGGAATGAGAACACAAAAAGTGTTCTGTTTCTCATGACGTTATTTTTGTTATGATTAGTCGCGTTGCCTCTCACACCGTTTTCTAGTGGAATTTGTACTGAATCTTTTTGTGAACCTGGACCAAAAATTCCACGTACGACACGTCGTTGCGCGTTCGATCCTCTACCAATGCACTCATAAACCGGTTCGAACGCCAGTCGTTCTTGGTCAAGATCTCCAGCGGCTGCGAAATTGGCATGGTCGAGTTCAGGTACTCCACAAGATTTCGCACACGCGCACGCAAGCCCTCTTCGGTTTCGTTTTCCAAGTGCTCGACCAGATCCAGCGTCGTTTCTGATGTATCCACATGCTCTGTACCAAACAAATCTAGCAAAAGTTCCGATGGAACGCGAGGACCAATGTAAAGGTAACAACACATGGCCGAGTGCAACAGGAAAATACCTGCTTCTTCCAATTTCTCCGCTGTTGGTGGTAATTGCGGAGGCAGAATGAACTTCCCATCTTCATCAAATGTTCCGCAGTCTTCTGTAATGTCGTGAATGCTGTAGAGCTTCGGATACACTGCCGATACCGCGTACTCAACAGGTAAACTGTTCAGCAAACCCATCATCATGACGCGTTCGTCAGCCCGTACGTCAATAAAACCACGTGGTGGGTTCCCGGTGATGTTACCACGTAATGCCCGGCTCTTCATCGTGGCCAACGTGTACAATGGTAAGAGTTTCAGTGATTCTGGCAGAATGAGCTGACCAGATGACGACGATGATGCGCAATACTTGCGATAGTTGAATAAAACGTTCACACACTGGTCCACAAGATGATCTTTCACTGCCGAAGGAGTCGCTCGCATTAACGATTTATCCACAAATTGTTTTGCCGCCGTCCGTTGCCACACCGAACAAGTCGCATCCAGATCGGCAAAGCGGAACACGTTTGATAGTATTGGTTCCACTGGTAGCGCCAAGTTGTGCACACGTACGCAACGGATACCGTCACTACGTGTATAAAGCAAAGCAGCCTGGATAAACACATCCGCGCCTTCCATAAGCGGTTCGTCGTGCGCAAATGTCACACATATAGATCGATCTTGGTCGATCACAGCAAATTCCATTTCGTCCACAGAATATCCATCGGAGCCACGAGCATTATAAAAGTTCCCATACGACCGCTCGACACGCAATCCAGCACTGCAACGCACCTTGAGCACGGCTTCGTATCCACAGTCGCGATCGACCAGCCGCTGAATCAGACTCGTCAAGTGATGGTTGTTGCTTGCCTTCTCCTTCTCGAATTGAGGCATATACTGAACCCGACCACCTGTGAGCTCACAGACGCGACCAATATCTGCGAGTGAAGAGAACGAATTAGCGACCGAAAACACGTCCAACGAGATGTGACGCTCGGCGCATTGCTTGGCCAGTGCTTCGTATGGGTTGTTATCTTCTGGCGTATACAGATCGACCTCTTTTGTTGTCCCGTATGCTCCGCTCACTTCTTCTCTTTTCACTTTGCCGATACCGACACGTGGTGCGCCAGAGTGGAGCATAATAATGCGACCACCTGAAACCGATAGTGCATCGACAACACTCCAAAGTGCAGCTCCAGAGACACCTTGGTTTTTCGTGGTATTTTGGAACGTTTTCATGATGATATCCGCGAGTTCATTAATCTTATCATGTGCACTTGGATCCTCCATTGATACCAGCCAGCTACTGGGCGGTAACGGTGCGACTGGATCATCGATATCGGGACAAATGTTAATCGAGATAGACGAACCATGATCCATGCGGTAGTAATGCACCGACGAGTCGAATGTGACGATACCGATCTTCTTACGTTTATTTTGCGCAAGTGAGGGCAAGATATACTTGATAGCATTCAAAGCCGCTGGTGCCATGGATGTTTGGAAAGAGAACAACGAGACATCCAGCACAAATACAAAGATGGGTTCCTGTGGAGGTCGGATCGTGTAGGCAGCAGGTACAATGTAGTCCACTGAACCACGAGACAGCTCCGCGCGCTCTTGGATATCACGACGTCGTCCATTCTGATCAACAGCACAATAATAATCGCGTGGCGTCTCGTTATGCAGCGTACAAATATTACAGACAAATTTTCGACCACCTTGAATGAACTTCGTAAATGAATTCACATACGCCCGACAGCGATTGCAACGAAGAGGACCAGTCGGTCCAAAGTCGACCAAGGGGATTGGCAACTCATCTTCTTTCAGATCGGCAAGTGGACAAATTACAGCTGCGAGTGGCAAGCCACACTGCTTCGCAACATCTTTCGTGGACGGGACATGGTTGAGTGTCGGTCGAATAAATCGAGGGTTGCAGCAACCTTCATCCACACACACGAAATCACTTGATGCTGGTGGTGGCATCGTTACTGTGTGGCCTCGCGCCACATACTGAATCCGTTCCGATGATACAATGGGACGCGGGATCTGCGTAGGATCAATGCGCTGTTTCGGTTGTTGAGGCTGCTGTGGCTGTTGTGACTGCTGCTGCTGTGGTGCAGGTGCTCCACCATAAACTGGCTGTAGGGGTGCATTTGGTGCACTTAATGATTGTGGTTGTTGGAATGGAGCAGGAGCTCCGTATGGTTGTCCTGGTGCTGGTGGACCACCATATGGCTGTCCTGGGACTGGTGGGCCTCCGTATGGTTGTCCTGGTGCTGATGGACCTCTGAATTGCTGACCAGGACCAGGTGGGCCACTAAACGGCGCTGCTGAACCTTGAGGAGCTCCGAATTGTGGTGTTGATCCTGGTGGTGCTGATCCTGGTGGTGCTGCTCCATATTGTGGTGATGAACCTGGTAATGCTCCAATTGGTCGTCCTGAGTTTTGAGAGCCTCCATACGGCTGTCCAGGCACAGGTGAAGATCCGTATTGCGGACCTGACGGTGGACCAGGAGGAGCACCTGGCTGTGGAGGCCCTCCCATCTGCGGCGGACCTCTTGCTTGCATTGGAGCGGGTGGTTGCATCCCATATGGAGGGCCGGTGCGAGTGCCAGATGGACCCCCGTAGAGTTTGCCTTGAGATCCTGGAGCGCCCGGTGGAGGCGCATTGAACGAAGGCATGCGCTCGTTGGAACCTGGAGGCGGAGGACCATTCACTGGTGGTGGCGCTTGACCAGGATATGGAGTTCTACTGGGACCGTTCGGCATGGGCATAGGACCTACAGTAACGAGTCACTACATTTAAATTGTGCTCAAACAGCAAAAACAATCATTGTTGCGCATTACCTCTTGAGGTATAGTGGTTCACCTGTGGAATGCCTCCCCCTGAAGACGAAGGTGGGCCTATTCAACGCATAAATAAGATACCATTCACAAAACTGTCAAGATCATATTGGCCGACAAGTACGCTGATTTGATCATTACCTTGTTGAAACTGTGGTTGTGCAGGGCGGAAGCCGCCAGGAACGCCGCTGGAACTGGGGGGTCCTTGTGCACCGGGTGGACCATGGGATCCCGGTGGTCCATGCACACCAGGGTGCCCTGGTGGAGCTGCACCAAAACCACCTACCAAAAAACCAACAACATTTGAATATTGATAAGATGGATCGGCTAGATCAAATGTTGTGAGAAAGATACCTGGGGGAGAGCTGCGTGGGGGGTTTTGCGGCTGATAGCCACCGTAGCCAGTGCGCTGCGGCGGGTAATTGGGCTGCATCTCCTCTGCTGATGCGGTAGTGAGCTTTAAGCGATAACCGTGCGTGGATGTATCTGCTGGGCAATGGATTTGCTGACTTGGGCTACTTCAGCCTGAACAGCTCCACGTGCCGCTTTCTCTGTTCCTTGATTGATCGTCAACAAAAAAACCTTAATCCTTTATTTCAAGAAGGTTTTTTCATCCAACAATAATACTGTATTTGTATTATTTATAAGTCCATAAAGGATATGACGACTTGTGCAATATTAGTGTACAATGTTATTTTAGTTGTAAGGCGCCAATTGCGTATATTCATGAAAAACCAATGAAATCCGATTATGCAGAAACATCCACAGAAAGGGTTCACAAGACGAATCCGATAATATCCGATGCACTGATGCTAAACATAATGGACACACTCAATGAACAAAAATGCATTCTCTTCTTTGTCGAGAAGTGGGAATTTGCCCAAGAAGAAAACGCAGGGTTTTATATTGACGTTAAAGCTTTTTCGACATCGTTATATTGCTTTATTCCAATAAATTTTTTGGCTCCAATTAATAATGCCCATATGAACCCATACGTATAGAGCGCTCCATAACCACAAATTTCGTCCACTGCACCTTCATCCATCTCTTTATAATCTGCTTTCACATACGCTATAAATGATGCGGATCTCTTTCTAAACGCAGAGTACACTTTCTGTTGTGGTTTATCGACTGGTCGTTTACAAACGACATAAAACACATCCAATTTCCCGCAAGCCATCAGATTAAAGGCCATCTAAGTCTTTCCCATGCCCGATGAGCTCTCTAATACAATGAATGGCACACCATACACCCCTTGGACTTGCTTGATAGACTTATTGAGTTTGATAACCTTGTGTGTATTCTTCAGTCTCTCCACAACTTCAAATTATGGTTTGATGTATATATCATACGTCGGGTTCACATTAGCAACAAAGCTAGCCTGAACCGCCACCAAAACGTGAATCTCTCTTGCCGCTGGCTCTGGTATTTTGGATTTCTCAAGCAATCATTGTTGCAGGATTTATGTTGACTTCATTTATTATTCTTTATAGATTATCGATTTGACGTTATCAGTAACGACTCCATTCTCCAGTTGCTCGACAGCATAGTCATCGTTGTTCAGCCACTCATCGCCCCTCTTGGCGAGATACAGCGTCAGTTGATCCACATCGGTTTCCCTCATAATGATTTTATTTTTCTTCTTGACGACATCCTTCAAGTTGCCCACCGATTTGCTTACCTCAATATCCACAGAGAAAACGCCTCCCGCCACTTCCACCAACACGCAGAACAACTTCATTTGTCCTTCTCTTGGAAACCTGGAGAATGAACAAGAGAGAAAGAACACAATCGTCATGTGATGTATAAGTAGGGAAAGATGGTAGAAATACCAAGCATTTTGTATGAACAACTGGAAGGTTTACATTTGAAACAAAATGACGAATTGCTTCAATGGTATAATATCACAATTCAATGTCAACTGGAACAACGTGAACATCAGCAACACATGGATCTGTATGAACTACATCATAAATTGGTGTCAAAAATTCGCAGTCGAGTATATTGTTAGTCTCTCCTGTTGTTCACGGATACTCTTTCTACACTCTATTCTCCCCGTCGTCGTAACTCGAGCGGTCTTGGAAGTCTATGTTGGAAACACATGGTGAGTGTAAGAATGTTATTCGACTGGGAGCACCATTATCGCAGTCAACTGCTGTACAAGTGCAGGGATGGATTGACAAAGCAAATGATCATTTAGCAGACATTTACGAGCACATGCAGAGGACAGAAGACATCGACGACAGCGAAGTAGAATCTAGCGGAAGGGAATTGTCCGAGTCGGGTAGCAACTAATTACACTCAGACTGTATACTAGTAGTAGCATTCATACACATATATGATGTCTCGTGGTGATTTCTGATTGACAGAGAGAGAATTGCAAATTGTCATGTGTGTATGCGTTTTCGACTTGGGAGATTTTGTAGATTTGAGTGAGATATGGTAAATAACCAAATAAAAAATGACGTCGTGCAATGTAAATACATTCGACCATGCCATCATAACCTACCACTCGCTTTATAAGAACAAGTTGTGCATTGAGCATGCACACCAACTCGATGAATCAGGGCTCCCGCCAGGTTCTCCGCTACAAGAACAGCGAGTGCAGAATTGCCTAAGAACGAGACATGAATGGGTTGAAGAGCATTGTTACAGTCGCTATGTGTCTCCTACGTAGACTTCCAAGACCACTCGAGTGTAGGAAGAGTATCCGTGGACAGTGGGAGAGTCTAACAACCTCTCAAACACGTCTACACGGTTTGGCCGTACAATGTAAAATCTCAAGAAAGAGGACAATGAAGCGTTTCACTTTGTAAATTGACGTGGCGGACGTCATGATCGACACTGGCGATGTCTTTTGCCTTCCCCAATGGAGAAACAGAGCGACGAAAGGACGTGTCACATGCTATAACGTTCGACTATTGGCTAGAAATCCCCTGCTTAGAGTGTTGACGCATAAAAAAAATCGGCCAAGCACCTGAGGAAACTTTTACTAAAATTACAAAAAATCGACGCACTATCCGCCAACTACAGCTCTTCATGTGTCACAATCAGATTCCCACGACAAAGTCAATAAGAAGAACGAAGAAGCAGATTCATTATTACCAGCAGTTATGACGGATCAAGCCACGCTCTTTAGTGACTCCACTGGACCACCATCGATGTTGATACTAGTAGCCGCGCTGATAGTGCTCAGCATCGCCGCAATCTATGTGTTTTCCCAGCAAAAGCAAGGGCAACAGCAGGAATCACAACCGTCATCTCCACGGGCGCTCAAGCGGCGGATGTCGCGTATTGGTCTCACGACGCTCGTGACGGAGATCGATACAAACTTGTCAATTCCGGTGTCCGTGATGGAGATCGAAGGCCAAGTCACGAAAGACGAATTGGCAGAGCGTCTGCAGACCCGCATATTGACCGACGACTTCTTCCTACGGTTTCGGTCGCTCGTGAAGCGCGAGAACTCGCCCTGGACGTTTGAGGAAGTTCCGAATTTCAACATCCAGAAAAATGTCTTTTCACACTTGCTGAAGAAAGGTGAGACGACGATGTCATACGTGGAGTCGCTTGTGAACACGCCGTTGGACTTTGCCAAGCCACTTTGGGAGATGCATGTGATTGAAGATCCGGCGCGCACGTCTCAGAAAACACATGTCGCCTGGAAAATTCACCACTGCATTGGTGATGGGGCTTCATTGTCGATGGCGATGATTAAATTGAGTGACAATAGAGATCAATTCGACGCGATGGTCCAGCAGATGCAGGAAGCACAAAAGCAGAAATCTCCATCCGCAAAAAAAGCACTCAAGCAGCGCTTCCAAGACATTATTGGACTGTGTGCACTCTGGCTCTGGTCGACGTATGTGATTGTGAGGAAGCTATTGACATTGACGTTTCGTTCAGAGCCTGCGACGATATTTAAACTCAAAGGTGGCCAACGCAAAACGCTCTCATATAACATGCTCTACAGCGTCGCCACGACCAAAGCCATCGGAAAGAAACACCACGCGACAGTCAATGACGTTATGCTCAGCTGTGTGGCCGGCGCTATGCGTAAGACAATGCTGGCCGCAGGAGAGGAAGTTGCACCGGGGCTGATCGTGCGAGCAGCGATCCCAGTGGATATGCGCTCAACCAGTGAAGTGATCCGCTCGTTAAGGAACAAGTTTTCATCGCTGGTGATCGATTTCCCCGTGGGTGTTGAGAACCCAGAGAAGCGGCTTCGTATGATCAAGACCAGCATGAACGAAGCCAAGTTGTCATTAGAGAAATTCTTCACATATGCAACCAGCCACGTTGTGGCACAGTTGCCGACGTTCCTCACCCGTATGATCGTACATTTCACAACTTCCCGCATCTCGGTCGCTATTTCGAACGTGCGCGCCAGTTCATTTGACATCTCAATGTGTGGCAAAGCACTGCTGGGGTTTTACGGTTTTGTGCCCCCGCCGCCGACAGTTAATTTGGGCATCGCCATCTTATCCGTTGGTGATGATTTGGGGCTGAATGTGCTAGTTGATCCGAACGTTGGCATTGATGCCAAGCAATTTTTAGACTTTGCAAAGGACGAGTTTGATGCGCTCAAACAGCAGGCGCTAAGTGATGACGATAGTGCACCAACACTGCTGGAGCAAAAGAAGAACCTATAAGAATGTTAGGATGATCAGTGAATGAGTTGGTAAATAGATAAACTGATCGATGTAAACAACAAAACTAATGCAAATGGAAATCAATTCATTGGTGTTTCGAGTTAGACGAGTGAGAGTGAAGAAACGCTTTCTAACACCCTACAGCACGGAAGATGGCTCGCCACTAATGCCGATGAGCGTGGGTTTCTTCTTATTCGCCCGTGCTACCAACATCCGCCATCCGAGCGCCTGTTTTAATAGTCCAAGAGATAACTAATTGATTGGAGTTCAACTGCTTGTTTTTGTTGTGCATGGTGACAATGTGACTGCTCGTCAGCAACAATCACCTCATCTTGCATCTTTCGCCACCAAAGAGCAGTCGGGAATGAGAAGTTACAGCCCGCCGCACGCAGCATGTATCTGCTTAAATCCACGGTGTCCAGCCTTCGTACATGACGCAAAGATTGTCCACTTTGGTTGCTTCTTCAATCAGCCACGATGTCTGCTGCTCGACGGTCAAAAGGTTAGGTGACGCTACATCCGCCACCTTCCCCATCAACTTCTCTTCAATCCGCCGTAACACTTCGACACCATGGCGATTTTTTTCCTGCATCTTAGGGGCAGAAGCGGCAGTCGTAGGCCCATTATCATACTCAGTCAAAGACTGATCATCACCCGAGAGACGCTCAGCAGTAGTAGCATATTCAGAATCTTCCTCTATGCCACCACGATCTTCTCCTAGCTCGTGATCATCGCCCACACTCACTTCAATATCAACGTCCTCAACTGTAGACATACGATCCGCCATTTCCGTTGCATCGAAAAAGAGTTGTAGACATTCCTCGACGAGTTTCTGCGCAACTGAGATAATCGTATCTTCACTAATTTGGCTCCAAGTGCGGCTCGGGGATGATTCCTTCATCTCTACGGTGTTCGTTAATGTGCCGACTAAATCCATGACTGCATCCAAAATGCGATAAAATATTGTCAACTTGCTATCAGCACACCCAGTCTCTTCAATGCCAGACGAAGAACCAGTAGCAATGTCTCCATTCAAAGTCGTTACAGCGACTCCTTGAGCGACAGCAAGGAACGAAGATGGAAGTGTTGCACTCATTATCTGCTCGTCCTCAAGTATCCCAAGTCCTTCCACATCATCGATATACTTTCGCAAGGCTTGGTCCATCACGGCAACAACATCTTGGAGGGATGTATAATTGATTTCGTATTTCTCTAACGTGTTTTCTAGCACTGTCAAATGCTTGACAGCCTTAACGCTTCTGAGGAGAATCTTGACCAGCCGTTCATTCTCAACAAACGAGAATGTCGGTGCTTCCTTTATGGATGCTGATGAACTTGTGTCACTTACCTGTTTCGTATTTCTTCTCGAACCGGCGAGTTGATGGGTCCCGTCGTTAGTAGAAACGAGTTTATGAGATATCCGCAGACCGGTATCTTCAATGCTTCCACCAAACGTATCTTTTGAAAGTGATTTGAATTTCTCAAATGATTTAAGTACGGACAACATCTTTTCGGCATGCAGTTCGATTGTGCGTCCCAGTGATAGCAGCTCAGCATTCTTTCCGCGACATAACTCATCAATCATCCGCTGATGGTTGGCTTTCGCGACCGTATTGGAGTCAATTGATGACTTGATGTGTACCATCTCTTCTTGTAAACCTGCGATCACTGGTTCAATTGTCAATGCCTTACTATTGGCACTTCGCAACGCTTCAGAAACCTCTCGCGCTTGCTGGAAAATCATTTCGCCCATTGCATCTACCTCCAATTTCATGTCCATCACTTCTTGGTCTCGAGACGACGTTTCAATAACACTTATCCCTTGGACTAGGTCGGCCATGTCACGACTGTAAGTGAAAAGCGACGACACGCTCGAATACCACTCCTGCACGAGGCGATGCAGGTAATTGTCGGCACCATCATTCCCATTGCGATCAACAGCCCTAGAAGCAAAACTTGAGTTACTATCCAACGGTAGCTCCGAGATAAAATACTCTAATTGCTGGGCAATCTCTAGCACTGAGGACTCCAAAGCCATTTGATCAGATAGCAGTACGTTTAATTCGCCCACTTGGGTGGAAAGAAACCCTAGTAATTGATCTTTAGTCAATTGATTGGCGTAATCACTTTCTGATTGTGGCGTGATCCATTGAAAGTACCGAAGGCGACATTCATGTCTCCTTTTCAACGTATTTATCGTTTCTTGCAATCGACTAGACTCGACTATTTGCCATTGTTGAATCCAAGCGCGTTCGTAGTTATTCATCAATTCTATGAGAAGTGAGCTCACACCACGGAACTCTGTTCGTGGTGAGTCATCACATGCCGCTCCCCATGAAGGTACAATTTCCGAAATTTCATCGACGAAAAAATTTTCCCATCGCTTGCTGAGTGTTGATTTAGTGTTATCGTTCCAATCCGCATCAATCAAGAACGAGAAACCAAATTTCCATTCTGACGAGATGACGTCCAGAAGAACTTTTTGCACTGCGGCAACAAGATATTCCTGGAGAAAGTTACTCACATGAGCAAAAAGTAGCTCTCCAGCTCTCGCTTTGGCGCATTCGGTATCCATATCCTCCGATATGAAGAGTGCAGCTATCTCTAACGCAAGGCGAGTCCACTTGAAGCCGACGTCATTGTTCACTGTTTCAGTTGATGAAAAAGGGCGAATACTGTTGAGTGTATCCGCAAACGATCCCAGCTTGTTCAGAAACTGAGCTACTGCCAACAATACTTCACGAATTGCAGGAACACGAGCGAAAATATCCCGTAATTGTGAATATTGATTGCTAACATCACTGCTGCATGTTGCGACAGCCGCTATTACCACGTGTGCATCAGAGATATTGCCTGCTTGATCTTCAAGATAACGCAGAGATTCGATGTAGGTTTCTCGATTGCTCTTGATGTCATGTACCTCAAGATAGAACTCATTATGAACAGTAACAGCAAACTGCTGAATGGCCAACAGAACACCAATCAGTTCGTGAACTGCTTTACCAGGACAAGAAGTACATTCTTTTCGCTTTGGACTTGCATTATCATACACCAAAAGATCGGTAGCTCGTAGTCTCTTGATGGATCCTTTTGGTGTTGACACCAACTCGAGCAGAATGCACATCGCATTTGCCATGCTTAGCATTTTCCGAAATAATGAATACAAAACCAGAGTAGGTTGAATGGTAATTACATCTTGCTTTGTTTCTTCAGAAGATTCTTCTTTCAATTTCTGCAGCGCTGAAATGATCCAGCACGCACCTGCTAATTTCATTACGCGCTGACATTGCGCATTTGACAATTTCATCGTGGACAAAGCGTCGGCAAGATTATGAGTTAATTGGTCTAATTCGTCCGGTCCAGTTAATGAAGCATTTCCATTGGCAGAGTTTGCCAAAGAGGCGTAATCCATCTGGATTTGGTTCATCTCATGAAGGAATCGAATTGACGCCGACAGACTTTCAGTCGATGAAACGGGCACAACACGAGCACTTCGCGCTTCTGGTGATAGCAATTCCATCGCAGTGCTCGTCTCATTGTCATTTAAAGCCTTCAAATAGTCACTACAACGTTGCCACCAGCAGAAATACACGTCATTTGCGAGCCCACATTCTGCACGGATGTATTCGTCAATTTGCTCGCGACATTGCCCATAAGATATCAAATATGGACACAGCTTTTCTGCGATCCGTTCCACTCGATAACGAAGGCGGGATATATCAGCATCAATTGCTTCGCATTTCGGTGCTAACGAAAGTAGAAGTTCTCTCGAATGCGGAGGAACATGACACTTGGCGACCACTTCGCAAATACTACAATAAATTTGCTGAATGGAAGTGTATGGAAGGAACCGGAGAAAGTTACATACCGAATCCGATTTGGAGAACTCAACACTCTTTTTTTGCCATCGTACAATCTGGTGGTGTCTAGAAAGACATTCATCTGCAAAAGTAGCTAGTCTCGAATTCATGTTTTCAAATTGGCGATTGATGCTTTCGATCTCTGCGTGCATATCTCGTTGAGAACGCAACCACTCTGACAATTTCGTCTCCACTCGAAGCATCTCCTTGGACAACGTGTTTGATTCCTGCTCAAGAGACTTAATTACTTTGCGTTCATGACAAAGCTCAACGAGTTGAATATTTGCTGCCTTCACGCTTGACACTAGTGCTGTAGCTGTCTCAGCAAATCGATGTCCAAACAAAGTTGTATCCTGGCGTCGCTCTTCTGCCCGTGAGAGGAAGAGTGACAAGTTCACATTCACCTCTAATCGTGTCTTCAAATCCCCTGATCGACCACGTCGATCCTCATGGTCAGTCCAGTCCACAAGAGGATCATACACAAAAGTTTCCAAGAGTGCCAGCAAAAGTTCTCGAGAGTCAGGTGCACGCACGACACGCAATGTGGCGTCAAATGCAACACGAAATTTCCCTTCGACTCCAGTTAACCCCAGTGCGTCTTGAAGCATCGGTGTCAGTCGAAACGGAACAACTTCGGGGACTTTTAACATCTGTCCTTTGTCGAAGCAAACATTATAGTCAATGTGCACAACTTCACCGCTTTTCGTACAAAGCAAAATGTTATCCAAATGACGATCACCAAGGCCAACAACATAACCCAGCACCGACATCACAGCTAACGACTTGCTAAAACGAGCGGTTTTCGACCAAAACTCGCGTAAATCTCCACTTCCAAGCATAATCTCATTCTGCAGCATATTACGAGATTGGTGTGCAGCCAGATCCTGATAAACCCTTCTTAGCACCGCAAGTGGCCACTGCGATCGATGATTTGGTGACACATCAGTGATGCCGTACTGCTTAAGCTTGGAATAAAATGCCGCGGTAGGTGGCTGCTGCGCTGTTTGCCCCGCTCCATTGGCACTGGTGTTTTTATTTGGTGGCGACATGTGCGTGCTTTTGCTGTTTTGCAGTCGCTCGTTATGGGTTGTAAACACTTGAAACAAAGGAATTACATCCGGTACCATTTGAATCAAACCGGCATCTTTGGATAACGGAGTGACACTGTAATTTTGTGCGGCGAGGTTCCGAGAAGCAGCGACCTTGTCCATCTTCAGAAAGTGATTGACAGTTCTGAGTAGCTGCATAATTCGTTCGTCAAGACGTAGATCTTCTCTGGCCTTTAGTAAATATTTGTATGTTCGACCATCGGACCCCATAAACTCCAAGCATTTTGGTTTTGTTTTCGTTCGTAACACTTGCACCGATGATTGAATCTTTTGAATGACCACCGGCTCTAGTGTACCGTTGGTAACACTTGCACGCATGCCGGGCATGCTCGTACGATATTGTTCGTTCGAGAAGGATGCCATGGCTGGAGAGATCTCCTGAACAGGTAATTGATCATTTCTTCCGGTTGAATTCAGCAACGATTTCAAAATCTCCGCAAAAGGTTCCCAGATAACCTGTGGCTTTGGCGTATCTGGAGTTGAGCTAACCGGATCGTCAAGATTGCAGCAATCATGGAATTTGGTAAGTGCTTCATTAATAGCCCCACCGTACTCGTGCAGGAAGAGACGTTCATGAGGAGTGAGAACATGCAATTCACCGGTATTTCCGCAGGTTTCTCGCCAAACCTTCTCGATCGACAGCAAAACTGGTTTCATAATCGCAGCAAATTTCCGCCGAGCCAACTCACTCTTTTCTTTTGCAGATAAAGTTGCATTTTTCTTCACTCGAGCGGCTTCTTTCTCTAGTGTGTTGGTTCTTCGAGCAACATCAGCTGACAGCTTCATAAGAACAGCTATCCACGCTTCATCCCACAGTACTGAAATCCGACGAAGCTCCGAGAGAAGCAGTCGCGTTCCATCTACTAGTCCATCGGACACAGCACGCAACTCTGCCAAGATATCGTTAACATGTTTTAATCCTTGGTCATTAGAGACAGCGATACTTTGAGACTGACGCTCCATCGACTCAACAATGGTTGGATATACAATGACGTGCGGTGAATGACGCGCTAAGCGCGTCAATACACAACCCACTAGTTCTGATACAGTAGGAATTGGATGGCTTATTCGAGACAGGAGTTGTGGAATAACGTGGGACCATGCATCTAGTGGGCCATGAATAAAGCTATCTCGGAGCGCATCTGCCATATCATCCTCCATCCCGAAATCGGTCAATAATCGTAGTAATCGAAGAGCGGCCATAATCTTCTGTCCATGGGATGGAACCGTTGATGCGAAATTTGCTACTGTTGAAAGATATGCTCCATACCCATGTGCAGCGAGTCTATGACAACGAAGTACTCTCGAGTGAATGCCCTTTTGCAATGCTATCAACTGGTCAATTATGTCGGGTGCATTGACTTTCAGACGGAGACAAAGCCGACGCAACTTTGCATCTCGTTCGGCTATGATTGCATTACTATCCATCAACTGAAGAAACTCGCCCATGAGAGTTTTTCGATCCACTTCACTAACCTTCATTTCATCCAATAACATCTCAACGCTTGATGCTTCCGATGATGAGAGCTCAATAGTTCCATCGTGCTTCAGAATACCTTCAACCTCCTGTCTCCCTTGTTCATAGCACCAATCGCTGTATCGTAGCCAGACTTTCGGGTTTGTCGGCGACACAGCCGTAGCCACCGAGAGACACTTTCCCACCATGTCAGTTCCTCCTGCAGTCGAGTCAATACTTGTGAATGTGCTCACGTTATCAAGCATATTCCCATTGTGCAACTGAAAGTTGTGAATTATTGATGACATATAAGATGACTCTTCAGGTGTCTCTGCTTGCTGTGCTATAGATGCCAACCGCAGAAACGGGCGGGCAACGGCGTTCAGCGCAATGCCGGCACTATCATTTTGCATTTGATTCAAACTCTTATCGCATAAATCTTTTAGTGTTTGCAGTCCCATGCTACTCATTCCGCTCGAATCAAGCAGTCTAGCTCGTTCATATACCACAAACTTCTCCGCATCACTGCTGGCAACAAACTGTTCCGCTTCCATTAACAACCTGGATGCAAGATTTACGTTTCGTTGTTTACGCGCCAATTTTGCCACTTGCAACAAATACTGACAAACAGAATCCCTCACTTCTGGACTGAGAGAATCAGAGGACGATACATTTGACTCTTTGAATCGATAGTAAGTACGGCACCATAATGTCGAGTCATGAGCGAGAGCGTCAAGGTTCCTGTTCGCAGCAACCACACCTGTCATAGCGCGAGGGATGCTTTGGTCGCGTTTAGCCACAAGCAGTCCGTCCACACTGAGCAGAATTTGTTCAATATCCTTTCCTACATTTTCTCCTGCACATCCATACCATGGAAATGGGTGAAGACAAATTTGCTTGAGCTTGCTCTCAAGTTTCTCCATTTGACACTTTTGGGACAGAAATGAAAAACTTCTAGCCATACGTCGATCACTCTCATCAAGAATGCCCCAACTCTGAAGCGTAAGAGCAATGCTGTTTAGTTGATCAGCACTTGGAATCCGGTTCTCTTTCGGATCGCCTTCATTGGCGAGTATAGTTTCATGCATTTTTTGAGACTCTAGGTTTCGGATGAGTGCCAGCTCATACTGCCACACTTCGGAGCATTCCATTATGCTCTGAAAGCATTCGATAGATCTTCCATGTCCAGCCAGATGCCAAATCACATCTAACACTTGTGTCACAAATTGCTGAAGCCTATTCCAGTCTCGTAAAGAAGAGTAGCACCTAGCGCACTGCTTGAAGCATCCGAGTAAAGCTGAAGAAGACATTCGAAGATACGTAATCGGAGATTCAAAGTAATTTGCAACATTAACGTGCAGGACTGCATCGCCATGATTGGATGCATACACAATTGGTGCCAAAATTTCTTCATACACCGCCGCAGCTTCTGCATATCGCATGCCAGCCTCATATCGTACTGCATTTATCCACCGAAAGAGAGGCACTTCCCAATTTTCCTGTTCAACGTAAATGTCACTGCCGCTTACTTTGTATCGAGAGCTTAAATCTTGCGAGATGACTTCTCCCCATTTTAGGATCCCAATGATTGAATCCACATCTTTCAACTCACAGTGGCTCCGACAAAGATTATATAGTGCAGTGTCAAAGTTGTTTTCAGCAACCTTCAACTCTCCATATAACTCTTCAGTCATCACCTGTGACCCAAAAGATCCCATTACTTTCTTCAGTTTAGCGTGGGAGGTACTAACCATAGCATATGCATGATGTCTCAGTAGCTCCCAGGATGGGGTAGTGCTTGTCAGGTCGACCAGCAAGGGGCGTATCCGACCAAGCCACTCGTCGCACACTTTCTTATTCGTTTTAAAGAACGACGATGTCTTGAAGGATTCACTCTCCGGGTTACCAGATTCCACGTGCGTTGATGTAATTGCCTGGGTCATGTACAACTCCAATGCATTAATAAATTCCAGCGTCATCCATTTCGAGATTCCCCCATTCATTTTAGACAGGGAACACTTTGAAATATCAGTTGCACCGAATTTCTCGAGAAATTCTTCCATATCTTCAGATGCAGGACGGTGCGTCGCTTGAAACGTTCGAACCTCGTTCGCGTAAGCAACTGTATACATCGTCAGCAGTCGCTCAATGCTGGAAAATGTCTGAGATGGCCCACCAAAATGGGTGCGTAATCTGTTTTGGATACACCATGCTGCTGCCTGGCGGACTGTACCAAAGAACAATTCCGAAGCACTTGGTCTTTGAGCGATGACGCTGCCTACTGCTTGTTGAGTCCGCCCATAAATATCCTCACACACCTCATTCCATTCACATATCTCGTTCTCCAAATTCGAGAGTAGATCCAAGACCAGCTCAAAATCCACCATGGTAAAAGATGAGCAGTCAATTTGCGCATGATGGACTGGATTCTCGCTTGGTTGGCGGAGCAGTAAGGCTGTACCAGCCGTCAGATTACACAAATCGTTGAATGCTGACTTTCTGACGCAATCATCCGAGTCAAGAAGGCGATCGAGACTTACATTGAAAATGGTGGATGAAAACTCCACATGTCGATTAGCTAATGCTTTCAAAACCTGGACACTCTGTTCACGAACTGTTACATCTTCGTCCCGACTAGTTATCTCGAGTTTGGTGATTACATCGTGCCCAACTGAGTCAGAGATGACGGGGAGCCACTCTCGTCTTGAAAAGAGGGATGATAATAGATTGAGCAGCTCCACTAGCTGCGATGGGTCACGTATTGCTCTCAAGTTATTTTGAAGTAATTGGGTCGCTCCTTCGACCATCCTTGACGACAAGTCTTGAATCAGCTTCTTGTACTCCAATAGTCGACACTCTCTTCGCGAGAGAAAACACAGTAATGCGTGGGACAATTTCAATAGCATTCGGAATTGTCGATTTTCTCCACGTGGCGGCTGATGCTCATGAATCGCTACTGCAAAAACCATGAAAAGCTTTCGCACGATTGCTCCATCGTCATGGTGTCTTACATGTGTCATCGCTCGATCTTTGGTTGCCAGTATGAAGCATGTCGACCAATACAAAAAGCAACTATTTTCACCGTAAACATCCTTCAGTCCCACGCATCGAAGTGCATTTGTAGCCACAGCCTATGGCTCACCCAACAAAAATTATCAATGGTTCTCAAATATCACCTCAAATGTCGACGCAATATCACTGACCTCCATCACTGGCAGTCCACCCAATCGCATTAACAATAAACACACGTGACTAAGGTGCTTCATTCCACTTGAATACTTCACCTGCAATAGGGACTCCATCACTTTTAAAGACGTTGATGCAGGCAAATGCTTATCGTTACAAACAGAAACTTCCGCCAGCAGTAACTCCACGGCATGAGTTCTTATACTCCCCAAGCATTCACTGGTGGAAGAACCTGCAATCGCCAAGTTTACTGCGCTTTCTATGATCGTTAGAAGCTCATCAATATTGCCCTCATGCTTCACCACAAGCATCGCTGCTTGATTGAATAGCAACCGTATGGACATAACAGCAAGCGGGGCAAATTCATTGCACATGGAAACAGATATGGACACGAGATACTGAGCACATTTGGTGATACAAAATAATCTATAGATGGACAAATGTCAGCTGAACAATGCAAGTTCATCTAGGACAAAGCGCACTTGCAACTTACGAACAATCCAGATGACGAGAAGTAACGGCACATAGAAGAACTCTGGACAAAGGACTCGATGTTTGCGTGGATGAAGACAAAGCTATTGAACCAATAGAACATCAACAATTAACCGCGTCACAATCCAGATGACTATAGTCGTTGTGTGAAGCCATAAGCGCTGAAAGACGCACAGACTCACCAAGATGAGGAACACTCTGGGCGACCATCATGAAACAGACCAGCAACGTGCTCAGTCGCACGCGCTCTTCTATGGCGAGGGTCTTTTCTGTGGAAGTGCACAATTCAACAATGTCCTTTGCATCATTTCATACGTTATCGCGTCAATAATCGCTAGTAACCCAATCGAAATCAGTGAGATAACTCAGCTTACATTAGAAAACGAAGTGAGCAGCTGAAGGCTAAATACACTGTTGTCCATCCAAAGCTGACGCATGAGAACCAGTACTGCCACAATATCCTCCCTAGCCAAGATACAGTCGACAACAAGTATCAGACAATGAATACAGATACACAATTGATATCAGCACTGCAAGAGCTTACCGCAATGATGTGACAGAACTGACACTCATCGCCCATCCAATAAGAATGTCGGCGATGTCAACGAAATGCGGCTGTAATTTCTTCCTTAGAATAGGCGTCCACTGTCGCACACCTCGATCTGCATCGTCGATTGAAAGCAATGCGTGCAATTTCTTGACAATCTGCGCCACCACAAGTCCATCCATGGTTTGGTCAAGCAGCGTCCGCCACAGTTGCACAATGCGGCCAAGCGCTGCGTCAAACTCTAGAAACTCCATCGTTTTTTCCTTCCATGCAGGCAGAAGCGACTCGTCCCCGTCTACGCGCGGGACTCGCTTCTCTGTTTCCAATAGCAACCCGTAGCTCCACTCCACGAACCACACCTCCTGCCCTACATGCACATGAATGTGCTGTGTGATCCAGTCACCAAATCTGCGAGGATTGTGACTCGACAGTGTGATGAGAAGCTTCAGCACGCTTTCTTGTACGTCCTTCGTCGACTTGGCAACCATATTCTCCACGAGCAACGGTAGATACGGCTCATACGAGAGGTACACCGACGGTGTGGCCGGCAACTGCAGTAATTCCGTCGCCAATTGCTGGGCCGCTTTGCTGCGCTGTTTGCTGGAAAGCAGCTCACCAGAGAGCACGGTCTGCAGCGCCAAGAGGGGGTTAAAGGCGTCCTTGGGGGCGGTGTCGTCTGCACTCATCTGTCTCTACAAATCTCCGAACACAGGACCGCACTCAGGGCGTGATGCACATCGTCGTCCTGATGGTAACAAGTGGTTCTGGTGAAAGTCGTAAAGAAGGAGTTCTGATGAAAACGTTCTCGATGTCAGCGGGTACATTTGTTTTAACCAATCAAAATTAATTTAAATATATTTTCAACCAATTAATATACAGTATGGTCAACTTTAGACTATTTGAAGACTGAAGGTGTCGTCACTGAAGGAATCCGCAACATGCTGAAGGATCGAGCGACGAGTTATGGTCTCAGTGTCTGTCTCTTGATCGCGGAATATGTACGACAGCATGAAGAAGAGGAAGAAGATCAAGATGGAACACCAACACCGTCTCCCCTCCGTCAACGGAAACCGCGGCCATTGGTGGTCTCCAAAGCGTCGTTGAAGGCGTTGGCACGCTTCCTCATTGCCGAACTGCAACATCCTCATATGGTTTTATCGGCATCAACAACGACAGCCACCAATCCTAATACAGCTACATCAATAACAACGGCGGCGACGTCTCTCTCGAGTCTCTTACATCGATTGGAGTTCTTCGTCACCAACACAGGAGATTTCCGCATCATTTCGTCCATTCTTGTCGGTGTGCTGGTGAAATTGGATTCGCCCGACTCTGTTAGCAACGTCGTGGATCGCATCGCCGAATGTGTTGCACCACTGAATCGTATGGACGCTGCGGGAGGTGACGGTACGAGCGCCATACTCGCGAGAAAGAGTTTGCTTGGAATCTTTGTGCGCAAGTTCCTTTTGGCCGCTAACCGATTGCTCTTTGATGGACTGTCGCGATTGTATGACCAAGTAGTGCTCTATCTCGAAGAGTTTCGCCGTGAACAAGAACAAGAAATGAACGTAAATGCAGTCATGCTAACACCACAAACAAAAAAGCGTGAGGGTTCGTTCCTTTGGAAAGAGAGCCAACAGGATGATAAGTTGATGTTGTCACCGATTCCTACGACCATCATCGATACCAGCGGTGCCATCAGCGCACCCAGAAAGAGAGCAGCGAGTCCACAGGAACAGCAGGAAGACACGATGGTGTGGTCCCACGATCAACTTAATTATTTGCTGAACGACATGCTACACACCATTAAACGAGAGCGGACCCACAATGGTAATCTCTCCCAAGAAAACCCGCTTACATCTCAATTACGACGCGTAGCTAGTGTCACCCAGTCGAACCCAAACGTGTTGTTCGTCCAGTATATGGATTTCCTGAATCGGCGGGACTATCACTCTGCATTGGATGCTCTACATCAGTATCATGATGTCACACTCTCGATGACTCGACAAAGCCAACTACTTGGTGCCAATGCTGGAGGGAATAGTCTTTCGAATGGAGTGATTCCGCCGGCAGGTTCAGATTCTGGTAGTGGGAACAATAATGGAGGAAATGTGGGACTTCACTTTCGTGGGACTGGAATTCAATACTCTGCACTAAATCTTGCCGGGCTACAGATCGAGTTTGATCACTACCAGGCGGCTCATGGAAGCATTCAGGAGGCGATTCGAGTTGCACAGCACCATGGTGATCACATCTGCGTTGCCTTTGCGCTTTCGTGGCTGATTCGGATCAACCAAAAACTCGGAACCTCCAAAGCGCAAGTGATGACGCTGATCAAAAGTTGTTTAGAGCGCAGCAAGGAGTTGCATCTCCCCGCGTTGGACGTGCTTGTCACTTTGACGCAAATGGAGAGTGAACTTACGCGTGACTCTGGCAGTGATCCCTTATCACTCGGGCCAGCCGCTTCATATGTTGCACTTACGTATGCTTCGCATGTGATGACACCAAGACCATTGCACATTTGGGCTCGTCTTCAGCAAAGCGCACAGACAATTACTTCTATGTCGGCTATTGCGTCCAGTTCTACGGCAAACACTGGGCCAGCTGGTAGGCTGAATATGAATACTCAGGTAAATGCACAACAGGCAAACGGCAATGCAGCAGAAACGGGGATTGGGAGTGGGATGAACTGGGTGCGATCGGTGGAGGCAATTCTTGACACAGTCTGGAACTTGAGCGGAAAACTTTGTGTATCAGCAGCGGTGGGATGGCGCCTCTTTGGGCAGCGCACATTGGCCCAAGTGTTCTACCAAATTCATGTACTATGCTATGAGGATTCTGCCAGCGTGTGTGAGATTGCCATTACAGTTTGTCAAATGGCTATGTCATTTCTTTCAGAGAATTATCAACAGAAGGAGGCTGCCTCAAGCAACAGTTATGCTCGAGCCCTACAGTTCTTGGTGGAGAGGATTGCATCAACAGATACAGCAGTCTCAATTCAGCTTATTCACCAAGCATCATTTCAGCGTTCATTACACCACTTGCTTGCGGTGTGGGCTATTCGTAGAGGAGAGTATGCACGCGCTGAATTCCATGTGGAGGCGGTTCTTGCTCTCTCCCCAGCTGACCGTGATTTGCCAGTACATTTAGAGGCACTGCTTTCGAAGGCAACAATGTTGAGTGAAAAGGGTGACTATGCTCGGAGTTTGCGCCTTCTCAACACGATGGAAAGGACCTGTGACGAGCGTGGTTTTGCTTATCTACATGCTCAAGTCTTGATATGGAGAAGTCGAGTTCACTATCGTGCTGCTTTCCCGCATGCTCCGTTCACGGCACTTAACTCGGTTTTGAAGGGCGCAGAAATTTGCATTAAACACCAATATGATCTGCTGTTAGCGGAAGCACATGTTGTCATAGCAGAAATATACATGGCAATGAGGAAGTTTAACGACGCCTATGCCCTTATGCGTGACCAAATGCCCCTTGTAATGGAACATGGCAATATCCATCTACGAGGTGAATGCTTACTTGTGCTAGCGAAAACTATTTTAGCGACTAGAGAGCAGCCAAATGGATCAGATCGACATCGAGCAGCAGATGATGTGATAGAACTGCTAAATAACACTTCACAATTTTATGCAGCAGCTCAAGATATGAAACGCCTGAGGGAGGTTGCATACCTGCAAGTCCTGGTCTACAATGATTTGCAAAACCGTGCTGAGATAGACGACTCCGACCGAGCAAGCCTTCTTGAAAAACGTGAGCAGTACGCTAAAGAATTTCTTCACTACGAGCAAGTTTTAAACCAAGCTGCATTTTTGTCCATCGAGCCATTCTTCAACCTCGAATCTCCTCAAAGTATCACCAAGTTGATTAATCATCGATCAATGGAATTGTAGATGGATCGAACTTCGGCCGATGAAGTGCGTTGTACGCTTCTTGTGCATAAGCGATAAGCCGCTCTTCAAGTTGACCAATGGTATCAATGCCAGCAATATCCATCATGTGAAGATCACGTTGCAATTGATATCGCTTAACTCCAAAACACGACGTTTCGTTGAACAGCTTCATTCCACTGAACGACTCAATGCGTGCAAGAGACAACCGTTGATCTCCGCTATCTTGAGGGAATTCCTGCAAAACTTGCCAAATTCGTTTGTCTTCGTCTCGACGGCCAGTGAGTTTGACTGTGTTGCGATGTAGAAATAAAATATTTCGCCCTTCAAGATCGTATTGGACCATGCTCATTCCACAGAAGCGATGTCGTTGGTAGTTGATGACTCCAAGCGATCCTGGAATACGGTGACTGTTGAAGTAGAAGGACTTTTGCATCTTGAGCCACGCTAGACGAAAGAGATCCTTATCCCCCCATGCTAATTGCAATTTGTGGATCAGGCGGGGTTTGTGAGTAGCGTAGAACAGTAGTTTTTCGAGCATCGGTTGACTTGTTTGTCGATTTAGTAGCACTTGCCCGCTTTCCTGCTCCAAAATATCGACATACTTTAGGTCAAGCAATTCCCAGATCAAGCTTTGTGCATGGATGTTGAATATCGTGTTACCGGGATGCCAGAAATCAGGCCAGAAAATTGCTCCATGTTGTTTGAATTGGGTCGATGAAAAAAGAAAGGTGGGATCCTGGAGAGCGAAATTATCGGCGTCCAACACGAGCACGTTCGTGAAGCGTGAGTAGTACACAGCGTGGATCTTAACGTTGAAACCTTCTATTCGTTCGTCATAGATCTGACGTAAATACACCGGTCCAAATTTCTCCATAAGCGTCACAAATACGGGATTATCCAGCGATAGTTCATCATATCGAAACCATAGTTCAATTGGTAGTTTGCAGCCTGTGGAACGAAGCTGTCGGATACTTGCGAAAGCACTTGGTACGACTCTATCGTAGATAGCGATTACAATGCCGTTTGTGTAATCTCCTTCGTCGTCACTATAGACAACCATTGGTGGATCATGCTGATATATCAACGCTTCATGACGAAAATCCGTAAAGTGTTTGGCGAGCTGGCATGTGAATCGCACTTCTTCCTTTAAACTCAGTGATGTGGTATGCATGACGTGAAATATCTCTCCAGAACTAGTATTTTGGATCTCGCAGTATCCTGCTTCTCCTCCGCGTACACGTTGCCAGCACTCTCTCCGCTCGCCAATATCATTTCCATCATCATCTGTTGCTATCCATCCCAAGCACATATACTCGTCTTGTTTCCATTTCGTGCGTGGAAAACTCTCGTCAGTCTCCACTTCCGACTGACTGTCAAACGCCAACTCTTCCATCGAATCGTAGCTCTCTGAGTCTGGTCGAATGACGTTGTCGTCATTGAACGTATCCCAAAAAGGAATCCATGAGGCAGTGCGAAAGGAAGGTGAACGAAACTGAATATGGGCTGTGATGGATGCCTTTTTATGGAAACTCTTTTCTTCCATGTCTTTCCAACGAATCAAGATGCTGGCTGAGCTTAAGCAATACATGATGATCACGATGATCGAGAGCGGCTTAAGCAGCCAATGCGTTCGCGGTATAGTGGGAAGAATTGTCGCATTTGCTGTATATAACTTGCGCGACCAACGTCGACCAAGGCGACTCGTGTGAGTTGGTAGCACCATACTTGTTTCATTACTACTCACCTTGAACAATCAAAGGTAGGAAGATCGTATTCCATCATCAAATTAAGCAAAAAATATGCATCAAGAGCGTGGAAGGTTACTTGATGGAGTCAAAATATTCGCATTAGATTATTGTATGAGTGTCTATCGGGGTTTTGTCAACAAGCACTACTTGGTGACGATTTTTTCTCACGAAGCGCTCGGAACTCTGCTTGGATTTCGTCGCTCGATTTCCCAGCAGTCTCGGGGACCATCCTATACGTGAAGACCAGGAAGAATGTGAGCGTGCCAATGAATGGGACGAATCCATAATCACCCAGAGCATCAGCAATGTATGGATAAGAAACGCCGATGACTAGATTCGACGCCCAATTCCAGAAGATGCATAGCGACAAGGCTGTGGCGCGAACGGAATCAGGGAAGAGATCGGCAGTCACCACATAAACCAACGGTCCAATACTTGCAGCGAAGGCACCGACGTATGTGGCTGTGAAGAAAATCGAGAGCCCAGAGATGCTCACAACGAGGGAAATGGTCATTCCCACTGCACTAACAAGCATGGCTGCCAACCCCCAGAGTAGCATTGTTCGATTCCCGAAACGGTTAGCCATGTATCCTACTACGAACGTGGGCAAGACGTTCATGATGTTGACAACGACGTTGCCGACACGATCATCAGCGATTCCAGCATCCTTAAACATATCGGATGAGTAGTAGAACACAGCATTGACACCCGAGAGCTGTTGGGAACACGCGACTCCAATGGCGACGATGAGTTGGCGAAGGAAAAGCGGTGAGATGATGACCGACAGCGTACTTTCGCTCTGCTGCTGATTCGTGCAGTCGATGCCAGTTGTGTCTTCAGACATCTCACGTGATGCTTCTGTATCGGAAGTGCCGATTTGTGGCTCCATCCACGAGAGAGCGAGCGGCACATTTTCTTTCCCGAACAAGCGCGCAATCTCCTTTCTGGCGTGCTGATGCTTGCCTTGAGCCAACAGCCATGCAGGACTCTCCACCAACAGCGTAGGCGCGCAGCTCAAGAAAATTCCAGCGTTAACAATTGGAAATCCAGCGATATAGCGCCAACCGCTGCTGGTGTTAGCGAAGAAAAACGTGCAGACAACCAGCAAGATACCGACGGACAGCGAGATCTGCAACCCAATGCCCAGTGAGTTACGCAAATGAGGCGGGGAGATCTCGTTCAGATATCCACCGACCATTCCAGTGGCACAGCCCGACGCAATGCCTGCAATGAATCGCCCAACAACGAAAACCCATAGCCCCGATGAGCTCAATTGGATGACGGCGCCAGTGGCCATGACAATGGAATTGCCCATCAGCACTTTCTTTCGACCGAAGCGGTCAGCAAGCAAACCGCAGGTGAGACTTCCCACCATCCCACCGACGATCCACGCGTTCACAACAAACGTCCACTCGGTCTTGGTGTGACCTGGAAACATGAGACAGGTACCATCGACGACTGGGCGCGCGTCACAGGCGTCTTGGTCGCTGAAGGTGGACAAGTTGACTTGCGACAGCGACCAGCCGAACTGGAATGGCTGCAGAATGGCGAGCAAAAAGCTTGTGTAGAGGATCCATGTAGGGCGAATGGTACGTGCAGCCTGATGAAGGTGCTCGGTCTCGAAAGAAGGTGGTTCATCCACATTCTTGGCAGGTGGTGTGCGAATATCCACATAATCGGCTTCAGCCATTGGAGTTCCCATGAGAGTTGGTTGCTTTGGAGTTGGGAAATTTACAAATGTGCAGATGTACTATATGGGTGGCCATGTTCCAGTCTATAACACATCAGAACACCCATTCAGAGCCACCAAAAAAGCATTCACGACACCGCAAGTGGTGCTGTCCGCGTTTTTATCCTTCACATTCACAAGTGTCACAAAGATCAGCACGCATTCAGGTTGAACCTTTATTATTTAATATTCGTATTAGTTTTGTTAGATGGAATGGTGGTTGAGACGTAAAGCTATAAAAGTGAATGGTAGTGCCTTTATCTAAGTCCTTTTATAATTTATATTTTCATAGGACCGGAATCAGCACATCCCGCGCCTCTGCTGACGAATGCAGTGGAACACACGCGAAGTGACCGATTTCTAGAATGATACCGACACTTTCAACATTATTCTTCTCTACAGCGAAGGTCGACATGAGACCTATGCAGTAGGCACATTTTTATGATTAATCGACGTCTTTTCTCTGCAAACTATCCAATCGCCTGACTGCACACACACAGCACGTACTCTAAGTCAGCTTGAAGTTCGGCCAGCACGCTGGCCGTTTTGCATTCACTACGTTTGACAATTGTTTGCTAACTCAGTCAAATCTATGTGCGAATGATGATAGTCCTCTAAAACAGCCAGCAGTTGTCGAGGTATTGCGGTTATGGACTCGTCCCGCTAGCCAATGAACGCCACAGTGGATCAAGTGTCATGTTTTTGTCGACCAGTAGATAAATAAAAACCAACCTTAGGGATCATAGAGATACGAAAGTACCACAAGGAGGATCTCCTGTTTTTTCTTTGGGCCCGACTCAACAACAAAAGCTAAGACTAGGCAGCCACGGCGTAGGCATCTTCGATACTTGGATTCGATGAGTAAGTGCTTATTCTTGAAAAAGATATTTCTAGTGTGATCTTCACTTTCCTTTCGCACCGATACTACCGAGTCACGCTTTCTGAACAATTGCTTTGATTTTCCACGCACTCGATCGCCTCGGATATGCACTGCCATTGCTTTGCATCCGTTCTTAGAGAGAAAAATGTTGCTGAAAAGAGCTCATTGTGGAGAATTCGAAACAAGTTTCTGCTTCTATCGATAGGGATTGTTTCACTTCAAAAAACACATTAAAGTGTATCCTACCGATGGGAGAAATGGGGAATAGAGGTTAACAGATTGCTCACAACTATGCGAAGTTGACTGTGGGGAGCACTATACAACAAAGGCTTGTTCGCAGTGCGGGAAAATCAACCACACTATGAAGCACCAGAAAGTCTTTGACTGTCCTCACTGCAAGTTCGTCCTTGATAGAGATGTCAACGCTGCTAGAGACATCTTTCTCAAGAATGACCACCTATTCATCGAGTCCAGATGTTGGAGATGGCTACTCCGCGGTTGTCTAGTCTTAATTGGCTTTTGTTAATCAAGTCGGATCCAGAAAAACGGGAATTCTTCCCTGGGATACTTTTGTATCTCATATGATCCCTGAGTTAAGTGATTTAACATTCATGTGTTTATAACGCTGGCAGCAATCAACGTGTAACCTGTTATGTTAATCAATTTTTCTCAGTTATTTTTTTAGAATCTGACTCTGGAAAAGAAAAAACTGCGAAAATGGCATTCAGGTCGGAGAGCGATACGACGCTTAATCAGCCTAATGAGGGTCCCTGCGCCTATTCCTGCCGTGAAATTCAAAAGAATGCATCAAACATCAAGGTGGCAGTGATCGGCGCAGGTTTCTTGGGGAAGTAAGTGGATTATTACTGAGAATTTACGAGCGTACGAGTACTTACCATGTATTCATTGCGTCCCATTTTGTAGATGCATTGCCATCGATCTCTCGCTCGTGGGTGTGCAAGTGATCGTCTATGACACGAACCTACGCACAGCAGATGCTGTACGTACGCTGTGCCGTTGAGAAGCATGGGTAGAAAACGGAGGTGGTTTGATTGAACCTGTGCGTGTGTAGTTGTCTGCCTTTACGTATGAGCTGTTGAATCCGCTGCTGTATCTCGGATACGTGACGAAAGCCATGGTTACACAAGCTTGCAGCAACATTAAAGTTGTAAATAGACTCAAGGAATGCGCCGACGTTTGCTACGTGATTGAGGCGGTTGGTACATGCTTTTATGACTTGGGTTATTACCAGGAGCCTGATTTGCTCTTCTATGTTCGTAGATTCCAGAAAAGCTTCCCGCAAAAGTAGACTTATTCAACTCACTTCATGATATTTGTTCAACATCTACGATCTTTGCAACCAGTACAATTGATTTATCGGTTGATGCGATTCAGTACGAATTACAACGTATTCTTGGTCCTTACCTCGCTGTTTTTGGTCCTAATTAGAGGTTTGATAATATTCTGCACATGATACTAGACAACAATTGAAGAATCCGGAACGCTTTCTTGGCGTACGCTTCTTCCACCCTTGTGTGTTGGTGCGTCCAGTGGAAGTTACTGTTGGGTCGGAAACGAGTCAAGACACTGTCGATCGAGTCGTAGCATTCCTCCTCTTGATCGACAAGCTTCCCCATCGCGGTCCAACGAAACGCGTACTGACGAATAAGGAGATCAGTGCCTTCCAATTTGATACGGCAGTACGTGGAGGCTTTTATCATGGTCTCTTGGAGCCCAAGAGAATACCACTGGAAGAAATTCCTGGACAGCCTGGACCTGCTTTGGTGCGTCCTGGCTACAATGGTAACACGACGGCGTTGTAGTTCGGAAAAGAAGTAGGAATTTGCACAAATATAGCCAGACATAGTGGTGGATATATGCAATATCTATAGTGAACATTAACACAAACAAAAATAAAGTGACGAAAAGCAGAAGCCATTCTTCTTCTCGACATGCTGAACTTCGTGTGGTCATCACACTCAGATGCGACTCTTTTCCTTTCGCGTGTGCATCGCCTGAAATTCTCTTTGAATCTCCTCGTTAGTCTTTCCTGCTGTTTCAGGAATCGTTCGCAACACAAAGAAATACGACAACCCAAGAATAACGATGAACGGCACAAACCCGTAGTCATCCAGCGCATCTGCGATGTATGGGTAGCAAACCCCAACGACCAAGTTGGAAAGCCAATTGCAGGCAATGCAGATGGAGCTACCAGTGGCACGGATGCTGTCAGGGAAGAGATCTGCGATGATCACCCATGCCAGCGGACCGAGACTGACTTCAAACGCAGCAACGTAAGTGGCCGTAAAGACGATCGACATCGCTTCCATCCCCACAATCAAAGACACGGTCATCCCAACGGCACTGGCGAACATGCCGATGATACCGTTCAAGAGCATACTGCGATTACCATATCGAGCGGTCAGTAAACCAGCAAAAGTCGTTGGAATCACATTCACGGTGTTGACAATCAACGTGCCAATGCGGTCATCAGAGATTCCAGCATTGGAGAACATGTCGGACGAGTAGAAGAACACGGCGTTGATACCAGAGAGTTGTTGTGCACACGCAAGTGTAGCTGCAACCAGGAGCTGGCGGAATAGCATTGGTGAGACAAGCAATGACTTGAGATTTGAATCTGACTGGCCACATGCTTCCATGGAATTAATTTGAATGTCGCCTGCTTCTTCATCTACCGATTCTAACCAACCAAGTGCTGCAGGCACATTTTCTTCTCCAAAGAGCCGCGTCAATTCCTGTTCGGCTTCTTCACGTCGTCCTTTCATCAGTAACCACGCAGGGCTCTCCACCATCGCAAATGGAGCTAGTGCAACAAACAAACCCGCAAGAACAATAGGGACACCCGCGATGTAGCGCCATCCTGAGCTAGTGTTGGCGAAGAAGAACGTCAAGCCAACGAGCCAGATCCCAATGGTGATAGAAATCTGGAACATTACGCCAAGTTTGTTGCGGAGATGCGGTGGTGCAACTTCGTTGATAAAGACACTCACAACACCTGTTGCACAACCGGAAGCGATACCCGAGAGTACACGTCCAACGACAAACACCCAGATCTTGGAGGCGCTCATTTGGATAACAGCCCCGGCGACGATAAAGCCGCAATTGAAGAGCATTGTTCGTCTGCGGCCGAATGCGTCCGAGATACTTCCAGTAGCCAAACTACCGATCATACCACCGACAATCCAGGCATTCACTGCAAAAGTCCACTCTAGTTTCGAGTGACCAGGAAACATTAGACACGTACCCTCAGCGACCGGACGCGCATTGCATTGGTCTACGTCGTTAAAGGTTGTGAGGTTGAGTTGCGACGTGGACCAGCCGTATTGCAAAGGTTGGAACAGTGAGATTAGTACGCTTGTGTACAAGATCCAATTTGGACGCCCTACTAGTGTTACCGAGCCTTTCTCGTTGGCAGGAGGCATGCCCGTGGGATGGGCTGATTGGACCGATGCGGTGGGGGTGATTACTTGGACAAAGTTTTCTCCACCACTCTCCATGGAGGAAATTACCTTGGGGCGTTCCATTCTTGAAACTGCGTGCTTACAGTTACGATGGAGAGAGGGAAAGATTGCGAATGGCAGGTCGATCCGTCCGCCAAACACCTAGTTAGTGGTTGATATCGCTTGTCACACCCATCACAAGCACTCAATTTCGCTAGAATGTTTACACAGAGACAGGGGTCCAAGGGATTAGTGTAACGTGTTAGATAACGTTACGATGCTCAGTGACAATTGGATGGTCTCACCCCAGATTCTTTTGTTGAACAAATGAGAATCTGAATGGTTTGTTCAACGTGCGAATATTCATGCTTCTGTGCTGCGTGACTAGTGTTCAAATTTTTCATAGTATTTCGAGGCAACTTTTGTAAGTCTCATCGGATATTAAAAATGCAGCCAAAAGATTCATAATGCCATAGTCAGTCATCAAGATGACTGACTCAATAGCAATCATGCATTTTTTTCTTGTTAAGCAAAACTTTCCGTGTTGATGACACCAACGCCCATGAAGAGTTTGATAGACTGACAATTGGTAAACGTACGTAGCAATGGCGACAAGATGAATAGCTAAACGTGCGCAATACAATGGCAAAGACATAATCAGATTCTTGTTTCATGTGACAAATCTTAAGGGAACGTACATGAATCACGTGTATCCAATCGTGGTAGGAATAAATGCGCAATGGTTTGACAATGTCTATTATAGTCCTCGCCACATGGGATCGTACACACTATATGAATTGTTTTTGTTGACGCAATTTACAAAAGCCTCAACTAGTAAAACACTTTGCAGAGTATATCAATGAAAAGAAGAGATAGAGCTTTTGAACGGTGTGCATTTGCGAATAAACGGCCAAAAAATGGAGAAGTTACCAAAGGTCAAACATGAGCTATCGACAGCAGAGAAAATGATGATTGTGCGCGTCCATCACTACTTCGCGAAGGAAAAGACGAAGGACATGCGGCAGCGTGTAGCTGAGTGCATGGGCGTCTCTCAAAGCACAGATGCATGTGTTATCGCACAGTGGAATCATCAGGGTGACCTCGGTTTCCCTGGTGAACCATCACCTCGAGGAAAATCCCCACTCTCCTACTCTGCATCTCCTGTGACTACTATACGCGATATAGTATATAAACTCAACCGAAAAGTTCTTCCGAGATCTGGAGTCGAGCGTGAAAAAGTATCAAACTCAAGCATCTGGATTGGTGCATGGAAAAAGATGCTAGCATATGAGGAAAAGTATCATAACATCGACGACGAAGAAGGTATAATGCTGACATATGACGATGATTTGAGAAATTTTAGTGCGGATAGGTGAGGAAAGGGAATAACTTGGATAAAATATAGGGAAAATAAAAAAAATATACCAAGATAATCAAAAAATAAAAAAAATATACCAAATAATCAAAAAATAAAAAAAATGTACCAAATAATTGAAAAATAAAAAAAATATACCAGGCATGTATACTATACGATCAAATGTGCACAATATCCGGTTTCAAACAGCAAATGATTT
>BCKE01000051.1:92915-117654 GCA_001600495.1 Pilasporangium apinafurcum
ATACATGCCTGGTATATTTTTTTTATTTTTCAATTATTTGGTACATTTTTTTTATTTTTTGATTATTTGGTATATTTTTTTTATTTTTTGATTATTTGGTATATTTTTTTATTTTCCCTAAAATACAGTGGTCTGAGAAATTATAGCCGCACCCAATTTTTTTTTGATAACTTGGTTTGGCATGTGCTTTTGTAGTTGCTCTTTAGATATAATACTAGCAACACAACATCGAGACAACTCACCAACAACCATTGCAATAGGTGTGATAAATCAAATAAAAACGCAATTATTCGGTTTTTGATAATATGAAAAAGTATAGACGAAGCAGCTACTTGTCGATGATTTTGCCTCCCTTGAGAATCGTTTGCGCCATGCGGTCTGGCATTCCCATCACTAAACGACGTAGATAATCTTGATCAATTGCTGTCCAGCTTGAAACGATTTGGCGCTTGAGTTCGTCGCGATTTGTGAACTGGTGTCCACCACGGTACACAGACCGGACCAGTTCACCCCACACATTCTCGATTGGATTCAGATCCGGGCTGACTGATGGCCAATCCATAATGGATGCATTGACTGTTCTCAAAAACCCTTCCGTCTGTCTTGACGAGTGAGTAGGGGCTCTATCTTGCTGAAAGATGACTTTTGACGAACCGCTAGACTGCTGTACGTGCGCAATAACCGGTATTAAATAGCGATCAAGCGTTGCAATGTACTTACATGAGTCCTGTCTCCCTTCCAGGAAGACAATATCTGACTTCCCATGGTAGCTGAATGCCCCCCACACCATTACTGAACCACCTCCTATAACCCGGGAGGAGTATATTTCACGCTCGCGCCGCAGATCATGCCAGTAAAACTGGCAGCCATCTGGCCCATCTAGATTAAACTTTTTCTCATCACTAAAGATGGTAACACGAAAATCTTCAATCTTGTTGAGATTCTTGATGGCAAACTTGACGCGGTTTATCTTGTGTGTTGACGTCAGTTTTGGTTCTTTTTTTCTGCGTATGTACTTGGCAAATTTTGTGGCGCGAAGGATTTTAAGGATTGTTGTGTAGTGTACGGCTGGCGTTATAGTTGCTGCAATCGCCTTGGATGTCATTCTTTGTACACAGGCAAGCCGAAATATGCGACGAATGTCGCGCACCTTGAGTTTTGACGGTCGTCCTATCTTGATTTTTGTCTTGTTTTTTGTCCCTTTACCTTCTTCTTTCAACAAAAATGTGCGAATTATCTTGTCGGAGCGATTGAGCTCCTGAGCAATCAGTCTATTACTTTTCCCAGCATTTTTAGAGGCGCGAATGTATCCAATCTCTTCACCGGTCAATCGCTTTCCTCTCGGCATCCTTCTTATGTTTGAATCTCGAATCTGAGAGCGGCAGCACACTCGCAGATCCCTCATCGAAGTTGAAACGCCATTTATAACCAATGCAGACTTTCTAATGGCTCTCATTACAAAAATTACACAAGGGCGTCTATAATTTTTCATATAGGGAAAAATGCATTTTGGTTGATTTTTTTTCTGACAGAATCGGTTGACGCAAAATGGCTACAATAGTGCAGTTCCCATATGATGATGGAAATCATATCTGAACGCTGGCCGTACATTCACTCATACAATAAAACTATCAAAAAAAATTGGGTGCGGCTATAATTTCTCAGACCACTGTATATACAATGAAATCATCAAAAATATTAATATTTTTAGGGTGATGTTATTTACACGGGGGTAACAAAATAATAATGCAATATTTAAAGAATTTTGATATTTCTACCTCTTTTTCTTGATAAATCTACCCCTCTTGTCACAAAACACGGTGTTACTAATACAGTGATCCAATGGAAATGTGATTGTAATAAAAAAGACAATCGACACACATGCAACAAACACGCAACTAGCCAAAGAATTTCTGCTGCACTACAGCGAACAAGTACACACGTTTCGCGCAATCAGGTTCAGTTCCACATGGTTACATTATTGGGAATAGTTTAGCGGGTCAGAGCGTACAATCCGCAAGGAGAATCCTTCTTGGTGAGCTACGGCAAGTAGGGCGTCAAATAACTTCTTCGTGGTTCCATGGTCAGTAAATGATTCACTTGACATTTCCATATCGTTCTTCTCTTCCTGTGACATTTGATAGCTCAAGTCGTGTCTACTCTCTTTGCGTCTTTAAATAGCGTGTTTTGTGACAAGTGGATAAATTTATCAAGAAAAAGAGGTAGAAATATCAACATCCTTTAAATATTGCATTATTATTTTGTTACCCCCATATAAATAACAATTCTTACCCCGTGTAAATAACAATACCTTAAAAATATTAATAAAATAACGATATCGAATTTGAAGGGATTTATAGCTTGGATTTATAGCTGCTTTATCTCTTTCAGTTTTTGAAGTTTGTACGGTTAACACAGTGCGTTAGAATCTAATTTGTCTCTAGTTTCATGTGCTGGCATGATTTTATAGCGGTCAAGAGCAATTGAGAGCTGTAGCTCACTTTAATCAGTGTACGATTCCATGTGACGAGGACTATAATAATCCATAATTATCAAAAACAACTAGATCGATTCTGGTATTTATCGTAGATACCGTGAGACCATATCTCTGCTGTTCCAAGTTCTATTGTCAAGTCTTTCAAAAGATACGCTCACGATCGCGTCTCCTGACAAACTTCAAACTTACATACAGCAGTAGCGTACGCGAAATGGAAATGGGGACGCATTCCAGCCATAACACTGCAAGTGCATACCCAAGTATATACACGAGCTTCGACAATTTGGAATAGCAACGAGTTTTCTATTAGTTAAAACACACATCCTCCGGTAGAATACTCGCTCCAACACAGCAACCTAGCAATGAGAATCATGCGTGTTTGCATGTAAAGGAATAGATCAGAAGCCATTACGTATAAAATAACTTTGGTATAACCCAACAACATTCGCTCATTATTGGATTATTCACCACGCAAAATTCTTCATAAAAACAAACCTCGATCAACCTGAGTTTCTGCACAGCAAGGCGGGACGTCCCAAGCTTCTCGAAACAAAATACTTCAGTGAAGCTTTCTCTCAAGTATTTCAAGTTTATGAGTGCTTAGCACGATGGATGGTCCGGGATGGTTGGCGAAGGCGTTTGCGTCGTTGGTTCCGGAGTTGGTTCAGGAGTTGGTTCAGGAGTTGGTTCAGGTGTGGGTGCAGAAGTGGTTGGCTCCGGTGTGGGGGTGGCCGTGGTCGGAGCAGGAGTAATAGCGGCACAGGATGTTTCGAACGTGGAAGCGACCTGGTAAAAGTCTACCGAAATACCTGACACAGTCGTAATGCAGTCCGAGACACCGAGCGAGAGTGTCGTTGTCATCACGTTATGACACGACGTGAGAGGGCACATCGCGGCCAGCTGAGTTGCAGTCGGTGCTCCTGTTGGTGGGATGAAACTGAAACCAGTCGCGGCCTTGCAAGACACGTAGTCAGCGTTCGTGGCTAAGCTGCGGATCTTCACGATCTCTACCGTGTTGGAAGAGCAGGCGGGTGGCGATGGTGTCGCCGTGGTGGGGGCAGGAGTGGGTGCCGCTGTAGTTGGTTCAGGAGTCGGAGCTTCCGTCGTAGGTTCAGGAGTTGGAGCTTCAGTAGGAGCTTCCGTAAGAGCGGCGCAGGAAGAGGCGAACGTATTGGCGATCTGATAAATATCCACTGAAACACCGGAAATGGTCGTAATGCAGTCCGAAACTCCAAGTGAGAGCGTCGTCGTCATCGTCGTGTAACACGACTCCACCGCACACATAGCAGCCAGTTGAGTCGCACTGGGTGTTCCTGACGGCGGGATGAAGCTAAAGCCAGTCGCGGCCTTGCACGCCACATAGTCGGCATTCGTGGCCAAACTACGAATCTTCACGATCTCTGCAGTGTTCGTCGCGCAGTTGGTTTGGCCAGCGGCGGTGCCGACGAAGGCAACGGCGAGTCCAAGGAGCGCGAATTTATTCATCTTTCTCGACGGGAGGAAGTTGGAGAATGACGAGCTGACCAGGAAGTGGGAAAGAAGAGGGCAGGGAATTGCTTGAAGAAGGTGATGGCGTGGGTGGGGTAGAGGTCACGCGAACCGACCCAATCCATTAGACTGCAGGTCATGGTTGGATCTGCCCATCTCGATCTGTCACTGAGTATACAAAAATCAAGTCTATTCTCAAATGCAACTACAAGCGCTACCTTGGACGGCCTTTGTCACGTGGGTGGCGCCGGAACCTCAACAACTTCAAACGCCAGACTATTCACGAAAAATGGACAATTTGATAACATGTACTATGGTTTCGTGGTGTAGAAACGAACCAGCAATGAACTTTGCGTAGCAAATGCTCAAACCAGTAGCTTACTAATGAGCTTTTTGTCTGAAGAATAAAGCCCCAGACATAGGCTGTGTGCAAAATGCAGCGCTCTCCTTCTCTACACAAGTGGTTTATTAGTTTGATTCGTCTGCTCAATAAAGTGGTAGTAGGTAATTCTCCCATTCTGGAAATTTAGAAATTACCAGCAATGCCGCCGCTATCACAACAGAAAAACATTAGAGTGGGACTCGCAGAATGCGATTTTCCCATTACATCGAACACAGACACTGAGGTAGAGGTACTGAAAAATCACCAAATCTTGGAGAGGCAACTAACAGTAGTCAACAAGTGGGGAGATCTCCCAGACAATCTTCGATTCTGAAGAGACTAAAACTTCTGGGCAAAAGGGGCAACGATGGTGAAGGTGTCGTTCCATTTTCGTTGCAGCTCCCGCACAGATGGAAACTGTCGTCTCGTTTGCAATAGATACTACACTTTTGTCATGCTCTTCTAAGGCGAGGGATGCTCAGTTGAAGTTCTGATGTGGCAAACGGGAAAGTTATGAGATTGCTCACAACAAAGTAGCACTATTTTGGGTTGGAGGTGTTCATATGTCCCCTTGACTGTACTCCAATTTCATTCGTTGTTACTGTAAACTACACGATAAAATCCAACAGTTCATACACTCAAGACTGTTCAATACACTATCACTCAGTGCAAATCCCACTATAAGCAGCAGTCATACATAAAAGCGATTGAACGAAGAGGTCATTTTGGGTATTATTAGACAAACAAAAGTGTTTTGGGTCTCCTGGAAAATTGTTTTGGGTCATCCTGATTGTTTAGTCCGCGTTGCCAATCGATACTAAAATACCAATAACTCGGGGACGATCTCGTGTTTGTTGTTGTTGTTTGGATCCAACTCAACAGTAAAAGCTAAGACTAGACAACCGCGGAATAGGAATCTACGACACATGGGCTTGATGAATCCAGACGAAGCATGTCTCTAGCAGCGTTGACATCTATCAAGGACGAACTTGCAGTGAGAACAGTTAAAATTCTCTGGTGCTTCATAGTGTGGTTGAATCTCCCACACTTAATGTCATACCATAAAGGTCGTACAGCGTGATGAAGCCACAGACTACGTGACCGATTATGCACGTTCGAATGGAGTCTGTCTGTTGGAATTTTTTCAACACTGGAACGCAGACAATCGATTCAAGATCATACAACGATGTCCTGTATCCACTACTGCTTGAGATAGCTCTGGCGTTAACCAGACTATGAAGATCCCACTCTCTACTGATTTCAGAAGGGATATCATACATCTAACTTTGGCAGAGGATACATAGTTGGTCATGTCTTTCGACTGAAATCGATGTTGTGAGATAGACAAGTGAGATAGATGACAGTCAGTCACCACGATGCACTTGAAAGTCTATAGCTATGGATGATATGTGAAGTAATGTACTAGGGATGAAGAGCTACCACATGGCATTATTCAAGTGCCGTCGTTGCTTGTTGCTTGTTGCGGTTAGAGCAGCAGGTTACTTGCTACAGATCGTGCAATAGTGTTTGTCTGAAGGTTCCATAAAATATTTGCCACCAGTTCTTGATTTGAAGGTCCCACCCTCTAATGACAGTGGTGAGCAATGGTTTTCTTCGTCATATGTACGACTCAACGGTGTGTTGGTCATAATACCACGAGCATGGACGAACTCAAGACTCTCGCTGTCCCATATGATCTTGTATGTGTCATCTTTGCCTTCCTTTCAAATCGATACTACCACGTCACGCTTTCTGGATAATCACTTTGACTTAGTTATCAGCTGGATCTCCTCGGACATCTATTGTCATCGCTTCGCATCTGTTCTTGAAAAGAAGAGAGTTTATTGTGGGTAATTGGAAACAAGGTTCAGCTTCTATCGATAGGAATTGCTTCGCTTTTAAAAACATATCAAAGTGTATCCTACCGATAGGAGAAATGGGAAATAGATCATAAGAGTTTACTTTTCACTTTGCAATAAAGTTGGGGATATTTGAAGTATATCACAATCRGCAACAGCAGCTTGACCGTGTACAATCCGATCAGATTTCGTGTGGTTCTGTGATCAAAGTCTTTGAGCYTGTTGATGAGGCTAAGTCCTGTCAAGGTCTGGACAATAACATTTGCGTCAACATCGTCAAGCTTTAACRTACAATTACCGCATGGTAAACACTTCTGCCAATCACAGCTTTACAGTAAGAATGACTGTCGAAATGGTTGGGATCAGATTCAGAGTGAAGGATACTCTTATCTGAGACCTGAAGCTTCTCGAACTTAGACGAATGGAATGTAGCCATACCAGATCTGATCTGATGAAGGAAGCACTGTTGATGAATGGATGGATGCTACTAAGATGACTGCTCAACAAAAAAGGCATTAAACCGATCTCATCCACGTAGCTCTGATTACAATCGAATTGCGTACAGTTTGTTGATGCGCAAGGACATTTTCCTTTCTAATTTTGGGCTTTCCGTATGGTTAGATCGATTCCAGTGACATGAGCATGAACTTTTTCAAATTGGTGACCTGTGTTTCCTTTCGTTATCTAAAATGGGCATGGGAGAGTATTAATACCAACAGAAACAGCTAGAGTGAAAGAAAATCGTACAAAACGTATATGGATAAATAAATGCACATCTTGCAAAGCGTAAACACTGGGTGTGTGTGTGGCGGTGAAGGATGAAAGGATGAAAGGATGAAAGGAAGTCGTGAACTACCACTCGCTCTTTTGCGCTCAATACGACGCAACAAGAACAAAAATATATTTAGTTTCTGCAACCATTCGATTCAACTCAGTTGCTACGAGTGAAGTTGCAGATACATTTACCAGCTTCAACACTGATGGCCAACGCTACTGCAGAAGCGAAGCTCAGTTTGGCAGGGACCAGTAAACCTAGTTCGAATCATCGTAAAGTGACCTTATGGACACATATTCGTACGTTGCTATGGAAAAACTGGATGCTCAAGAAACGGCATTCATTTGCCACAGTGCTCGAAGTGATATTGCCCGTGCTCTTCATCATCATGATGTCATTGCTCAAGTCACTGTCGGACGATGTTAATGTCCCGGCAGGATGGAGTACTACGTCTGGTCAAACGTTACCCTTGACGGACCCGAATGGCTATTCGATTTCGGAACTGGACCTACTCGGATCTGCTCGAGAGGATACTTATATTGTTAAGGAAACAACCATGTCGGGGCTACTAATGTACCTTGGCAGACAAACTGCCAACGAAATCAAAAGTGAGGGACTATCGTCTGAGGATCTGTCAACGTGCCGAAGTGAGATCATGTACTTTGGGAAAATCAATACGGACACGTCTTCTTCGTTTGCAATACCCTCTGAATGTCGCAACTATGTCGTTCCATACAAGCTTGCGATTGTGCCGGATAACACTTTCACTCGTGATTACTTTTACAAGACCATCAAGCTCTGGCATCCGCGTGTGGAACTCTCCAATACGACAATGGATGGCACAAATACGATGACATTGTCGTCATTTRAGGACAATGTTATGTTTTTCGACTCAAGCGACGCTTTGGAATCGTACGTGACAGCGAGAAGCTATGGGAAATCAATGAGTAATCCCAAGATCTACGGTGCCRTTGTCTTTGACGAATACCCTGAAGAGAGCGATATTGGCTCATACACTTCCATTGAATATTCAATTCGAATGAATTCGACTCGAACGAAGCGTGGAAGTGTGGGTGCAGTACCTCGGACACTCGGGGACCCAGCCTTCGAATCTCCRTTCCAGAGATCCATTGAAACTTCACTATATTCGACATACTCAATCCGTGGCTTTATGACATTACAAACGATGGTCACACGCTTTCTCAATTGTATGCCAACATGGGATAGCACAACGAAATCAACCGATGGTACTTGCCAACAAACGCTATCGACTCCGACTGCAAACCAAACGCTGGATGAACTACTCTTTGATACTCTCAAGAACGATTTCTTCCTCAGTGATATCACTGACTTGAGTTCGATCAGCGATAGTGATAAGGAGACACTTTTAGTGCCATTGCGTCAGGCTCCTCAGCATTACTTTGAGACTACAGTGGCTGCGTTCCCCATCGAGACTTACATCTCGTCACCATTTTATGACAGCGTTTCCAGCGTCTTTGCCCTTGTATTCATCCTCGCGTATTTATACGCTGTTTCTCGCGTGCTCGTCGTATTGATCCAAGAGAAAGAAACCCGATCACGTGAATACATGAAGATCCTCGGTGTCCAGGAAAGTTCAATTATCGCCTCCTGGTACATCACATATACAATCATCTTTTGCTTGGGTGCTATCCTCCAAGCCATCGCCAGCAAAGCCGGTCTCTTCGCCAACAGTAATGGATTCCTGGTTTTTCTCTTCTTTTTCCTCTTCAGCATGAGTGTCCTAGCGTTCGGCTTCCTCATCAGCACACTCTTCTCTCGCTCTCGTACTGGTGCATTCGCTGGGATGGTACTCTTCTTCGTGATGTACTTTGTCTCCTCTGCATTTTCATCTACATCCAGTATTGGATCCAAGACAGGAGCGTGTATCTTAGGACCTGTGGCGTTGGCCTTCGGTGTCGATTCGCTGGCTTCTGCGGAGGCGACTGGAGTTGGTATGAACTTTTCGAATGCATCCACGGTTAACGACAACTTTAGCTTCCAGATTTCGCTCTGGATGATGTTCTTCGACACGATCTTGTACACATTAGTTGGTATGTACTTTGAACGAGTGATTCCACGTGAATACGGTACGACCGAAAAATGGTACTTCCCGCTTCAACCAAGTTTCTGGTTCCGATGCCGAGCACAGAAAGTAAATGATATCGTGCGTGCAYTGCCTGAGGAGGTTGTGCTTGATGTGAACCCAAATGTGGAGAAAGTAGGCGCAGAACTGCAGCATCAGGAGAAGACGGGTGAAGCCTTGGTGATTTCCAACATCAAGAAGGAGTTTCCTGTGCCGGGAGGTATCAAGACGGCCGTGAAAGGTGTGAGTCTCGCAATGTACAAGGACCAGATTACATGCTTGCTCGGACACAACGGTGCAGGCAAAACGACGCTGATTTCCATGTTGACTGGCATGATTGCTCCATCCAGCGGCGATGCATATATTCACGGTTTGTCGTTGACACAAAACATGAACCAGATTCGTCAGTCCTTGGGTTTATGCTTCCAACATGATGTGCTCTACAGCGAGCTCTCGGTGGAAGAACATTTGCTGTTTTATGCGCGAATAAAGGGTTACCATGGAAATGAACTCACCGAAGTCGTGACTACCAAGATTCAAGAAGTGGGATTGACTGAGAAACGAAAGGTTTTCTCTGGATCGCTCTCTGGAGGCATGAAAAGGAAGCTTTCAGTCGCAATTTGCCTGCTTGGGGACAGTTCGTTAGTATTTCTGGATGAGCCAACTTCTGGTATGGATCCTTATAGTCGACGAAGCACGTGGGAAATTCTTTTGAACAATCGACAGAATCGTGTCATGGTGCTTACTACCCATTTCATGGACGAAGCAGATATCTTGGGTGATCGAATTGCCATTATGGCTGAGGGTGAACTTCGTTGTTGTGGGTCGTCGTTATTCTTGAAGAACCGTTATGGTGCTGGATACAATTTCACGCTCGTCAAGAAGGATAATTGCCAAGAAAAGCAATTAATCGAGTTTATCACCTCCAAAGTCACAAACGCCAAGATTCTGAGCAATGTCGGTGCTGAAATCTCGTTCCAACTTCCTCTTGATAGCACTGCACATTTTGCAACGATGTTTGAAGAGTTGGATGACAATTTGGACACAATGGGTGTGCTCTCGTACGGGATTTCTGTGACAACCTTGGAAGAGGTGTTCATTAAAGTAGCCGAAGCAGGAGACGAACACAATCAACATACGTTGAACAAGGGACCTGTAGTGACTACCGAAGCTTCATCAAAACCGAGAGGTCCATCAATCGAAAACTTGACTGGCTGGATGATGTTTATCGTACACCTTTCTGCATTGTTACTCAAGCGCTTTCGAATTGCGAAACGAGATCGTCGTGTGGTTATCTTTAGTGCCTTCCTGCCGATAGCACTACTTGGGATTGGCTTTGGACTCTTGAAATCTAGTGCCTTGACGAAGTCAGACGTGAAAGTGGCTCTTACATCAGAGAAATTTGAAAGCGGGGTGAACATGAAGGTGCCGTACTATTGCGAGACAGATGACACACAGTGGTGCTCACAAACGATGGACGATTTGTTCTCTGGAGGCGTGACGGAGAAATTCACCACTACAGAGTTTGACATGTCTACATTCTCAGCCGACACTACACCAACGGTCTTCAATGTCACGTATTYTCCAAATAATCTTGATGTGGACGGCTCCAGTGGATACTGTCTTCGTATGGGCGAAAAAATTTACCAGCGAGCATTTGGAAAAACCGACGATAGCATGTACTCAGTGACTGAGACACCTGTGAAGGACCAGTATGGCGGATATCTCATCCATGGCTCAGGCACAGAACAAGTATTTGGCTACCACCTCTTTGTCAATACCACTACAGCACATGGCTCTGTCATCTTTAAAGCTCTCATCGATCAAGCGCTCTATCGCTTCATGGCAGCTGTTGGTACCACAACTGACACCTCAAGTATTACTTTGACGGTGAATACTTACCCGCTACCAATGAGTGCCTCGACAAAAGCGTTATTCGGCTCCTTCTTATCGTTTTCGGCTTGTATATTCGTGGTCATCGCTTTTGCATTCTTCCCTGCATCCATTGTCGTGTTCTTGGTCAAAGAGAAACAAGCGGAGCACAACTCCAAGCACCAGCAGTTGGTCTCTGGGGTGAGTTTACCCGCTTTCTGGTTGGCCAATTACATGTGGGATTTACTCACATATGCTGTGCCGTTCATCGCTGCAATTGTGATGATCAAAGCGTTCGATATCTCGGCTCTGACTGGGAATAGCGATTGCGTGTCATGTACTTCCCAGACCTATCCTGCTGTCGTGCTGCTTTTTATCTTGTTTGGGCTGGCGATCTGTCCATTCACATATTGCATGTCCTACTTCTTCAAGGAGCACGCTTCGTCTCAAACGTACACCATTATCGCCAACTTCGTCATCGGTGTTGTGCTTATGGTCGTGTCATTTATCCTGGATGTCGTGTCAGATAGCAGCAAGGATGCCAACACTGTACTCAAGTATTTTTGGCGTTTGTCTCCATTGTTCAACCTTGGAACTGGTTTGCTGAATCAGTGCCTCCAGGAAATTACTGCGAATATGGTTGGAGATACCGAAGATTATCCAAGTCCGTTTGATATGGACGTAATGGGTTGGGAATTGCTCTACTTGGCCATTGATGCTGTGCTCTTCTTTGGGATTGCAGTGGGGATCGATTTCATGCTCAGTTTCCCGAAGATTAAGGCTGCTATTTTCAAAGATCCTGTGCTGAAGGACGAACCGTACGAAGAAGACATTGACGTCAAGCGTGAAGCAGAACGAGTCATGAGTGGAGGTGCAGATGGTGATGCGGTAAAACTCTGTCACATCCGAAAGGTGTACAAAGGCAACAAGGTGGCTGTACGTGATCTGTCATTTGGACTGCCCAAGGGTGAATGTTTTGGTTACTTGGGCATCAATGGTGCTGGTAAAACCACGACGATGAAAATGATGACAGGCGATATCTTACCGACCTCTGGTCAGGGTACGCTTGGTGGATTCGATATCTTGTCGCAGCAAATCGATGTGCGACGACTCATTGGATACTGTCCACAATTCGACGCACTCTTTGAATTGCTAACGGTTCGCGAACACTTGGAACTTTTTGCTCGTATCAAGGGTGTCTCACGCAATGATCTCGAGAGCGTCGTGAAGGAGCTCATGCACCAAATGAATCTAGACGATTTCGAGCACAAACTGGCTGGAACGCTAAGTGGTGGTAACAAACGCAAACTCTCAGTCGCGATCGCTATGATCGGTTCACCACCGATTATTTTCTTGGACGAACCTTCGACTGGTATGGATCCAGTCTCGCGTCGATTTATGTGGAATGTCATCGCAGACATCTCAACACAAAAGAAGGAGTCAACGATCATTCTCACAACCCACAGTATGGAGGAGTGCGAGGCACTCTGCACTCGTGTGGGTATCATGGTTGGTGGTCGATTGCGGTGCTTGGGAAGTGTGCAACATTTGAAGAATCGCTTCGGTGATGGCTTGATGGTTGAGATCAAGTTAGATCAACCGAGCACGGAAATGATAGAGAATCGTATTGCAGAATGTTTCGGRTCCGATTGCGCTCCCACGAGCACCATTCCTGCCGTGGAATTACAAAGCAAATGCGAGATGCTGGGCAACGCTTCATGGTTCGAAAAGATCACCTTAAGTCACACGACTGGATACGCATTGGCAACTGCACTGAATCGGGACGGAGCCATTCGTGTATCGATGCTCTGTGCCTGGTGGATTGCCGAGGAACGCTTTCTCAGTTTGAACACCTTTTTGCAGGATTGCTTTGGGGAAAAGAATGTGCGTCTTCTGGAACGACAGAACGAGGTGTGCCGCTACAAACTGACTGGCGACAACCAGACATTGCGGCTTTCGAATGTCTTCAAGCTCGTCGAAAATGGCAAGCAAGTACACCACATTCGCGAATATGCYGTCTCACAGACTACATTAGAACAGATCTTCAATTTCTTTGCTTCCCAGCAAAGTGAAGAAAAGGGAGTCGCGCGTGGAATGGAGACGAGAGTTGAACCCGTATGAACTAATTAACCAAAATCAAGAAGTGATCACATGATCTAAGTTCATTTTGTTTCATTTATATAACAGCATAAATGCAAGTTCTTGCTATGACTTATCGATCCCATTTTGCCTTCACAAGCATTGTACTACTGTTCAATTGAATAGAAGCTGTCTCACAAATCCTCTGGCAGAACGCAGTTGCCATAAAGAGATTCGTATGTCTCTCTCTTGCGACTATAGTAGAGAATACAACAGGATTAGTATTCTATGTCACAGCTATCAACAACAAAAACAAATCACTCACATAAGCGTGTCTTGACCATTGGGACGAATGAGCACTTCAGGAGCACGAAGTTTGCCATTGTACTGGAATCCCATCGAGTGCGAGTGTGCACCCGTGTCATGGATAACGAAGAGATCACCGACTTGAGCTGTTGGAAGAGGACGATCTTTCGCGAACCAGTCATTGTTTTCGCACAATGTGCCCACCACATGGGAAGGCACAAGCTCTGTGTCCTTGTCATCTCGTGCCGGAATCGYGATGTGATGGTAGGCACCGTACATACCAGGACGCATCAAATGAGCCATGCAAGCGTCAACACCATAGTATCGACCGTAGCTTTGCTTAATCGCTTGGCAGCGAGTAACCAACCACCCAAATGGTCCAGTCATGTATCGACCATTCTCCATGCACAAACGTGGGATCTTCTCGAGACCATGCGTACGCATTGCTTCGTCAAAGATGTCACGCAACATTTGACTCACAGCCTCAATATCCACTGGTTTTTGGTCTGGGTAGTATGGAATGCCAAGACCACCGCCAATATTCATAAACTCAAATTCGATATTAAGCTCCTTCTTGAGTTCCACAATCGTGTTAAAGAGGATCGTGACTGTCTCCTTCCAGTACGTTTGCTCCATAACACAGGATCCTGTCATCATGTGGATACCAAATCGCTTAGCACCAGCTGCTTGTGCTTTGCGATACGCCTCAACAATCTGAAACGGTGCAACACCAAACTTGGCATTGGGACCGCCCAAAACATTCGACTTTGTCTCCGAATCCGTACGACCAAGGCCCTAGATATACCACAAAATAGCAATATATTGAGTCAACGATTTTCATTATTGCATCAAGTAATTTTACAACGTACCGGATTCAGACGAAAACTGATGAGTTCTGGGCACCGTCCACGAACAGACACGAGGCTGTCAACCAGTGACACATCTGCCAACACAGAGCAACACTATTAGCCAGCAAAGAACACATTATTTTCAAGACGCATACATATTATAGATTACCATCCAAGTTGACAATCACTTCTTGGTCGAACGCAGTCTTTAAGTCATTTCCAGAGGTGAAGTTGCTCGTGAATATTACTTTATCACCTTTAATGCCCAATTCCTTGACGATGTGCAATTCTGCCGACGACGAGCAGTCCATGCCACATCCTTCCTGATAGAGGATCTTAAGAATCGCCGGGTTTGGCAATGCCTTGACCGCGTAAAACTGTTGGAAATCCGGGAAATGGCGACGGAAGACCGTAAGTAGTTGCCGTGCGTTCTCTCGGATCATTTGCTCATCATAAAGCTGCAGTGGTGTGTCGTATTTCTCGGCCAGTTGTTCCAGTTGCTGCTTCGTTTCCTCGCGCAGTGGTAGTGGCATAGTTCTTCTTTGCTGCAGACGTCGTCTCTTTCTTGTGGTTGAGCAGATTGTGTAATGGACTGGATGGGAATGTCAATGAGTTGGCAAGAATGTTGGTCACACTGAAATACGTGGTGTGGTCCACTACCAGAGGAAAATGCGCAAACGGATTGGTTTAAAGGTACTGAAATTAAATATTTAGAATAAACATGTACTAGAATAGTGGATTATCTTTAAAAGGCATCCATTTTTGTCCTATTTCTAATCCATAGATCATTGGTCATTGAAGGCGGGATGCATGCATGGTGAAGATGGAGACATTATAGAAACGTATGAAGAGTCAGAAGACTGATTGCACTTAGGAAAATGTATTTGGTGACAGTATCCATTAAGAAAGTAGATCTTGAATGGGCAGGCGTGACAGCAAAGGTCGAGTCGTGTTGTTGCATACCACGTCTGAGGCACGAGAATGAGCCTCTCACTACCTGTAGCCAATGACGAAAAATTATTTTACAGAAATGTAGCAACGAGATAGGGTGTGTACATTATGTTGCCCATGAGGAAATTATTGATGGTGAACGCGGTCAATGGAAAAACAGAGTAGCTGTGCGGAGAATAGCTATAAAGTAGCTTACTAATCACAGCTTCATACGCGCGGCTGTTCGAAGAACAACAAAAATTAAGAGTGGTATGTGGTGGACTCTGTAGAGTGCAAGGACTATGCGGGAGTACTTGTTGATTTTCGAAGGATTGTCACTCAAATCATACATCGTCGTTCCCACGTGTCAGCTTATTACATGGTTCTTTTAAGTATGATAACACATTGCTTCTTCTACTACCATTGGAAGAGGTTCTATAGCAAAGTGGGCCAGTGGCAGTATCGCTCATTTGTTATCTCACCGATGATTCATGTAGCCATCCCTATGATGTTCATGTCCCACGTTATTCCACTGTATCCATACACCGAACGCGATCTTTACCGGATTTAAAGTTGGTAACTGACCGGAGAATCAATATGCGGGAGAAATTTGGTGATACGAACTATCTTTACTCTTTTTGAGAGAATTCAACAAAGGTATTGTGGACGAGCAAATCTCATTTCGTTAAATTCTCACTTGATCTGTCGCCTTTTCCTATTAACCAACACATGCAACCCGAAAACAACGCATGCAGTCAAAGTATACACAAAACGCTTAGTTGAGTTTCTTCTTGTCGGCGGTCTTGCGTGGCTTAGCGCAGTAGGACTTGATGAAGAAGTTCATGAAGAGCCAGAAGAGCGACTGGATGTAGATCATATACATGATCGGCACCTTCTCCGGCACGCCTGAGCACTTGCGCGAGACCGTCAAGTAGCCCTGGATGTTCATCGTGAGGAATTGAATCATCTGCAGCGCCGTGAGGTACTTCTTCCACCAGATGTCGCGGGTGTGTGCACTCACAAAGTAGTACATGTACATGATCGTGTGGATGAAACCGTTGAGGATGATGGTTGCGTAGATATCACCGTCATAGGCAACACGGAAGTTCATGTAGTAAATCTGATCATCAAAATGCAAAACTTATTAATAAAACAGATTGATAAACCATATCAAAAGACAGCATGTAGCTCACGTACAAAGAAGATGGTCAAGTGATGGTAAACGTGAAGGATCGAGAGCTGGTTCCATTTCTTGCCGACGATGATGAAGAATGTATCAAAGAAATCGAGGATCTTGGAGAGGTAGAACATGTAAAGCACGTTGCCCATCACCGGGTTCTCCGCGTTGTAGGGGTTGCAAGGTAGTGCCGAGTAGCCCTGTTATTATACAAAATAATGAAACAAAAAAGTAAGCGCTCAATTCCTGCTGATAAACAGATAACAATGAAGCACTATGTAATCGTCTTACGTTGCGGTAGGCTTGGATACCGGCTTCAACGCACATGTACGAGCAGAGCACGACTTGCAGTGGGTTGTAGACAAATTGCAGCGCACTTGTCTTGATGGCAGGCACACCCGCCTTCATCACCAACTGTTCACCAAAACAATAAAAATGTTAGCACCTTATACGAACAGTGAAAGCGCAGACGCTTATAGCAACCATCGAATCCTTTAGTGCTTACCGTTCCAATGACAACAAACGATATGTAGGCGACGCAGATAGCAAACGCCGTGGCAAAGTTGGCCAAAGGCAAGTTCTGCATCGGTGAGAGCTTATAGTTGCCCGAGGGATCAACCCAATCGAGGAACGTGGTTTCCTGGACCTCCGCCCATTGCGTGTAGCTTTCCCAGAGCGCAGCAGCCATTTTTGGAGATTGAAAGAGATCTTTTTTTTGCGATTAAATGTGCACGAGTCGGCGTAAATTGAGATCTAAACGACAGAGCGTGTGTGCGCGACTGACTGTCGTGGATGGGTGGAGTGCGTGAGTGGCTGGTTCACGTCAAGCTCTTCCTTCCGTCGCTAGGAATCCGAGAGTGGTACTGTACCTTGCTTGTTATTGGAGATTTTTCGAATTTGGATGCTGAAACTTTCCGTGTCATTGGCTTGGAACCTCATTACGTCATTTCTGCTCTTTTCTTGGAGCTCTTGACGCGCATGAGGCTGTATTTGTAGTTTATGTCACTATATCCAGGATGATTTTGTATATATTTATTTAAAAATTTGTTACATAAATATCACTATAAAGAGGTAAATTGATGTTTGTTTCCAACCTCATCTCAAGAGATCATATGTGCTACCAATAGATGCCAATAATTCGGGGTGGAGCTCCTGTTTTTTGTTCGAGTCCGACTTGATTAACAAAAGCCAATTAAGACTAGACAACTGCGGAGTAGCCATCTCCAACATCTGGACTCGATGAATAGGTGGTCATTCTTGAGAAAGATGTCTCTAGCAGCGTTGATATCTCTATCAAGGACGAACTTGCAGTGAGGACAGTCAAAGACTTTCTGGTGCTTCATAGTGTGGTTGATTTTCCCACACTGCGAGCAAGCCTTTGTTGTATAGTGCTCCCCACAGTCAACTTCGCATAGTTGTGAGCAATCTGTTAACCTCTATTCCCCATTTCTCCCATCGGTAGGATACACTTTGATGTGCTTTTTGAAGTGAAACAATCCCTATCGATAGAAGCAGAAAATTGTTTTCAATTCTACGCAATGAGCTCTTTTCTTCACTACTCTTCTTTTCAAGAACGGATACGAGATGACGACAGTGCATGCTCGAGGAGATCAAGTATGTGGAAAATCAAAGCAATTGTTCAGAAAGCGTGACTCGGTAGTATCGGTGCGAAAGGAAGGTGAAGACCACACATATAAGATCATATAGAACAGCGGGAGTTTTGCGCGCATCCATGCTCGTGGTATTATGGTCAACACACTGTTGAGTCGTACACATGACGAGGAAAACCATGCCAGCACCCAATAAAGCGCGGGTGTGTTGCATGTGATTCAGATGATGGTACGTGGGCGAGCATTCAAAAGAACGGGATGCACCACATCATCTTACTGTTTTCCATGGTCAGAGCCCTAAGAATTCTCTTGCATCATTGGGCGATCTTGAAGAGTGCCGCAAAACCAAGAGCACAAAACACAAAATGGCGGGCACAGCGACTATTTCGTCTTTGTAAGAGATAGCCATCTTTCTATTGCACAGATTGCTCTAACACTGCAATGAAAGAGTACATCCGTGTGTGTGGATCTAGCACAGGGTGGAGTTGCTACATGCAACATATCAACTCGATACTTGTGTAGCTTTTTTAGCCATTGCATTGCTTATTTATTGTTGTTATTCGTGTGCTTTGACTGGTTCTCAGACCGCATATCAAATTCTATCGATAGAAGAAAAAAGCCCAATCCCACGCGTAGGATTTTTTAATGGGGGATGGATATTAAAGTGGTACTGATATATACTGCAGATCCTTCTTTTGTTGTTGAACTGCAACGTCTGCAAACGCCAATATGCGCTCTCTGCCGGCAGCAACCACGCTCACCGTCTTCCTCACGTGCGTATATCACCGCACACACGTGATTACTGCCGCTTCTGCCTTCGCTGCAGATACCGTCTGCAAGCTCCCAGCAAGTGCGTTGTATCTGTCTTCACATGCATCAAGAGCATCCAAAAGTACCGGTAGCGCCGTCTCTGACGACAATAAACGATACACAGCCTGCCTAGAAGAAGACACAGGAGAGATCAATTCGTTGTGTCAGACGGCATGCACGTGTCGCAAACTTTTCAGTGATGACAATATCTATGGTGTGTGTCTAAGCACAACAAAAGAGTTCGCATGCACTGCGACGGATTGTTCCGCATACACGCTCAATGCTTCAGGTATACGCCCCCCTGACACCCATCCCATTGCACTGCATTCTCCTTTAACTGTAATTCTCTTTGTATCATGATAAAATGCTATAGGTGATAGTACGATGGATCTGTCAGCTACTCCTTTTCTTCGAACGTATAATAGCGATAGTAAGTCTGTAGGCAGCGACGAATCTGAGCTTTCACCAACGCCGATTGATACAGCTGACGGTGATGATAACGACAACGACAATGGACTGGAGACGTGGGTGTGGATAGTATGCGGTGTTGGGATTGCGCTTCTATTGGGATTGATCATCTTTCTTGTGAATTGGTTCAAGAATCGACCGACAAAAGGCAATAATCAACTTGCCATTCGACGAGCCCAAGCAACGACATCATCGACAGCGGGAAATACAACAGCACACCGCGAAAGCAATGTGTCTGTACGCTCAAGAGACACCAATCCATCGGCGATTTCTGGTCTTGCTGGAACAAGTTATCACAACTACGTCCCCAGTGCTGGAGTCCATCAGCATCACACTTTGGTGGACACGGAATTAGAACTACGCAGAAATCCTCAAGAAACAATGTTCTCGCCCATGAGTCACGTGTCTGAATCCTCAACGTCGTCCAAGTTTTCGCAGGGTGTGGACAATGATGACTTGACGTTGCGTGGCCACGGTCAACGCCTACTGGACGAAACAAATGGATCCTCTCGGCTAAGCCACTCGTTGTCGAGCTATTTGGATGATTCCTTCACGAGTATGGACGAATCAGAGGCGGAACTCCCTCCGCGAAAGAAATCTATCGAGTTTTAAATCAATCTTCCTTCCGTATTTGAATCGTGCTTGTGCACAATAACTTGTGGATTGCCATAGTCTAGTCCACCCATCTACATGGTCACTTGAAGTTTTGTTTTACTATTTGATACGTATAAAATAGCGTCATTTACCTAAATAATCTGTGACTGTGTCTTTTTATACAATTAAGCCCGCATCGCGGGTATAAACGAGAGTGGATATTTTTTACGGTCAGACACTGGTCAAGAGCTATTTTAGAGAAAATCACACGCATCACTTGCAGGTGCTCACGTACTGCGGTGATTGAGTGAGTTGGGAAGGTGAATAAGCTACCCCAGTTGCTGTGGATAAATGAATGCATTATTAGTGCTTGTGCCATCTGTGATGCTGACGATGCAGTTGAATGGAATGCGAGTCGTATCGGCTACAGAAGCGGACGAACATGCAACAGACATGGAGTCTGCACCTAGAGAAAAGACGTTAGAGGATGAACCAACCGACAAGAGTGAGGGCAAAGCTAAAGAGGAAGATAAAACGGTGGATGTTGAAGTACTAGAAGTAAAGGGAGAAGATGAAAATGTGAATAATGTGAACACAGCGAATCAATCGCAGACGGAAGAAGCGGTTTCAAAAGACAAAGAATCTCCACCACCGCCAGAGACAACAGTAGCCCCCGCAGAAGAGATCAAGACACCCACACAATCTCCATTTGTCGCAGTTGTAGAAACAGAAGAAAATGTAACTCCAGCTCCGACAACTACAACACCGGCCTTGCGCACTGAAAATACGACTTCAGAGTCGGCTACAGCAAAGATTCACAGTCATTTCGGCGAAAGCAACACACCATTGTTACTGGCATTTGCAGGCATTTGCTGCTTCTTTTTACTGCTCTGGGGTCGAAAACGCAAGTTCCGTACAGCGTTCGGTGGCAATGCTGTCTCTTCTAGTGATAGTGGTGCCTCCTCGAGTAGCAGCTCAGGGAAAGTGAGCTCCAAGGTGCAGTACAGCCGCATTGACAACAAGAGAGAAGAAAATGTATTTGACGACGATGATGATGATTTTGGTAACGACGTTGACAAATGGGACGATTGGGAGAACGATCGCACAGACGAATCGGAAGAAAACCTGCATGTGGCAACCTCCACACATAACAGTGTCTACGCGCATCCGAATCCATTCGCAGCTACATCAAGTAAACACACAGTGCCTACTCCTAATACGACCAGCCATGGACAACTACACGAGATCACCATTAGTACGCATGTTCCGCCCAAGAGTTCGACCAGCGCTGGCTCCAATAGCTCCAATGAATCTTATGAAGTTGTATCGGAAGAATCGCTCCTTCCACCCCCACCAACGGCGACGGCATTTTCCATACCTCCACCTCCTCAGCAGCATCAACCGCCAAACTCGTCAAATACGCTTGCAAACCCCTTTGCTGACGAACACGAAAAGGAATCTGCTGATGATCTCTTCAGCGTAAGTACAACATTTATGAACTAAACTAACTCGCTGGTGATTGCTATTAACTTACATGATGATGTGATTGCTTATTGTGTAGCAATTTGGAATGGTGCCAACCTTCAAGAAAGGGGTACAAACACCTCCAGCATCTGTCAACCCATTTCAGCACTCCATTACTTCCTCTCCATTAAAGAAAGCTCCGCAATCTACAGCACCGGTGTCGGGAGCGGCTGCTTCTACGCTGTTTGCAGCAGAAATGGACGATCTTTCAACCGCAGCGGCGTCAGATGAGTGGGGAGAAGACGACGAATGGGTCCAAGGTATTTAAGTTGCCAACTGGTCACCCATCACACGAAGAAGTAAATCGACAGACGATATATATGCATCAATACATGCGCTCTTACAACAAATTTATATACTCTACGGAGGAAGGAGAACAAAACGATTTTACAGCTCTCTTCACTATAGCTACATGGAAAGGGATTTAGTCTTTATTCCTTCGTGGTGGCGAGGTGACTAGACTGCGGGGTATTTTCGCTGATCACATAGGAGCCAGACATAGGCGTTGCGTCCTTCATCAGTACCATGTCGCTGTGCACAAAATGCACAGGATGGGCGCCGCCGTGCTCCAAATTCAGGTTGAGATCTGGCGTACCTGTGATGGAGTCGGGCGCGTTGCCTGAGGCATACCCAGGTATTAATTCTGGAGGTCCTTCCCACAATTTATGTAAGATACCGCGTCTCCAGCTGACAATTGCGAGTAGCCCCAACGTACATGGTACCAAATACATCAGCGCAGGTTGACCTTCATTTGTCAAAACCACAGCCAAATTCGCGAAGAAGAGACCTAACGCGTACCCCCAGATGAGCAGTCCAAAAAGACCTCTTCGACTGGGGCACACAGTATCACTGCTCAATTCGGCAGAATCTGCTGCTAAGGTGCTATTATCAATAGGACGATGAAGTGATTTCGCGCGGTCAACGTCTGGCTTCACGCGGCCATACAATTGCCCCCTTGTCACGTAGTCATAGCGCGCACAAAAGACGATCAACAGACCTGGCAACACAATGTCACCAAGGCCGAGCATGGTAGTTCCATCTCGCCAATCTAAGATTTTGGGCATTCGTAGGAGAATAGGCATCTCTTCCGATTGACATTCCGAATGTGTTGGGTACCGGAGACAAAATCCTTCGCTCACAGAAGAGGAATTTTGACTGCCTCCTTTAGCAGCCTTGATCATGACACTCTCACCAAAGATATAGGACGAAATAAAGACCATAAAAATATCGTATATGAACACCAGCACGAGCAGCACCGTCGCGATCTTGAGGTTCGGAAGACGAATGGTCTTGAGGAACATCATACACAGGCAAATGCCAAAAATGTCCTGAAACACCCACGCAAAGTTGTGATGACGCATGATGAACCAGAAAATCGCACCGGTGAGTGCAAACACCAACGCTACCAAATCACCAATGGTCCACGCCGCCGGTTCGAGGTATCCCGATTGCCACGTACATTTCTTGAATGGCAGGAACCGCAGCAAGTAGCAGCGGTTGAAGAGCGGACTCCAAAGCACCATGAATGTGCAGGACACGGAGCTGATTGCAAACGCGACCACAATCACCAACACCACATTCACATAGAAAATGAGCAGAAGGAACGCCGAGCCGATTACCAAGAACCCTACAGCGTGATAGATTGTGAGGTCCATAACTTCATTTGTTGGCCGTTGTTCATCATGCTCTTCATAAGCGACACGCGCCTGTGCGCTTTCTTCTGAAGACGTCACATCCACACGAGCAAGCGCTGATTTGAGTTGAGCCTTTGTGCGTTCATAGGCTGACCCTTTGTACCCTCCAGTCATGACTGTAGCCACAGCGATAAGCCACAGCAGGACCTGCGAAGGGTCCACCGTGGGGGGATCTCGTTCGTAGAACGTAATGTTATTTGTCGGGTCATTCTCAATGAGTGTCTTCAACGCATCACCGTCTGCCATTGTGAGTCGAATCACCGAAATTGTGATCTCATCCCTGTCCTCCACCACATCGCTCGAGCCAAAGCCCATGGTATCTGGTAAATCCCACACACAACAGACCTCCTGACCTTTTCCTGTTGGGATACACTTGTCGGACGCACACTTAGAATTGCCCGTGCACGCCGCTACGTTCACGAGATCTACCCAATTGTCAGATGTAAAATCGGTCAGATCTGCTCCAGATCCTGCAGTCGCCTGGCCGTTTGCGCAACTGTACTCCATTGCAATGTCTTCCTCCGTCGCATCGCTCACCAGGGTGCGGTTATAGACCTGCTGCAGTGTATCTGTGATAATCAGCGCTGATGCCCCCAACTCTTGTGCGTAGAGCGCCTTCTCTGCAAACGTGCAGTGGCCACGATCGACTAATAGTACAAAAGGGTCGTCTGGGAGTGTAAAGTTGGTGGTTTGATTCATCAGCTCCGCCTTGGAGGTGCAGCCAAATGGGTCGGTGAGCGAAGACGTCGTATACACCAGTGGGTAAAATTTGCGTTTCTTCCCGTCATTCATCTGTTGCGAAGGTAATTCTGCCCCCCAATTGCTATCGTAGGAACTGCTACCGTAATAGACGGCATCGGAGCTCTTGACATTGACAACAGATGTAGAAATGGACTCCGCTGGATCAGAAGCATCTACTACCGCCTTCCCAGTAAAGCATAGTGCGAGGAAAAGCGCTAAGGTACCCATTTCGATTAAGCTGTCTACCCCGTAGAGTAGCTATGTTCACGCACGCGTGGAGAGGTTTTGTGGAAGGGAATGATGGAAGTAGCTTCTCCGCTTCTATTGTTGGCACCGCAATTCCTCTTAGATGAAGAAAAAAAAGAGAGCGATGTTCAGAAATGTCAGGTGAGATTAGGGGTTTTGATCGAAACCCATCCAATCCGAAGCTTGGAAAATTTTGCTGCAGTGGTCTGTCATTGTATTTATAGCCAATAAGAAATTAGAACTAGGAAAATCCACCAATGAAAACGCTGGATTCGGTGGCACCACCACCCAAAGTATAGCAAATCTGATTGTGTTTTCCGCTCATTTTTGTGTGTGGTACAGTAGCAAAGATGCCGTTGCGTCGTGAAACGCCTAAGGAGATCCTCATAGATGCCAAAGATACCAAAGTACCAGACATCTACTCCCTCTTGGGTCTATAACACCAGTAAAGCTGGCAGGACTCCTCGAAGAAGGCGACTTCGATATTTTTTTGCTTTATCAGGCGAAGTGTTCGCGCAAGATAGATCCGCCGATATTCTTGTGGAAGATGTTCTTTGCGGCACTTACATCACGATCKTGATCAAACGTACACTTCTTGCATTTGAATGTCTCGCTTTCACCGAGTCTCTTGTTGATCTTCCCGCAGCGTGAGCACGAGATGGACGTGTATCTCTCACAGACTTCTTCCAAGTGTCCGCCTGTGCGCTCCATCTTCTGTGTTAGGAGCATTCTGAA
>BCKE01000051.1:118784-233221 GCA_001600495.1 Pilasporangium apinafurcum
GATGTTTTCTTTGTTGGCGTTTCTTCTTACGAACTTTTTTGTTCCCACAGATCTTTGCTTTCCTCGACTTTCTTGTTTTGATGCGCGTATCCACCACTCGCAACGCATTACGCTCGGGGAACCACAATGTGCTTGCTACAGCAGGTGTGAACCATACAGATGGATGTCCATCCTTATTGACCGTGGAGGCGTCTTCTTCGCGTTTGCGTTTGGTAGTGATCTTTTGATTTGAAGGCTTCTGGTTGCACTTGACTCTGGAACGCGAGCGTGGTGTGCCAATTTGAAGCCCTACGTCTTCAAAGTCATCGTGGCAAATCGGAGAATGTTGAAGTTTGGCGTCCGATCGTGCGTTGAGGTTTATGGCTACAGTTGGTATGTAATGGATCTCCATTATATCTCATACCCAGCAGGTCTAAAAACGGGATAAACCCGAACGGGTTTGATAAAGTACGGTTTCTTACTGTGTGTAGGATGCGAACTTCTGCTACGTGCGATAGTTCATTGCTTACGGTTCTGTTTGAATTGGACACTCGAACATCAGTCACTCATTGTTTTACTTTCTACATAGCTTTCTTAAATGTAATAATTGAGTTTCTAAGTTTCCTCCAAAAGAGCAAGTCTCTTTCCTCTTCATACGCTTCCTCGTACGTGTATCTAGTGTCAGTTAGTAAAGAGGGTGTATATCATATATCTCTAACGTTGGTAAATGATGGGAACTTTGGCAAAATGACTTTCTATTTGCTGTAATTGCAAGATTTAACCTCTCAATTTTACCCATTTCTTAGAAAAAATAATGAAAAAATTAGGTAACTATGAGTAATACTGTATTAATTAGGTAAAGTCCAAGCAGTACACATGGGAAGTACCGTTGTGAACCGTAGTGGGTGTATGCGGTCCAGTGAACCGAATGTGAGTTAACAGGACCGGTTCAACACGTCACACAACCTCGATCCATGACGCAATACGTGACGGGACCAATCCGCGAAATTGATTAAAGCGTTAAAAAAACAAATCCATCTATTTTTTTTATATACTATAAAATGTCATTTCTATTGAAATAAAGACCTTATACGCTGTTAGATTCAACCACAATGTTTTAATCGGATTAGCCAATGAAAACGCCGGGAGCCGCTTCAATTACGGCGTGGGACCACAGAATGGCCCGTAAATGTTTTCGTGAACTTGCGCTTCTCGCACAAGTTCAAGACGATCAGACACGCAGTTCGTTAAGTTACATGCCAATATTCCGGTTCTTTAGCTCTTCATCGACATAGGAGCGTTCGTGGACAGATGACGCATGCAACAGAGGAGAGTGTGAATATTCCAAGTAGCCTCCATGTGACTGAGTCAGAACTAAGTATCTTCAGTCGCGACGATTTCGAAGTGAGCAGTTCCAGCAGCAGCAGCAACAGCAGCAACAGTAACGCTGACGATGCATCAGTCTCTCCTGATGATATCGAAGCAAAGGTTGCGGAACAACAACAACAGCTGATAGAGAGCGAGGAAGATGACGAGCGGAAGAAACTTACACGGGAGTTACTAGACGCACTGTACTTGGGGACATCCAACTTCCTCCTAGCATACAACACGCGCGCAGGTATTGGCGTGTTGTTGCGGATTTTTAAGTTGTTGCAGAAGCGGTAAGGCTTATCTGTGGGTGGAAAATGAAAATGTTTGTGGAATATTGAGCCTACTGTTGTTAATGGGTGTAACACCTAGGAATTTTCGTGGTATATTTGACCTGAAGGTGCTGCTCGATGAAAAAAATCTCTCATTCCGCGTAGAAGCTGTCAAGTTGGGGCTCTTTCTCGGCTGGTTTACAGGCGGATACAGAGGGTTACGTGCGTTGCTTCCTCCAGTGCTCAAGTGGTTCTTTAATAAATCCACGCGGCAAGAGTCCCTTGAATTACAAAAGCAGCGCATTGATGAGCTCTCAGCCATTGGTGCCGGTGCGATTTCATCATGTGCGATTGGTGTAATGGACGCCAAACGACGCCGTACTTTTGCGCTCTACGCGCTCACCCGAGCGCTCCAATGTGCGTATAACACGGCGAAACGAAGGGAGTACTGGCACTTCTGGGGCAGTGACTGGGAATATGGCGATTCGCTCTTGTTTGCGTTGTCAAGTGCGCAGGTTATGTATGCATACGTGATGCGGCCACTGACGCTCCCACCCGAATACTTTCGCTTTATCCACACTACTGGCCCAGTGGAATCGGAGACATTAGAGCTTGTGCAGCAAGTGAATCGGAAACTTCCAATCAACAAAGAAACGCTCCAGAAACTGATCACGCGAAAGCACATCACCAAAGGCTTTGTGGTGCCAGAAAGTGGATATGCTGACCTTATTCCGTGTCATCTAGTGCATTGCGACACCGAATCTTGTACTATGGGTGCGCTACAGTGCTTTCGACGTGCGTTCACCAAGGGCTATCCGCTCTATCTATCATTGTTTATCGTCCCCAGTGTGGTGATTCGCTTCAAACGGTTCCTACATAAACCTTTTCAAACATTGGGGTACGCGGTGCTTAACGCCACACGATCGAATATTTTCTTGGCGTCATTTGTGACATCGTATCTCTCGCTGATCTGTCTGCATCGTCGACTGGTGGCGACGGATAATCGCCTGGTTTATTATCTCTGCGGGTTGGGTGCATCGTCAGCGATTCTCTTGGAGCCAAAGAGTCGACGAGCAGGTGAGTGAACGATAAGTAGTGTATATTTATTCATCCATCTTTGGTTATTCACTTTTTCCTTGTCTACTTCTTTAGAACTGGCGTTGTATGTGCTTCCTCGAGCCATCGACAGTCTCTTTATGATATTGCGAGATCGTAAGATTTTCAAAGGTTTCGCGAACGGGGAAGTCGCGCTATTTTCTGCTTCCATGGCGCTAATGATGTATTGCTACGAGGTAATACAACTCTGTTACTCTTGATCGAGATGTTTACTAACAGTTCTGTGTCCATTATGTGTAGCATGAAAAAGAATCGGTGAGCCCTTTCCTATTTAGCACTATGAAGCGCTTCCTGCAAACACCAACAGACAAGAAGCTCATCTACGAAGCGCTGCACTCTCCTCGTCCCAAGTCAGGAGCGAAAGATGAGCCCAAGCACTAGATTACTTTACGCTGTGCTCTAACAAGTGTGTTTATAAGGCTTCTTTATGGTCTTTGTTACTGATAACCATGACAGCGACTGTAGCATCTGATCAAGTTCCAAATGACCATAGGAAAAAGACGAGTCTTGTCCATGTGAGTATATTTGTGTGCTCTTAAACTTTGGTAAATTGTACGTTCTGCACTGTCGGCAGCTTCTTCAAGCTGGCGATCGTCTTCTCCGATGGCGTCTCATCCAACGACAAGATCCCCAACGCCAATTTCAAGTTTGCTTGTCTCGACAATCCAAAGTTGGCGATATTGATGCGCGATTGCGAGAGCTCGTTCAAGATGCCGGCGATGGCGCCTGGTTTGTCCTCATTATTGAACATGAGCAAGTTGCCCTCCGGACGGAATGCCGGGAAGTCCGTGTAGTCGTTCACGCGCACAATACGTGGATCTTCCCCAAACAGGCTCCCCATGATCAGTACCTTCTGCTTGCCTTTCGTTTCTACTTGGATAGTGATCGAGTTGTTTAGGTGCTGTAAATCTTCGTTCTCCGACAACTCTCCTTGTCGGACGTCGATGCCATTCGTCATGGCGATCATGGACGCGTTCAATAAGGAGATCTTGGACACGTCGTACTTGGATAACGCACTGCAGCGTTTACCCATGCTCTCCAGCATTCCCTTCATCACGGCGCTTTGCAAAGCAGACTTTGCCTTAGGCGACGTGATATCCACTTGAATGCCTCCAGTGGTGGCGATCGAAACCTTGGAGATGGCGTCTTTTGGATCACTCGAGACGGTAAGTTGGTACAGAAGCTTCCCAAGCGCTTCACTCATATCCAGGAAAGGTTTCATCTCCGGTAAGAGCGTCAATGGCATGAAGACGCCGTTGGCCACACCACGGTAATAACGCTTTGAGAGCGCATCGCCAATGTTCTCTGCGATCATACGGTAATTTTTCGCAGGCGAGTCCTGGGTCGATGCGCGACCATTCGTGTGAGATTCTGTGATCACCTTTTCATGCGCTAAAAGCGATTTCCATGCAGGCGAAAGCATTTCTTCCTCGTCTTGTGAGTTTTGCAGTAAATCTAAAGCGATACCGCTAATTTTACCGGATTCCAGTCCTTTCAGCAACGTTTCTTCGTCCAGCAATCCTTGGCGTCCTTTATATTCCGCCACAGACACAATCTTGACACCTTGCTTGCACTTCGCTAATGCTTCGTCATTAAACATCCCGCGTGTACGAGCCGTCAATGGCGCATGGAAAGCGAGGAAGTCGCAATTTTTGTAAAGATCATCTAGCGAATAAAGTTTCACACCCATGCCCGCAGCCGCTTCTTGAGTGAGGTTTGGGTCGTAGCCAAAGACATTGAGTCCCATCGCATGTGCCATCTCCGTGACGCATTTTCCTGCTTGTCCGAGTCCGATGATCCCCAAGTTCTTGTTTGAGAGTTCAGTGCCCGTGAACGCCTCGCGGTTATACACCCCACCCGCTCGCGTTTGCGCGATGCTAGCGCGAATATGGCGTGCCAATTGGACCAACATCGTCATGGAAATCTCTGCCTCCACAGAAAACTTGTCGCCTACCTGCTTCTTGTCGAGCTGCAGCAACATGACGCCCTGGTTGGTGGCTTCCATGAGGTCAATATTGGCGCTAGCGATGCTGTCGGCGGGCACTGCAACCAGCTGCAGCTTGTGCTGCGCACCTTTCTTCAGTACATCGCGTGGTAATTTCGTCGATGGCGACACGAGCAGCGCGTCGTAGTCTTGAATGATCGATGCCAAGTGATCGGAACCCACAGCAGCCAATTGCAATTGATCCACCCGGTGGCCGCGTTGCACGAGCTCCTGCACGCACGTGGTCTCTGCGAGCGGCTGCGGCACATCTACACAGAGGATGCGGCGCTCTTTAGCCGCGGACAAATTGGTAGTGGCAGCGGTGGAGAACCGCGAGAGCTGAAGCGGAAGACGCGAATGCAGCTGGTGTTGGAGACGCCACATGACCATGTCTACTGACCTTTTCTTCAAGTGAACTCTTTGACCACAAAACCTGAATGCCTTGGATGAATTCTATTGGTTTAAAATTTGGATATTAAATTTAATTATTAGCCAATAAAAAATGTGTTTGACCAATCACCTGAAGTAAAGGTATTGAAAATAGAATTTTAGAAGCATGACTGTACTAATCAACCCAAATTAATAATACCCAATTTAACAATGCTGTAGCCATTCACAAAAGGTCAACCTGGGTTTCAACACATTCGGATTGAAATGAATCCCTTACATTTCGCGTTATCCACACTACTGACTACACCATCGCTACTGTAGTTTTGGCCGATGGAATTATATGCGAATTCAACTATTGCGTTACTCTTCAGTTTCCCCATATAGTACAAAACGTCAGCGTACCTTATCCAACCGCACGCACTGCAGACCTTTACTCACTTTGCTCATAAAAAAATTATGGATGATCATGCACACGTTCTTCTTCAATGCCAACTACAGCATGATGTTGATGTCCTAAATTCCACCAGTTAAAATTCTTCCATGCTTAATGCCATGCATGATGAGGTACACCGCATTGAATTCAACCTTGTTCTTCCGATTCGAACGAGTGGAACTCGTATTGTGATGACTTGGCATTTGTGTGTGGAACAGAGTGTAAGTTGATGATGCGAATGGTTGAAGCAGTCATTTTGCTGTCGATCGGTTGGTCGCAGTGGTTGTAGTTGGTTGTGATGTTGGGAGAAGATTATAAAGTAAAAGTGAGTAATGAAAACATATTGCACTTTTACATAGTCGTTAATTCTTGACAAATTCATGGACATACTCTACTATATCAGCAAAGCTTCACACATTATGGCATTGGTTCAAGCGCGAGTAGACTCCCATGAATAACTTCCATGCTTGTCGTTGACCACATGATTCTGTACCTGTACAACAACGCAATATTCAAAAATGACCAGAATGCCGGGCTCTCTAATACTCCACAACAGCAAATACATTCAACAGCTGCAGAATTCTCCGCAGAGGACGTCGACCGTTTCCATTTCATTAGTTGTCGCATTAATCATCACTTTGACAAGGCGTGTTAAGACTCAGAATAGTGGCTTTATAACTGATGTACCATCTATTCGGGACATTGTCCCTATAATATACCTAATATTACTGACTATTTTCGGGACTGCTACCCTCTCAGGCGTACAATTAGCAAGACCTCTTCAACATAAAACACATGTCGCATATAACCCACAAACGTATCATTTACTGTCCTGGCGCATAGCAACTGCGTGACACTTGGCGGCGCAGTCTCTCATTTGATATTCTACCAGCTAAAGACACAAATCATGGCAAATACAGTGCTCTTTCTTTCAAGCTTGGCCATGGCAGTCGCCCACCTCGGTGGTATGCTTTGGTTCCCGCAAACGAACGTGCTCTTAAGCGCCGTCATCGTCGGTGGCGTCGCCACATCCATATGGAATCACGGTGTCACGTCAACCGCCGCGAAACTCGCTGATCGGGTGATGATGTGGATCGGGTTCTTCGCAGATTTGCATTTGATCTGGTCTATCCGCGACCACGAGCGATGGCAACTGGCGCTCATAACGTTGGTGGCTGCAGCTGCGCTCTACTTCATTGCCAAGGGGTTAATTCGGTGGTGGTATCTGCGCTATCATCGCAGTGCTCGTGTTGCCCATTACACGGCTGCCACTACCGCAGCAGTCAACGTAGATATCCGTAAGCTCAAACGGGACGTGAACGCGATCCCTTGCGTGGGTATAACAGACCTGCCGCATCTGTTGGCGCATCTATCGTTGACTATCGCGCATCTGGTGCTGCTCGAGGCCTATGCACAACTCGAACTTCTTTTGCTCGACCCATAATTTTTTAGAATAGACATTCATGCATATATTTATTGAAGGACATCAACTATTCCAACTTAGGCATCGCACATTCTAGAAGGTTAGAGAATCAGTTCGAATTTAGATGTGGGAGATCTTGGAGTTGTAAAGAAGACACATGAACACGAATCAAACTGTGAGTATGTGAGGTTTGTATTTTTTCTTGCAAAATGAGTGTATGGCAAGTACAAGTCCCTAATTACACAGTGCATCCTTAATATCTAGTTTTGGGAAGTGTGTTCCTGAGCAAGTATTTGTATTCTTGGCGGGGTAGCGTCGTCATAAGATCATACATCTAGAGATATACCACTATCATACACATGACGAAACTCTTTGCCTTTATGCCAAAGCGACTTATTCTGCAGCAATGCAGTATTAGCAACAAGGAATCAAGAATCGCTCCCATCACTCCTTTGTCAAGGAATTCTGGATAAGAACTGGTTCCTAAAATAAAACTCAAATTTAGACCTTGTCCTAAATCTATGCTTGTAATCTTCGCAATCACGCATCTGTTCTGAGATTGCGAAGACGAAAATGTGATGGTCTATGATTACGAAGATTGCATGTTTTACGTATCATCAAGAATACATCAATTGATCACTTGCTCTTGTCTTGCTCATTCTGCAATTTGCATCTAACTGCTCACTTTAAACCAAGAAGAACCGACTGAGTATCAACCAATGGCTGCTCCAACCACTCGCACCGTCAATGCCTATGCTGGCTTTGCCCCCAAATCTGAGGTCAAGCCATGGCAATACGAATCTCGTCCACTCGGCGCTGAAGATGTCGAGATTAAAATCTCACACTGCGGTATCTGCGGCTCCGATATCCACACGCTCGACAGTGGCTGGGGTCCCACGACCTACCCATGTGTTGTGGGACACGAGATCATTGGCGAAGTGACGTTTGCCGGCTCTGACGTCAAGCACCTTGCGGCGGGTGATCGTGTGGGTGTGGGTGCTCAAGTTTGGGCTTGTTTGAACAAGGATGCCAACGCTCCTTGCCAGGATTGTGCCAGCAATGCTGACTCCTACTGTCCACACGGTGTGTTTACCTACAACGGCAAGTACAAGGACGGTAGCAACAGCTATGGTGGCTACGCCGACTACGTCCGCGTTTCTAGCAATTACGCATTCAAGATCCCAGACAACATTCCCTCGGACGTTGCTGCGCCTTTGATGTGCGCCGGTGTGACTGTGTTTTCCCCATTGAAGCGTCACGGGGTGAAGGCTGGTGATCGTGTCGGTGTAATTGGTATTGGAGGGTTAGGTCATCTTGCCATTCAGTTCATCAATGCGTTGGATGCGATTCCTGTCGCGTTTTCGCGCTCGGCAAACAAGAAGGATGAAATTTTAGGACTGGGTGCTGCCGAGTTTTATAACCTCAGTGACCCGAAGGACGCGGAGAAGGCTGTGGGTTCGGTTGATGTGCTGTTGGTGACTGCTAATGCTGACAACATGCCTTACGATTTATACCTGAGCCTGATCCGTCGTCACGGTACGTATGTAATGTTGGCGGTGCCTGAAGACAAGGTGGCATTCAATGCTTTCCAACTGATCGGTCGCGATATCAAGATGGTGGGCAGTTTGATTGGCGGTATTGAAGACATCAAGGACATGCTGGCTCTGGCGGCGAAGAAGAATGTGCGTCCGATCATCCAGAAGTTGCCGATGAGCAAGGTGAACGACGGCATTGAGCTCGTGCGTTCGGGTAAAGTCCGTTACCGTGTCGTGTTGGAGAACTGAGCAGATAGTTACAAAACTAGCTGCAATTATTTCATGAAATAACCAAGCAAATTTGATTGAATGAACTTGATCTCAATGCCATCTATAAGATCCTGTTGTTTCTTTGCATGTTTTTACTTTGCTGTTCGTAGATGTGCTGATGAGTCAATTTGGAGCAAATGCGCATAATTACGAATATTTAGAGACTCACCTCACTATATAATATCCAGCATATGGTAAATATAGTAAATATTGAAAAAAATCATATAAACTACCATTTGGCAACTCAGGGACGATCAATGTTTGCTTCGAGTTTCTTCCAAGCCATTATAGCATGTAAATTTGCAAAGAGAGTCGAAGGAAGCAAAGTGATTCTCTTATTGCTATTTTGTCTTACTTTCGTATCTAAGCGTAACGTCGAATCTAGAGTATTGCATTGCATATGATGCCCAGATACATCTCTTATATGAATGGAAATGAGAATGATAGTCAACAAAATGACAAAAAAGTAAAACCCATAATATATAGAAATTTTATATTGCTTAAATGACGAACTCGTCAGCGGTAAGTCTACAGAACTGACCGCTTCTTTAGCGTCTTTGGCACCGTTGAGATTGTAGAACTTAGCAGCGTCCAGCCACAACATCTTGTTCTTCTTGTTGTGTCTATTTTAAAAAACAGGAAGACAAGATAATCAAGAGTGCTGTTTCATTGCTGGTCTGCGCAAACACCCAAACTCAGTATAGCTTATCCGGCTAGATGCTCGTGTATGGAGACGTAAATTTCACAAGCTCAGCTAAAGGCAACATTAGTGTTCTCACAACGACCCTACGGAAGAAAATTGGCTCCAGGTGTCGTGTTGCTGACGTGGACGAGTTCAGGATGAGTATACTGTGTTGTACTTGTCACAAGGAGGTGAAGGAACCCATCCTTGACGAAAGAATTGACGCGAAACACGGCCATGTCTTTTCGAAAGTAGATGACATGGCATGAAGAATGGTAACGCGGAGAAAAAGTGGCATAATATGATATTTCTCTTTTGTTATTATTATCAAAGGCACCGAAAATGTCACCCTAAAAATCCTAAAAATTCCTAAGATGTTCCCTCACATTTGCTTTCGAGGTTTGTTCTAATTAGGGTTGCAATTTCACAAGTTAAATACTGTGAAATTGGTTAATAACAGTTTCGTGCAAATTTTTCACAAAGTATTTAACTGTTAATAACTTTTAAAATTCAGTAATGAAATCAGCACGAAATTTACCAACACTCTCGTAAACAAAACTGCTTCTGTTGGGCCAAGTGTGAGAAATAAGGAAATATTTCATATGGGGCTTTTTTTTAACGTTTAAATACTTTTAAAAACAGTTATTAACTATTTTTAACAAAAAAAGTATTTAACGCGTTAAATACTTCTCGCATCCCTAGTTGGAATGTCCTAGTTTTCTATCTTTCGATTATAATGTCCTATTTTTTATACTAACTTTTACTAATTATGTACAATAAAATAGTAATAGTGCTATAATATATCTAGTATATAGTGTGATTAGACACTTGAAGAATAGTGTATCTGATTGGGAAAGAATCACAATGAGCAACTCCAATGATGCGAAAGAAGCAGAGCTTCACCAAAGGCTATTGGATGGAGATGAACACGATAGAGACAGTCAGCCGGATCGAGCTCCGCGTGCACATAGGAAACCTATGAGTGCGGTGGAGCGAATGATGTTGTCACCGTGGGAGAAATGGATCGCGCATCGCCGCTTTCCGTACAAAATCATGCTGCACTTGCTGTTGCTGCTGCTGACAATGACGCAAATGTTGGTGTACGACGCGCAAAACGCAGCCTATATGCGTGCATCAAATCGAAATTGGTATGCTGAGACACAATCCTGCAATTATAATTGGTTCGATTAGCGAAAACTCAATTGTTGGACTGTTCCAGGGCCTTCTTCTTCCTCCCTCCAGCCGCTGACATTGGCGTAGTGTACGTATTATATTTCTTGCATTCACTTACACCCACCGAGCTATCCATTCTACCCTTTCTCTTTCTGTGTGCCCTTGTACGTATTGTGCTAACTGTTGTTGCTGAATATGTAGTCCTCGCTTTGAAAGAGAGCTCTATACGATCAACAGGACGATCGAAGCACTAGCATACATGCGTTCAGCCTATTTCTCCATTGTCAACACATCCGTGGCAAACTATGAGTATCCGCGTACACTAGATGGCCAGATTCATCCAATTTCCATGCAGGTTGTACGTGTGTTGCCACATAGTTCGAAGACGGAAATACGCTTGTACAATGTAACAGAAGAAAACCCAGCCATTGGACCGTTTACACCAGAGATGTCGTTATATCAGCAGAAACACCTTATGCGGTCGATTCGATCCATTCAGTTCACATTTCATTTGCGTGACCAACAATACGGCAATTTCTATCGGGAATGTTTTGAATGGAACGTCCCAGTGAGTCTGACGATTGTGGAACACGCACATGTTCGCGTTCAGGTGGAAGACTCAGAGGTGAAGCGATGTCATTCGAACTACCCGTTTTGGAAAGTCGTAAGGCAGCGGTTCGTATGGCTTCACATCCTTGTGGCAATTGTATCGGTGGTGTACATGGTGCTCAGCATCAAGGCTTTACGTCGATCCTTTCAGATGTACAGAATCATTATTCATTGGCTCGATCGAAGAGACAATTCAGTAACCCGAATATTGTTGTGAATGGAATTGCAGGATGCGCCGAGCGAGAGAATTATTTCGTGAGCATGTGAATTGTGATTACGAAGGTAGTAGCAAGGAACCTCTGCTAACCGAGAGCGAACGAAGGAGTCGAGATCTGAGAACGAAAGCCTTTGGGTCATGGAAAGAGGTTCCGCTCGCACTGAAGATCAAGCTCTTTAATGGACTGTATGTATTTATGGGTAATCCTCTTGGCATTATAGATTTACAAACCTGACAATGCTGCGTCTGTTGTATAATCAAATAGGCAGTTACTGGTGCTCACGTCGTTGGCACTTTTGCTGCTAAGCTCAATTTGGAGTCTTTCCTATCTCAAGGCTCATGTTCCAATCCACTTTTGGCATCGACTTATTCATGGCGCCGCCCTGCTACTGCTTTGGAGCTGTCTAGTGGGATATTTGGAGCACAATCGCCACATCTATTCGATTGTTTTGACTCTAAAGTGGGGGATCCCTCGTGTTCTGCAATTCCTGATAGGTGTATCCCCTATATTCATCGGTTATGCACTGTTTGGGACCATTTATTTCGGCAACAAGATCAAAGCATTTGGGACACTTGGCTCGTCAATGACAACGCTCTTCGCTGTCATGAATGGAGATGTGATCCTGGACACATTTGACGCCATGGAGCTACATCAGTATAATCTCTCCGGCAAAATCTACCTCTACTCATTTATCGCGCTCTTCATCTACGTCGTGCTCAATATCTTCATTGCAATTGTGGAAGAAGCATTCTTTGCTACTCGATCCACCAGACGAATGTTGAGTATTTTAGTCACAGATCCTCAATTTCAAAAGGCGAATGGAGCCCAAGAAACTGAGATTTCGGCCGAAATGGTGCGTGTGTTGCTGCGGTACATGGATTTACAGGAGGAAGAAGAGCATGCGAGATGAGAGGAAGGTATTATGCGTGAAAGATAGCTTTTCTCGTCAAGTTGTCTCCAATATTGCTTATTTGGTCATATAATTCCTGTAGCCCATTGCCTCTCTATTGTATTGCAGGTACTACGCCCATCAAACCTGTTCTCGAAGTTATTCGCCCAAAACTTCTGTGGCGAGTTTTGTGACGTCATCGTCGACCTGCACAACGTGTTTGTGCAGCGATTGACATTGCTCCTGGAGCGTTGTGATGTGACCGCGTTGCACATTGAGGCACTTGTTGAGCCGCTCAATTTCTTCACTTGCCGTGTTGAGCTTCTTTTGGTAGTCGACACGCAATTTGTGCAGTTCTTCACCCATACGATCGGTGATTTCTTCAATCTTGGATAGGAGCAGCGACTTGTCTGCTTGGTGGATCGACATGAGCTTTTGAATCGTGTCTTCATGAGATTGAACTTTGCACTCGAGCGAGTAAAGCTGGTCCTTGACACTCACTCGCGTTCCACCCGAAACGGACGAGCTCGACTGGCTTGGAGACAAGCACCGCGATGAAGAGCGGCGCATTTCACGGGATGAGGAAGATGGGGATGGGGACAGCTCCTCTTCCATTTCATTGAACATGCGCTCGCTTTCCATGCTGATCTTCATCGCCTTCATGCTGTTGCTTGAAGAAAGTCGTCCTTCCATTTTTGATAGTTTAATGGGCGATAGCAGTGCACAAATACAAGTGCTGAGCCTTGATGTCTTGATAAAAGGAAGACGCGGTGAATTTCAGACTGAGGAGGGGACTGGTTCACACGTTTAAAGCGGTATGTTCAGCTCAGAGCCAAGTTTAGCTTTCTCCACGCACGAGCAAAGACTAAATTTATCTTATTTTCTTCACAGTCTCATCTATCTCCGTCGCACGTTCATAAGAATAACGGTGGTAACTAATCTATCTGCTAGGCAATAAGGATTGCTCTTGCACGACTGTTGAAATGCATCATGTGCTTGTTACCTTGGATCATAACGTTGCGGATTTCGGTTAAGAACTCAGATCTTCAACCATCACTCACCTGAAACGTCATTCCCATATTCAGCATTTTGGTTCGCTAAAATGGATGAAGGATCCTCTAATATTTAATTTTCATTGGATAAAAATATGGAAAATATGGATATCTGCAAAATTCAACTCAACCCAGCACATTTCCCTTTTGGACACCAAGAAACAAGCAGCAGAAAAGGAAGGAGAAGGGAAAAAGAGAGCGATGGCGGCAGAAGGCGTGTGGCAAAGCCCTGCATTCATCGGGATGTTTGGCGATCCATATCTGCGGAACACTCCATATGAGGCCGGTGGCGATCCGCGTGCGTTGATAGGGACGTTGGCGGCATTTACAGAACTCCTTCAACCTGCTTCTCCTTCTTCAACTGGAGTTTCTCAGGCTCGAGATGCGGATGGTATAACGTTCCCATTTTCTGGTGAACAAGAGGTGTTTTTACAGCAAAAACTACTACCACAACTCGCGCGGTGTCAGCAATGGGCTGAAAAAGGTATGAAAGTTGGCGATGCAAAGCAGTTGCAGGCGTTCCTGCAAGAGTGGAAGCAGGAATTGCAAACAATGGAAGTTGGGGTCCCCATGCTTATCCCCGGTGGTTTTATCAGCAATGTTGCGAGTCATACGATAATTTATATCGTGGAGAAGCAACCGGACGATACGTATACGTTTACAGTGTGCAATAAGGGCCCAGGCGCGGAGTTGTATCATCCATCCAAGATTCTGACTGAATCCGCGAATGCATGTGACAAAATACGAGTGCAGTCGTGTTTGCAAATCCATGCTATTCCATCACATCGATTTATGGATATGGCATTCTGGACACTACTATTTTCGTTATGGGTCCGTAAACCACCATCGGAATATCATCGTGTTGAGACGATTTACGATGTCTTGCTGCCGTGGTTAGCTGGAGATCAGTTATTACCTCTGGCTTGCGAAGAACCCGAGCACTCTCCAGAATGGACAAATGCAGGTCTGGGTGGTGCTCACACATCTCAGCGAAGTAATCTTGGATTTTGCAAGAGTGTCATCGAAGCGATTCGGTATTTATGTCTACGCAATGGAGTATTTACAACCTCAGAGATCAAGTTTTCCATTCTCTACAAACTTCGCTATCAGCTCTCTCAGCAAATGGTACGTGACCTCGAGATTGCCAACAATCCAGCTTTAGGCGTGGCTAACGGAACGTTAGATATGACTCTGCGCACGCTTTCTTCCATCTCATTGCTGGATTCATTGCAAGGAAGTCACAACGTGGCATCGCTTCCACCTGACGCCGTTATTGGTATCTACTTTACACGATCTACGTGTGCACCGTGCCGACAATTCACCAAAACTCTAATTTCCTTCAGTGAGCATCTCCGAGCGGCGAACAAGAAACTTGTGCTTATTGTAGTATCTGTGGATCAGGAACAAGCAGCCTATACAACTTTAGTCGCTGATTTGCCATCACACACGTGGCTTATGGTCCCATTTGCCGAAATTGAAGTACGGAAGCAATTGGTTCAAACATTCCAGGTTACTTCAATCCCGGTTTTAATCTTTCGCCATCCCAACGGAACTATTTTAACTCCGAAAGGCAGAGAACTAGTACAAACAGACCCATCTGGTGAATTTTATCCATGGACAAATAACGATTTTGTTCTGCCGAAAGGATCAGTATCAGCCTCGGATCGCAAGTTGATTTCAATGGGCGTGAAGCAGCTTGGCTTGAAAACGTTGACACATTTTGAACACAAGAACATTAATAGCATTGGACTGCGATATGTGAATGGTTTAATGGATAAAGCTGAACAACTCGTCATGGAAATTGGAAAGGTGACGGCACGAACGAATACAGATTTGCTGAGCGCAAATTTTAAAGAAGAGTTTTCGTTCACTGCACACGCAAATGCCGAATTGTTGCGGACTGAAGGTGAGGAAGGTGCGTATGCAGGAAGTACAGCAGACATGGAAGTTCCAATTCTCGGTAATTTTTTGGATGTACCCGAGCGCGTTACGTCTATTCCTCTCGCAGTAGCTGCGTTTATGCGTTGTGCGAGTTTGTGTGAGTCGCTTCTACGAAGAGCAGCTGAGGGTTCATCATCATCTCGAATTTCCCTGCACCATGAAATAATTCAACTCATAACTGGTCTATTTGTAGAAGTTTTACCTGTCCCACTACCACCATCGAAAGATGGAACACCGACGTCGTGTATGTGGTGCCAGCCTGTATCAAAGGACATGCAAGTCCGATGTCTGAACCATATTTATTCTTTGTTGATGATCTTGGGGTGCGTATGGCAGTCAATTGAACAACCTACTCGTCAATTTGATTCTGAACGATCACTGGCTGCTTTATGTGCATTGGCGAGTTATGATGCCCTGTTGCGAACCCCAGCAAATGATGAGCCTCTAGAGATTTCTAAAATGATGGGAGAAGAAGGAGGCTACGTTCTTGGTCATAAGTTTTGTAAGGCGAACTTCTCGCTGCAGAAAGTGACTTCTTCTATGGAATTTGCACGTCCAAATTTTGGTGTAACTCGCGGGCTGGTGCTTGCCTACTTTGATAGCCAAGATGCAAAATGCAAGCATCAATTGTTTGAATATCATATGCCGGACGACAAGATAGAAGTGAAGAAATACTCAACAACTTTACTTTTTTTTCGACAACTTATGGAACGGTATCAATACCAGCTGGTCGACGTCAACAATCCAAATCCGCCGACCGAAATGGAGGCTCTGATGGAATGGTTTTGTGGTGAAGACTCTCCGATGGCAAGCGATCATCCCGAGGTAGCGATGACACGTGACCTAGTCATGGCTGTAAAGTTCTTGGTAACTATGGAAACGAAGGAAGTAGAGCTCATGCGACGACGAGTTCCACATCAGCATTGGCAGATGTGGCAATTATCTTTTGACGACACCTCTTCCAGCCGTCGTCGAAATTTCTTTGGTATGCGTGGTCTCAATCGAATACTAAATGCAACTTTTAAGTGGGAGGTGACGAATTTTAGAGGAAGTGATCAAGATGTTGCTGATGTTGACGTGGAAGGATTTATGGAACGTAAAATTTATTTTGGAGAAGGTCCCGTTGTGTCCAGTCCTGCAGAACTTACTACTTTATTGGTAAGTAGTGCAGGAAGTTCTGCATCTGCGACCAGTTTGCCAACCTTGGTAACAGAGGACGATATTATGCACCTCACAGAATTGCCAACATTTAATGCCACGTTATCCTTGGAAGAGTCAGAATATTTGATGAGCTATTTAACGGTTCCATATGCGCGCATACCGTTGATCACGTCATTTTTCTCGTCTCGAGATCGCGTGACATATTTGTTTAATCCAATGCTTCAGAACTTACTCCGAGCAGTACTGTTCGAAAGCGGTGATTGGGTACGCGATGACAAAATTGAAGAAATAGCGCACATCCCACTACGAAAGTCGACGTTATTACTCCGCGAGGAGGCTATTGAAAGAGCATTAGATGGTCGCGTTCGACACCAAAAATCTGAAGATCACCTTGGAACGGTGAATGGGCTACTCCTTAATGAGCTAGTTTATGCAGCAGATGCAGTGCTGTTACCTCTACTCAAGATGTTGGATGCCGTCAAGGAGCTCGGTGAGGCATCTGTGCATTCCGCCGATGCTAAATTTATTTTGTTCATGATCAAACTAGGCATTGATGTGCTCCGTTATTTGACATTCGCCATCGATTCTAAATTGTATTTTACCGATCGTGCCGACGCGTGGAAGCTTGAATCGTATCGTGATCGTCTGCTGTCATACTTGTTCGACTTCGCGTATGGAACGCTTCAGAAATGGCGAGCCGAAGCCGAAGAAACTAACAACCTCCAGACGGGGTGCGTGATTCATTCGTACCTTGTGCTCCTTCATATTAGCCTACGAACGTCGGAATATAGTGTTCAGCGTGTCTCGGACATGATTGGCTCAATTGCGTATGTTCGCAATTGGCACTGCTTTGGGATGAAATTATCAGCTGAAAATTCAAATGACAAAGATGGACTGTCAGCTGAAGAACGATTGCTTCGGTGGCTTCAAGCACAGGGAATTAATACGGAAAACATTGCAAAGAGTTCGCTAGATAAGTATTTGAAGGGTCGACCTCTTTACCTAAAAATTGGGATGCAAACTATTCAAGCTCCGAGTATTGTTGCATTACACAATGAAGAGGGAAAGGAGGTGCAATTACCTCCAGGTGAAGTATTGGAGGCTGAGCTTTTTGAGACTATTCATTTACATCGACGAGCTATTGTGAAGTGGTTGAGCGGCTTGACTACAGGTGATCGTAGTCAAGTATTGGGGGGTATTGTTCGTATTGCACTACGATCTTCCGAACCAAACAGTACGTGGAATTGGAGCGAAGGATCGAGTGTTGGCAGTGCCGGACGATATAGCTGCTCAAAAACGGAACTTAAACTCGATACCCAAACCGGAGAGATTTTATGGCGAAATGACGAACTAAAGCCAGTACCGGACTCCATGACCCAATTTTCGGATTTTAAGGGCATTTTTGGAAATAGATCGCTTCATTGCGGACTTGTTTCTCGTCAGGAACATCGACTGTGGGTGAACATCGTCGGTACTGATTTCCAGTTAATTGAATGGGACGACCCAATCGATGGTATGGATCAGGGTGTCGGGGCTCCGGTTATTTACACACCATCCACAGAGACCAATATTAATGTCGACACTGCATCAGAGGAGCTGAAGATGTATTGGGAGTGCCCAGCGTGCACTTGTGCAAATTTTAACGGTGACAACCCCAATGCTACATGCGATGTTTGTGGTACTCCTCGGATTACGCGACCACCACCACCACCTCCAGGATCAGCAGGAAAGAAACCGCAAGATGGTCCGGATGGATTTATTTATCTTGGTAAAGTGTTTTCTCGTCCATTGGACATTTATTCAGAAGAAGATCATCCTCACTCAGAGGAACAGTGGGTGGTCAATCTGGTTGGGAATGTCTTGCTCCTTTTGTATCCTCCAGATCCCGAGGATAAGAAGCTTCCTTTTACGTATTTTCTCCCCAGCGATGTCTTACGCGCTAATGCAAACCGTGTTCAATTGATCGGTTACGATCAAGGGCCGAAAGAAAAGAGAGAAAAGGAGAAAATTGACACGTTCAAGGAAATTATTGCGTACAGGACACAAAAAGTGGTTCATATCTATGCCCTTGTAACCCATGGCCGTCGAATGTATCGAAAGTTAATTTTCACCTCCAACTCTCGATTGAGTCTGCACAGTTTTCCTCTGAATATATCGCCTGACGATGGACCAGTGGACCCTGCGCTATTGCGAGCAGGTGGTGATTCAAGAGAACGCCAGTTGAATGGTGGATCCCTTGTTATTTTGCGAAAGAATAACAAACTCAACGGCACAGAGCAGTATGTTCCGCCTCGTCTTCTTCAAGGTGTGATCCCAAGTTGCCTGCTTGAAGCATTTCGTTTTTGGATGGGTGAAGATGGAAAGCTGCGTGGCGAGCCGATAGATGTTAAATCCCAGTGGTTCCGTTACCGTGTTGAAGTTGAGATTGCTCCGGATGGAAGTGCATTGATCTGTCGGAAGTCCATTAAAACTTCCTTCTCTCGCATTATAACTGCTGGTAGTAATCGAAGACTTCAGCCACCACCAGCCCCAGTCGCGATACCAGCATCGACGATGGATGCTCAAAATTCGGCACTTCATGCTGCACCTGATACTATGAAGATTCAGGACGAAGATGTCGTCCAATTGATGGCCATGGGATTCTCTTATGCTGCATGCACACTTTCTTTGCGTGAAAACCGAAATAATGTCACTTTTGCAGCTCAGTGGCTCATAGATGAATCAAATCAACCCAAGATCAGTCAGGCGGAAGAAGTGGCACAGACAGATGTTGTCATGAGTGAAGAGGAAATTCAGGAACAGAATATTGCGATGCTAATGAGTCTGCCAACTGCTCCATCGCGAGTTGCTATTGAATATGCATTGAATCTGTTCAAGAACGATGTGGATCTCTCAAGCGCGTGGCTGTCTGATGCTGGAAATAGAGAAGAAATTAAACGCGTAGAGGGGACTGCAGCGGAAATAGATTCTACTTCAAATGAGTCGCCAGCTCCAATGGAAGTTGACTTTGAAGAGAAAAAGGAGGATTTCGAAGATGAAGCGATGGAAGTTGTGGAAGAGGTGTCTGGGGAGACGTTATACCTCTTAAACCTGCTCAACGTGGTTCCAGAACATGGTGATGAAGCGCTTGCTATGTCAAAGTTGCTTTGCCGAGTTGAGGATTTATCTCATGTTCTTGTGTGGTGTTTAAGAAAGAGCGACACCACTGATTTATCTCCTGCTAACTTGTCGACGGTTGCCTTCGTTGAACTTCCGCGATTAAAACTCAAGCTAAAACCAGCAAAAGGTGGTCATTCGGGTACCATACGTTTCGATATTATGGACGAAAATGGATGGTTTATCAGCGATTTAACCATGGGAATTACTGAAGGAGTTTCGAAGTACTTGCAGTCTCTGCTTCGTATCACTCCTGATTGCTTAGTCATTGAGTCTGTTACGCGCGATTTAAAGTTGATAACCCCGAATCATGATGTTTATCGTCCTTTAATCCAAGGAGAACCGTTTGCTTCGCAATTGGTATCGGATCGAGCGTCAGTGGGCTGGCAGCAAGCTATGGAAACCAGATATTACATGTATCCGATTCATTCAAGTCATACATTTGTGCTTCCCCCGTCATTGAGCTCTACGCTCTATCTCATTTTGACAAGCTTATTGACAAGACACTACACGGTGGCCATGGAGTTAATCGTTGGATGCAATGTTGATGTGAAGTTTACCGACGAAGAGAAGTGGATTTTTGATCAATTGTCCAAGACATTAGATGATCGTCATCCTAATGCTTGTGCTTGCCGTATCCGATTGTCTCTTGGAATTGTCTACAGTGACAACAAAGCACCATGGCAGTTAAGAGTAGAGTTGCAAGATTACATTGCCACTGTTGGTCACGTTGATGCCGCCTGCAAGTTGACTTTAGAAGAGGAGAAAGAAGCACTTGCTAACTGTCATCAGCGCTCATCACTCTTGAGTTTGCGAAAGGCATACTGTGATCACGTAATGAACGACAAATCGTCGCAGTTCGAATTCAAGCTTACCCGCAATCGCGTCGGTGGCCAACCTTGGATGAAATTGCGCTTGTTTGGCAAAGATTACATGGCATCGCATGCCAAAAAGCTTTCGACGGTACGGTACAATCGTCCAAAGCACTCTATGGGAATCAATAACGCCTTCTTGATTGATGAAGAAGAGATTGGAAAGTTGGTGTGGAATTGCGCTGTAGTAGGTGACGAAATCAGTGGAAGTAATCGTGGCCTGGGTTTCCTCTTTCTGTACGAGTGCCTAAATAACCAACTTGTGGTCCGATTGGGGGGAGATGACTGCACTCGTTCGTTTGGAGATTTATTTACGCGTTTTTTGCACTTGAAATTATCTCGTTGGGGACGTGAAACGGTGGAAGAAGGTGAAGAAGAGTATGCTCCTTCGTATGCTTTGGCACAATTGGCAATGATAGCAGCTCATCCTAGTGACGCATGGTCTTCATCACCGTGTGATCAAGAGTCTACTCGCATGCTATCTCACGGAGCGAACTTATATTCCAAAATAACCTATGGAACACTGTTGAAGAGCTTTTTCGACTTTGCCGAGGTGGAATTTCAGTCCAAACTTCAATCGGCGGAACACCAGAATCGGGTTGTGACACCAATCAAGGCTCAGTTCAGCCATGTGCATGAAAGTGCACAGTCCATAGTTGATTTAGCTGTTATTCCGGTGAATCAGGATGCTAGTTTCAATGCATCAAATGCGTCATGTGAAGTCAGAACCTTCTCAAGTGGGGATGGAATCAATCCAGAGTTTCCATTGGATGCAATGGATGTAAAGCGTTACATCATTTTTAGCGATCCAGAAGTAAAAGTTGATTCAAAGCTACCATTTAATTTGTCGCAGCACCCAGCTGCGCAAACAGTAGCTGCGAAAGACCTGTTGAAGCGCTTAGAAGAAGATATCAATGCAAATGCTGCAGCAGTCAACGAAAGCAAAGACGCGTTTTTTGCAAGAGTTACTCCAAAGGATCTGTTATCGGTGGATAGCTCGGCTATTGATGGACTCCATCAACTTGTTCGCACCTGTGAGGATTTCCGAGCACAAGACCGTTCCATGGTGAAAGATTGGATTCAAACGATTGAAGCAGCAGCGAATCAAATTCGCGAAGCTCATAATCCAACAGAAGAAGCGACTGCATGCCAGTTTATGATCCGAAGACGTATTGGTCTTTATCCTCAAGTTACTTTTGACTTTTTGACGTCACTGCTGGCGTCGAGTTCGTTTGAAGATGATTTGAAGACTCGCAATCCTTTCCTGAAAATAGGTATTGTACCCGACCTGATCCAGCAGATCTTGACAGTACTATTTCTGTGCAACCGAATTGTCCATACCAATCGGACAATACAGGCAGCACGAGTGCTTTCGTCCCATCTAACGGCCTTATATTCAGTGTCCACACCTCAAAGTGATCGCTCAAGCCAAGTGAAGCAGGCACGTCAGGCTTCGAAAGATTTGGCTGATGTTTTGTTGTCAAAACGACACTATCTGCACCAATCTGATGGTGGAATGTGGCAGTTTGACCCTCGCTTCTTGGTGTTTGAATACGTCTTTGACCTCTTGCTTCGTGGTCGTCAAGTTCAAATGATCAATAGCTTCCTCGACAGTCTTGGCAAAGGGGAATCAAGAGTGCAACAAATGATTATGGGTGCGGGGAAGACGACAGTGGTGGGGCCACTTTTGACGTATATTCTTGCAGATAAGAAGCATTTGGTCACGCATGTCATGCCAACTGCACTTTTGGAGCAATCGCGACAAGTCTTGCGAAGTCGCTTTAGCAACCTTGTACTGCGGAAGCGTATCTTTACATTTGAGTTTGATCGATCAGTGAGTGATGATCCAAACAATGCAATCAAATTGTTTGCAAAGTTAAACCGAGCGCGTCTTCATGGTGACGTCGTATGTGCATCGCCCGAGTCGATTAAGTCGATGATGTTGAAATTGGTGGAGTTGCTACATTCTCTGGAAGAATCATCCGAGGTAATTCAGCTGCCTCTGTCTTCGTCATCACAGAATGTTCGTCGACTTCGACGAATTTTGGAAGATCGATCAGAAATGGCCGATGAATTATACAAGACTATTCGCTTATGGCAGGAGGGAATATTGATTATGGATGAAGTAGATGTCCTGCTCCATCCTCTTCGATCAGAATTAAACTTTCCCATTGGCAACAAATTCCCCATAGATTTGGCAGCCAATAGGTGGGAACTTCCAATTCACTTGATTGATGCTGTTCTCGCGCACAAAGGTCCTAATGAGAAGTCATCATTGGTTTGGATCCAAAGATTACAAATTGTATTAGACGAAGGATACAAATCACATGCGTTACAACGCTTTCCTCATCTGGTTCTTCTGGATATGGAATTTTACGAAGCGAAAATGATGCCAATTTTAACTGAATTGGCACTAGAATGGCTCATGAAGCATTTTTGGATGGGGAAGATGGAAGTTGATGCAGATACGATTAAGTACTATCTGCAATGTCCACGAGTAGACCTTCACTCGAATGAGCCATTACGCAAAAAAATTGAAGAAGGACTGACGGATTCATCGATCAAACTTCTGAACCTCGCGAGAGATTGGCTTTGTACGATTCTACCTCATGTCTTGTCAAAGATTAATCGTGTATCGTACGGTTTACTGCGCGGGGAGCATCAAGCAGCGGCAGCATCAGGGAGTAGCGGTGGCAACTCCCAGTCTCGTTTGCTTCTTGCTGTTCCATTTATTGGAAAAGACGTGCCAAGCCGGTCCTCGGAGTTTGCGCACCCAGATGTTTTGATTGGATTAACTATTCTCGCGTATCGTTATGAGGGAATTCGTGTGTCGGATCTGATACGCATTGTTTCGCAACTGAAGCAAGATTTCAGTCGCCAACTTGGACCACGTGACCAGCGCCCAGCTGCTGCTATGTTCCGTGAGTGGGTTGCGTCTGGGCTTGCAGCAACGGACCCTGGAAAGCAAAATGGCGGTGGTGTCTTGCCACTCCCTCTCTTTCAGTTGCGTGACTCTTCACAAGTTGCTCGCTTGCACACCTTGATTGCAAATCTCGCAGGAGTTGTGTATTACTATGTTCGCCAGCACGTATTTCCTTCTTGTATGATCTTTCAGAAGCTCAAGATTTCCGCATGTGGACATGAATTGGGGAGTAATTCTCTGTTTGCGAAGCGTATCGGATTCTCTGGTACGCCTTCGAATCTCCTCCCAATGGATTTGGGTGAATGTTACTATGAGCCGCGAAGCGATGGAAGCATTTTCCAGGCACTCACGAATCCTCGTATCGTGTCCATTGAACGGAAAGTAAATTGGTCCGCTAAGAGTCTTCTACTCGATATCGCAAAAGCAGACCCTCCATTCCATGCTTTGATCGATACTGGTGCGCTAATCACTGGTTTCCAGAATCAAGAAGTTGCTGCCTTCTTGCTGGCGCATATGCCCGTATCTATGGAAGGCGTGGTTTACTTGGACAATGAAGATCGCCAAATGATTTTACTACGTGATCACAACGCACCTATGCCGTTGGTGCAGTGTGGACTACATCCTAGCAAGCGTTTTACCTTTTATGACCAAGTTCACACTACAGGAATGGATATCAAGCAATGTGTAAACGCCAGAGCTGTCCTGACTTTGGGCAAGGATATGACGTTCCGAGATTATGCACAGGGTGCATATCGCATGCGTGGCATTGCAACTGGTCAATCCATTCATTTATACATGATTCCGGAAGTCGAGAATCGGATTCGACACGAAATGCAACTCTCACAATCGAATGAATTAGTGGATCGCACTAAACAGTTGACAGCGTTCCTCCTCTTGGTACCAGCTTGGCTCTTGATTAATTCCATGCGAATGGAATCGATGCAGTTGGTTCAACTATCATTACAGGAACTTCATAATACATGGCGAAAGCGTGCGTTGAACTCGTTGATGCACGACATTGGCGTTGCTAATGACGCGAAAGATAAGTATTCCCAGGTTGCTCGATTAAGACGTTTTGTGGGAACGGAAGAAGAGAAAGCATGGCTACGCCAATGCATTAACCGTTTCCGTGTGGAAATTTCTTATACAGTAGATGCCGTCGTCCCCACTAAGAAGGAATTAAAGGACGTGATTGAGGCACTTGTCGCTCAAAACGAGCATTTCTTACAAACGCAAGAGGAGTTGAAACGCGTAGAGGATGTGAAACAACGGTTGGCGCACTCCTCCAGTCATCATTTGGCCGAAGATGGATCAGAACAGGGCGACATGAGACTGACAGCTGAAGTTGTGCACGAAAATGAGGCGGAGGCTGAAGAGGAAGCAGAGGAAGAAGCCGAGCAGGAAGAACAGAAAATGAGTGCATTTACGCGAGACGATGAACATCCCATCCCATGGGATGCAATGGTACTTACGCAATCACCAGATCTTAGTACAAAGCGTGCAGAGGAGGATGGAGTCTTCTATCCTTTTTCCCAATTTCAAGCCCATACTGAGTGCCCAAATATTGCGTTTCCGTCACAGCTGTTGGTATCAGGGAACTACTTCCGTCGCCGGTGGGTCGGCTTGGGTGAACGGCGCGTAAAGAATGTCGGCTTGATTTTAGAATGGTCGCCATTGCTACAGCAGGAAGCCATGAAGAAGACAGTCCATCATTTGTTTATGGAGGTGATGGCGCAGCAACCAGGAATTACTCCTAATGAAGCAGCTGTATTGGCACTGAGTCGCGCTGCTGAGCTCCCCAATCTACCGCCAACCAAGGTCCCACCTGCACTCAAGGCAGAAGTATTGGAGATGATAGAGCAAATGCCCGTGTTTATGGTTGCGCTATCATTGGCTGAAGGTGAAACAATTCGACGCATGATTCATAAACAACATCCAGCATTCAAAGTAAGCCAAGTGCAATTACGAACGTGTGAGGGTGAATTGGTCGAGAGTTCCTCGTTCTATAGCTCTTGGATGAACGAAGCGTCTGCGCCGGTGTCGACTATTACATGTACTCGAGATAAAACCGTTGCGATCGGTACACAGTGTTTGCGGTTCTTCAACAACGAAATGTACTATTTCCCCCAGGAATTGGAGCTACTCTTGGAAGGACTGGCTAAAGTTCCAATCGCGCTCCGCCATGAATTCTTCGAGTGTCTGTTGCGGTTGCGCCGTCGTGAACGGCATTTATGGGGTGATACGCCACTCGCGAAGGTGTTTACGAAAAAAGACGAGTGGCATTTGTTGGCTGCGCGCGCACGCATGCAGCAGTTCCAGCAGAGTCTGATGCGAAAGAAGAAGAATTTGCATTTGGCGCCGGCACTGCGTCGTTTTGATGAGAATGGGGATGGTCGACTGAGTGCAGAAGAGATTCTTAAGTGCTTTGAGAGTTTTCAATTAGGGTATTCGTCGGGCGAGTTGACCGAGATCATCAGTCTGATCGCCGATGTATCGTTATTTGAAGGTAACGGTGGAGTCCCCATGGAGACAATTTGTGCAGCGTTTGGCATTTCCAAACAGCAAATGGAGGATGCACTGCAGATAGAGGACGCGAAAATGGCGCAAGGTTTGGAGGCCTCCACTTCGACATGGTCGTGTCCAGTCTGTACGTTTGTAAACGCAGGTGATGTTGATACGTGTGGCGCCTGCAACGAGCTCAATCCATTGCGTCATCCAGAGGAAACAGCTGCATCACAACAAGGCTGGCGTTGTGGGAACTGCACGTTTATTAACCAACCGAGTGATACGGTGTGTGCGATCTGCGAACTTGGTATGGATGGTCAGCGGCAAGTGCCACGCGGGAAATGGATTTGTGCGGGTGAACAGGGTGGCTGCACGTTTTTCAATTCGATGGCGAATTTCTATTGCGAAGTCTGCAACCGCGCGCGCCCAGATTTGTCCTCGACGCGGTTTTAAGCTTAAGAATCGAGAAAGTGAATCGCAAAGGATGATATCAAGATGGAAGAAATGAGAGAGGGAGAGAACTGAACTTTACATACACATTGACGATCTTGAGTGATCTTGCCGTTACTTTCACAAGATCGTTCCAAATGGTGTTGGCACTGTCGAAATGTCCCAAAACGTCTTATTATTGGCTAATATTCTTTTTTAAAATAATTTTCATTGGTTAAAAACTAGAAATGTCCTTGTAGGTCCCGGTGGTCGTTTTGTGCTCAAAGCCTGCATTGATGCTGCCCATGCCATCACTTTTCCACATAAACGGCATCTCTTAATGCGTGGACAGTGCAAGCACGCAAAACCGTCCATTCCCTTGCCATGGTTGTGACTGCTTCGCCATATTTTTGGACGAGCTGGCGCATCGCATGTCACAAAAAAGCTGAAACGGACTAGTCAGACACAGCTGTTACACTTCACAATTTAAGCCAATAAAAATCTAGAATTACATTATAATTCGTTTCTATTGGATATAAATAGTTCCAGATCCAGAGCGAAACGGCGTCATCGTACTTAATGCGAACTCAGAAACAACGTCACAACTGGACGAGAAGCTCCATTCCTAACGACTGGCCGATGGGGAGTTCCGTTTAACTTCAGATTCGCTTCTTCTCTCTTCTTCTTCTTCCTCCTCCTCTCCCTCTCCAAACTACTTGGAAGAAACTGAACGATGGTGCTGACGGCGGCGCGACTGGTGTGCGCGAGCAAAGGACTCGAGGAGCTCCCGCACCTGTGGACGGAAATGAACGCGTATCTCGACCACTCGCACACATGGACAATCGAAGCTGCTGCGGCCAACGGGCTCAAGTATTTGGTGCAGCATCTCGCACTGTCGTTACCAAAACATCAGCTGCAGCAGCAACAGCACAACCGCTCACTCGTCATGGACTTTGCGGCGCGAAATGGTCACCTCGACATTCTCACGTGGTTGCACGAAACGCCGCTGCTGAGCGGCTGCTCTACGCGCGCGCTGGACGACGCTGCCAAAAATGGTCATTTGCCTATTGTCCAATGGCTACACGCGAATCGCAAGGAAGGGTGTACGGTTAAGGCGATGGATTACGCGGCCAAGAATGGCCATCTCCAGATCGTGCAATGGCTGCATGATCATCGCAAGGAAGGCTGCTCGTCTCGTGCAATGGACTTGGCTGCACAGAATGGCCACTTACATGTACTGCAGTGGCTACACGACAACCGCAGCGAGGGCTGCACATCCAGCGCTGTTATGTATGCAGCAGCGGAGGGCCATGTCCATGTGTTGCAGTGGCTTTGTGAGCAGCTCCACCAACAAGCTACTCCGGCCACGATGGTCCATGCTGCCCGTAATGGTCATATCAGTGTATTGGACTACTTGGGAGTCCATTTCCCTGCGCTCTTTGAGAGCGTCGGCGCGCAGATGGTGCACGCGGCTATCGCCAATGGCCGTGCACGGGTGTTGAACTGGCTGATCGCTGCGCTACCGATGAAGGCACTCAAGTGCGACGCAGCACATGGATCATGGATGGACGTCGCTGCTGAGTTTGGCCAAGTCGCGATTTTGCAGTGGCTGCATGATCACTCGACGGCTCTCCCGATGGGAATCGACGGGCGATTGCCCGTTTGTACTGCCGATGCCATCGCCAAAGCTGCAGGCAATGGCCACAGCGACGTGCTGCGCTTTCTTGATGACCATCAGCTCGTCGAATTGAAAACGGACAGTGACGCTATGAAAGCACTGGTCGCGGCAGTCGAACGTGGCCATGTTGAGTGCGTGGAGTGGCTCGTCACACGATTTCATCATTTGTATGAACAGAATGACGCCGCAACAGCCGCTGTGGATGCAGCAGCTGCTGTGGGGCGCGTAGAAATTCTACAATTTCTATTGGAACGACCAGTGACATCATCATGGCGTACGAGCGCGAAAGGCGTGAACGAAGCTGCGCGTCAGGGGCACGTAGAGGTGCTTGGATGGATTTACAATCACCATAATGATATTATTCCAATTGGAGAAGATGAGCAAGAGGAAGAAGAAGCGAGAGGAGAAAGAGAAGAAAATGTGGTGACTATGCCGCCCCGATGGACACCAATGGCCTTGGAATTGGCTGCCACGAATGGTCACCTGAACGTGGTGAACTGGCTGACGCAGCATCATGCTGCGAGTTGCAACTTCGGTGAGGCCCTGAACGCAGCCGCATACATGGACCACTTAGTAATTGTGCAGTTTTTGTTGACACACTTTCGCGCGCAATGCAATGTGGCGATGGCGGTCGAGCATGCCGAAGAAGGCGGAGCGGATGAGACACTGGAATGGCTACAGTCGCTTCAGTAAACGCCGGATTTTATTTTATAGAATTATATGTAGACATTTTTTAGAGATTAGATGTATATTTTGGATATTATAGAACTGTCTTTTGATTGGCTGGAAAAGTATAACAGAAATTCCCAATTCGCCAATTGTGAAGTTTCATTAATTCTTATAGAAATGCATAATAAAATATTTTAACCCTAAAATTTGCTGGGAAAATTAGGTTGCTCTTAATTTCTTGACACTGTTGACAATTGAAAATGCTGCACGTGGAGAAGCAGGTGGTGCAGTTTGCCGTGGCGACGCGTGTGTGTGTGACGCTATTGGTGCTTCTCACAACGCACATCGTGACACCATACGACACCTCCTCTCAATCTGCATCCAACGGATCTGCACTTGCTGCATTTGCGAATTGGGATGGGGTCTACTTTACCACTATCGCTCAGAATGGATACGAATATGAGCACTTCCACGCCTTCTTTCCACTTTATCCTTTGCTCATACGCCTGTTGAGGTTGAGCTTGCATATATGCATGTGTTTTAGCTCGTTGTTGCTGTATATGACTCAGCTAAATTGAGTTGTGTTTAAAATATTGTGTGTACAGCTCTTGGCTGCCTATCTACGATTCACGAACGGCAACATTGGTGAGTGGATGGCTCATCAGCAATGGGAGCTTCGTGCTCGCTGCACTCTTCCTCTACCGACTGAGCGTACTTGTGCTGAAAGACGAACTGACGGCACGACGTGCAACGTACCTCTTTTGCATTGCACCGTCCAGTATCTTCCTCAGCGCTATCTACTCCGAAAGGTACATGTTGATTCATTTTATCGATAGCTTTTCTAGTGAACATATCCTGATCATGTTATATCTGTGCGCGGTGTAGCCTGATGTGTTTCGTAAGTTTCAGCGGGATGTATTACTTGGAGAGACATAAACGTACGAGATCATGGTTGCATTTAGTTTTCTCGGCGTTGCTGTTTGGAGCTGCATCTGTCACAAGATCAAATGGCATCCTGCTCTCATGTATGTATATGACTCTTTCATCTGTGAAGAATTAGCATCCTATTGATGTGGAGAATTGTTTATGTGTAGTGTACATCGCGTGGTATCAATTGACTGTATCACCTTCACCGTGGTCATCTCCACTGCGCTTCCTCAGCTTCTGGTGTGGTACTGCGCTCCTCGGACTGATCGCAGTTGGCCCCCAAATTGCATATTTTCTCTACGGGATGACCGTCTACTGTCCGTCGCTCTTTAGCAGTAGTGCTTTTCTTGCGACTGACCGCCCGTGGTGTGCAAATGTCTTTCCCAACCTTTCCGCGATGTACGTCTTCGTCCAACATGAGTACTGGAACGTCGGGTTTCTCCGATATTATGAGTGGAAGCAACTTCCCAATTTCCTCTTAGCAGCACCGATCATCAAGTTGAGCGTCCATGCGATCTGGAGGTATTTCCAATCTTACCAGTCAAAAGCAGTCACAACGACCACACCAAATTCGTCGAAAGCTTGTGCTATGAGCATTTTGTACTATGTTCACTGGCTATTCCTCCTGATCAATGCATTGTTGGTGGTCCACATTCAAGTGACGACTCGACTATTGAGCTCCTGTCCTCCACTGTTCTGGGCACCAGCAACTTTTGGCTTCAACGGACAGTCAATGACAACATACGGAAAAGCGGTCGTCACATACTTCTTGCTCTATAACGTTCTTGGTGCTGTTCTCTTCTCGTCATTCTATCCCTGGACATAAAAATACGAATGATTGAATCAGATCCACAGAGTGAAGGTTACTTAGACGATCTTCCATAGACAAAATAGACTACGTTTTTTCGTCGTGTTGAGCTTCTTCATCCTGTCGACCAAGTTTGTACACACCTGTGTGCTCGCTAATGAATTACGCGTTTGCGTATTTGTTCATACTCAAATATGTGGACACTTTTCCAACACGTTTACCGAGATTTCTTCATTTTGAGTTTTTTTGCCAAGCGATCACGCGCGGAGCCAGGCTTGCGTTTCCCATTAGTGCTGCTTCCGTTGCTTCCCGTTCCTGACCCCACACCAGGCGACTTTGGTGCTAATGGCAGCGGAGGGCGTGCAAAGGTCGAACCATCAGACTGTGGCGAGGCAATTGAGCTTGGGCTCACTTCTGGTTGCGCTTTGTGCTTGGATCGCATCATTGACAACGATGACTTACTGCCATTTTCTCTACTATTCTTCCGATGCGGGGGGGTTTGGAGTGGACGTCCATTCCCTTCCAACTCGGATAGTGATTGAGGGGGGGCAACTAGAGGAGGTGGTGGAGGGGTAGATGGTGGAGGAGGAGGTGAAAATTCAGGCACAGGTGGTGACGGTGGCAACAAAGGAGGAGGAATTGAAGTCATAGTAGCGTTCACTGACTCAGTCTTGTCAACCCCATTCACCGAATTTGGACGAGTTACAAATACTTGGTCGGTGCTTGTTTGTCGACGATTAGACGATGTCCGTGACTTTCGTTGCTTTTTTTTGGATGCTGACGAGGATTGAGATTTGCGTTTTATGGTATTCTGGCATCTTGGACAAAGATAGTTATCTGGGGGCTCAATCTCATCTGGAATATTAACACATTTGGTGTGTTGCCAAGTCTTGCATTTCTCACATTCGACCATCCTGGTTCCATCATCATAGTTCTCTTTCTTAAGCCCGCATGCACAATCAAGTGTCCATTCACACTGATAGCAATAAAACTGATCCGGAATCGTGGCGTCAGGGGTCTTCATTGCACAAAGCGTATGTACCCAATTTTTACACCTTACACATTCGACCATCTTGGTCCCGTCATCGTAATTTTTCCCCTTTATGCCACATAAGCAGTCCACCATCCATTCCTCTTCCCCAAGCACATCATCAACGACGGGAATAACACCTCCATCCGATTTAAATGGAAGCTCCGGTTGTTTTTTCTTCTTCGACGATTTTCGGTTCACATTACTCCCTTTTGACTTGCCAGCCTGTCGTTCTTGTCGCTCCTTCTGTTGAATGCGAGCGGTCAGTACCACTTGATCTTTCATCGCACTGGTGAGTTTCAGCTCATCCCTTTTGGCTTGCTTCCGAAGTGCGATCAACATATCCACCGGGGCTGGTGGCAGCTTAGGATAAGCACTTTCCAGCTCAGATTCTTCGCTGTCGCTACTGCTACTCTCGTCATCTTCGCTTTCACCAGCACCTGGTGCACTATGGTTACTGCTACTACTAGAGCTGCTGGTATCGCTAGAATCACCACTGTTTTCATCCTCGTCGCCTGTCTTCTCTTCCTCGTCTTTGGTTGGTGCTTCATCACTCTCCTTCCCATCATCACTATCACTATCACTTGATATTGAACTATCGCTCACATCAGAACTTGAGTCGGAATTGTCACTGCTGCTACTACTACTCGTACTTGTTGTTGAGGGGCATGGACTACTTACTGGCCGCTTTTGATCATGGTCTCCATTTGATATTTGCTGTACCATTTTTGTCATATCAGGTTCACTTTGAAAATGCGCATGAACGCATTCTTTAATACTCTGTAGCATTGCTTTTGGGTCCTGGAAACCAGCGCCAGTTTTACATATCCTTGCTGGGTTTGTCGATGTCCGAACACCTTCGACGTCATTTACTTGGGTTTGGCCGCACTTTTCCAACAATATCTCCAAAGCGGAAACCAGCGCCAGTACTTCTTGCCATTCCCACTTCGACAACGCACGGCGTTTCTTTGTATCATTGCCACTTATCGCCCCTTTCAGCAAAAGCTTTCCGTACGACGCCGCTGCATACCAGCACAACGGCTCAAATTGAGGAAAATGGAATCGTGGATCAACGCGTAAGGCCTGTTCAATGCCGTGGCAACGCAGTTGGGTCGACATGTGGTATCCAGTAAGAAAATTTCCACCAAACGCGATTGAATCGACTGGCGTGAGTACAGCATGAATCCATCCAGAGGGTAGTAAAAATGTTTCGCCTGCGTTGACTTCCACCATCGAGCAACTGTCGATGTGGTCAGCCAAAAAATCGGACTCGCCAAATTTGTAGTTAGCCTGCCATCGATGGAACTCTTCCAGTGTGTCGTCGGTGGGCGGGATGAGGAAGAAGATCTATACAAGTGATCAAACACAACAGGTATCATCAGCACATACCAGGTCACCAAGGCGATAAGCACAAAGAAATACGCACTTTTTTCCCTCTGTAGACGTGATACCAGACGGAAGAGCCTCCAAAATCAATGTGACAATCCATATAACTGTCTTTGCAACTCATTAAACAGTATAATTGCACCTTTGGCATACGTGCGCGATCCGATTTCGTGGCAGTTGGCCATAACGATTCCACCCAACTAATGTCCTTCACGACTCGAGGTGGTCGGATCATGCGCGCGAGTTTCGTAGAGCTGCATTCGAGACTGACGAGATTTAGAACATTACTTCGCTCTGCAACTGGCCGCCGGAAATATTCCATCCACTGCTTCAATTTCCAATCCTCTGCCAGTTCCAACTGTGTGGCCACCTGCCAAATTCCAGTCCAATTGATATAGTAACATCAGCAACAAAGATAAAGTGTTTACACCAGTGCACTACTGACAATACAGCACCTACGTCAATGATACGCACGGGATGCTCACTCCCAATCGCGTTTTCAAGGTCATTCAATGACAATTCAGGCACTAGATATGAGTAAAATCAATACATCTCATAGATTAGTGCCCAAACTCACACAACTACAATGCAATGAAAGCAGGCAACTGCCATTTTAAATACCTTGGAATCCCACTTGGGCTGCTTTGAGAACCTTCACCGGCGTGCGAAATCCACTTGCATCAAACTATAACACACATCAAATACAAATACAGCAATAGTTCAATACCCTTTTATATATTACATATGCATATTAAATAATAAAGTTTAAGCACGTACATATTCCTTATCGAGCACACAAGTCTCGGGGAGAACCTGGGCATGGGATTGCTTCGGCACACATAACTGCAGACGTTTCATACGTTCTTTCCAATCCGTTCGACATGGAGGGGGTAGTCCCACACGTTTATTATCTCCTTCCACAGCATTTCGGCCAGCGAGAGCTGCATCAGGAGCCGGTAGACCGTCCCCGCATTCCGCACTGGCCATTTCTCCTTCCTCCGCTCCCTGCGTTCTTCCACCCGAATGACACACACTCTCGATCTCCAGATTAAAACCTCGATCACGTCATAAAACCTCATTTATTCCGTATATAACTATATAAGGGATTGATATATCCCGGATGAAATAATGATAAAACAAGGGATACATGCTGCTTGCTACCAATCATACTTTGAGTAGGTAGTTGAGAAAAAATGAGTCAATGGGCACTGCGTTGCGCGCTGCTAGCGACGAATGCGGCCACCGCTGTCTCGCATCAGCATTCGTTCAAATCAAAGCATGCAAATGATACATCTAGAGCTTTGTATGCATGGATGAGATGCTATAGCACATCGTCGATTCCGGATCGACGAAAACGCAATCATTTCAAGAGCAACAAGCGCGATGCCAAGAAGAAGACTGATGATAGTGGCAAGGCCGCCACGAATAATTGGGACTTCTCTAGCAGCACAGCCAATGGCAAACAAGCCGAAGAAGGTAGTAATAAGTCTATGGCTACTGGTAACTGGGAATTGTTTGGAAACCCCAGTCACACAGGCACCAGTGGCAGCCATGAAGCCGCAGGTAAAGCCGGAGTACCCAATGGTAAATCGGATTTCCGCAACACAAACAAAAAGAATCGACAAACAGTGCATAAGCGTAACAACAAGGGTGGTAACAAAGCGAAGGATATGCCCGTGTTTACGAATAAATTTCAGAATTTGCTGTCATTTGCGTTCGAGGACGATCTGCAACAGCAGCTGGATACAGATGATAATGGAAAGAGCGAACCTAAGAGCAGAACAAAGTCCACATCAAAGGTACAGCCGAAGCAGCGATCGAAAAAAGAAGATAATGATGATGATATCTTTACTGCCGAAGGCACGAATGATTTAGCCTTGTCAGCGCTCGGCCTCGACTTTACTGACGATTTTGACGATAACGATGAGGAGCCATTCAAGAAGCAGAAGCACAGTAAACCAAAGGATAAGCTCGCTTCGACAGATGTTGCATCGTCCACGTTGCTTTCTGCGGGCGTAGTGGCAGGAACAGAGAGCCGCAAGGTCTTGAAGAAACAGAAAAAGAAAGACGGCCGAAGCTTGCTGAAAAATTTTCGATTTGAGAACAGTTTGTTCGATGATGATATGGATCTCTTTGGTCACATTGATTGGGATGACCAAGGCGACAAGGAAAACCGTGAACAGCGTCGCTACCAACGTAACCTGCGTAAGCAGGCAAAACAGACGCCAAAGGTGATGCTGCCTCCACAGGAAATTGAAATTCCAACCAAGATCGCTGTCAAGGATCTAGCAGAGCGCATGTGTGTTAAATCGAGAGTGCTTCTCCGTGCATTGCAAGATTTGGGCGAAAGCGGTTTAAAAGAAGAATCGATCTTGACGAACGATATTGCAGAATTGGTCGTGGAATCGCTGAATATGATCCCTATCTTGCTGCCTCCAGATTTTGTGGACCTGGAACTGACTGTTCCACCTGCGGATTGCTCAATGTTTCCTACACGTCCACCAATCATCTCCGTCATGGGTCACGTCGATCACGGGAAGACAACATTACTAGACGCACTGCGAAAATCGAATGTGGCGGCTTCAGAAGCTGGTGGAATTACCCAGGGCATCGGTGCATTTACAGTCGACATCGGTAAAAAATTTGGCAACCAGAGCACGATGACGTTTATTGATACTCCTGGTCACGCAGCATTTAGCAACATGCGCTCCCGAGGAAGTGAAGTGACGGATATGATCGTGCTGGTGGTGGCAGCAGACGATGGGGTGCGACCTCAGACCGTCGAGGTGGTGCAATTGGCAATGAAGAATAACGTGCCTCTAGTGGTGGCCGTCACTAAATGCGATATGCATGTACACGATCAACAAGAAGTGATCGCCCGCATTGGACAGGAATTACTGAACCAAGGTATTGTCGTGGAAACTCTGGATGGAGACACACCGATCGTGTGTGTGTCTGGCAAAACCGGTGAAGGACTCGATGAATTGAAAGAAACCATTGCCTTGCACGCAGAATTGATGGACTTGCGTGCAGACAGCAAAGGTAAAGGCGAAGCCGTGGTGTTAGAAGCTAATATCGCGCGTGGAGTTGGTACACAGGTGGATGCAATCGTCAAATGGGGGACGCTCGAGAACGGCAGCATCGTCGTTTGTGGTTTGGAATATGGTAAGGTGCGTGCCTTGGTCGACCAGGCAGGCAAACGCGTGAAGAAGATCACACCCGGAAATCCAGTGCGAATCATCGGATTGAAGGGTGTTCCTAATGCTGGTGACGCATTGTTTGTGGTTGAGAGCGAAGAGCGCGCAAAGGAAGTGATCGAACAGCGTCAGGAATTACTTGAGTGGGACGTCATGGCGTCGGCTGAAGAAGACGAAGAGGAAAGCACAGGAAGACTGTCGCATCGGAGAAAGCGACTCGAGAGGACGCGCCGCAAGTGGCAGCAAGTGGAGCTTCGTCGTCGTAAGGAAGCCGAGGAAGCGAAGCGGCTGGCATCACTTAAGGCAGGTGAGGAAGGATACGTGGCGAACGTGGTGCCCATCATTGTCAAGACCGATGCTGTGGGGGTCATCGCTGCCATCGATGATTTAATTGCGTCTTTGCCATCCGATGAAGCTGTGATTAAGCGCATTATGGCATCCGTGGGTCCGGTTACATCATCGGATATCGCGATGGCCGAAACCACAGGCGCAACGATTTATGCATTCAATGTCAAACATCCGAGTACCATTGACAAAGAAGCCTTGGATAAGAACGTAAGTCTACGACAACACCGCGTGATTTACTCAATGCTGGACGATATCAAGGATTTGTTGCGTGAGAACCTGAGCGTCATAGAGCAAACAGAAATCGTGGGCTCGGCCGAAGTGATCCAACCCATTCCTATCACAACTTCTGGCCGACGGACCATCAATATCGCTGGTTGCAAGGTCACTATGGGAAGTATGACCATGCAAGCCAAGTACCGGTTGATTCGAGACGGAGAGACCATTTCAGAGAATATTACTATGGAATCTATGCGTCATTTCCAGCAGAAAGTGGCTGAAGTTACGAAAGGTCAGGAATGTGGGCTTCATTTGGATGGAGTTTACGAATTCCAGCCAGGTGATCAGCTTCAAGCCTATGTGATCAAACTGGTGAAACAGGACATTTGATTTGAAAAAAATAGACAACACGTAACGACCCATTCACGACGCATTGACATGAACCCTAATTTAGTGTCACTGTTGGGGTTTTTGATTAGACGAGCATCACTCCTTCTATAGTCTTCTTATACTCTAATAATTGATTACCTTTCATTAGTGTTAGTATAGTCTAAGTACTTAACATAGTCAAATGAACTGTGAAAAATGATTTTTCTGCCCATCCTACCGTCAACCGAGTGTTGTTCAGTTTTGTTCGTGGGCGACAGAACGCGTTTTTCAAATAAAGCGGAAGGAAAGGGAAAGCGGCAAGCAGGTACTTCCTTTTCTTCAATGGATCCGCACGCGGTGAATTCGATGGGCATGCCGCCCATGTCGATACCCATGGCGATGTCCATGCCCATGAACATGGTGAACACGAACGGTGGCGGCGTCGCGAACCCACAAGTCAACCCTGCGGCTGCCGCACAAATGGCGGGGATGAACCCCATGGCGGCGGCGGGCCAGTACGGTGTCCCCCCGCAGCAGATGATGATGAACATGAACCCGAATATGGCCGCCATGAACAATATGAACATGGGGATGGCCATGAATATGCAGGTGCCCACACAGAACCGCGCGGGCGCTGACTGGCGTATCCAGCTCACACGCGAACATCGTGCGAACTTGATCGCAAAAATGTAAGCCGGTTTGTATGAAACCATTTTGACGAAAAAGAGAGGAAGATCGAGCGACTGACTATATTATTTTCTTTTTCGTATATGTATGTATGTGTATGATGTTGTAGCTATAATGAGATGGTCCGCGTGTCCAGCGATCCTGCACCAGGGATTAAGCTTTGGATGAATGTGTCGTGGTATGAGCTCACATTGTACAAGGAATCGCGGACTCAGGAAGATTATATCAACAAGATTTTTAACCGCTTAAAGTCGCTGCGGTCGCAACCGACCGACATGAACGCTGCCATGGCGGCTCAAGCGTTGCCAAACACCGGGATGCTCTCGCGCTTGGATTTTTCCTACTACAATAATATGAACATGAACCCGCAAGCAAGAGTAGCACCAGGTCAACAAGGGTATCCAAACCACCCACAATTCGGTCCTACCCCAGGACAGCTGCAAAAACCAGTGGTTGGACCGAATGCCCCTGTTAGCACTGCGCAACCGATCAGCACCAACACGACACCGCGTGTCAATCCGTCAAATGTACCGAAGGGGGAGCCATCAATCGGAAATGCAGCCGACAGTGCGGCTGAGTACTGGCGTCAACACGCTGCATTAAAAGCGAAATACCACGATGATGTGGACAAAGTACATAGTGCCTTCAAGAAGTATGTAGATCACATGAAGGATCACAACGAAACCGACCAGAAAAAGAAACTTCGGTATTTGCTGAGTTACGTTCAGCTTTGCGCGAGTGTTTTGAGCGAAGATAAAACCACCCATCAACCACGGAAGCTCGAGGAGTTGGACAAGGTGTACAAGTACATCGTGAAGATTGTGAATCCTTACCTCAAGAAATTACGTACAGAGACGGACAAGCGCAGTTACACTCCTAGCGGGAACAGTGGTGGTTCGACTTCCAGTAGCTCATCAACAGGTGGATCTGGTCCAGCGGCTGCATCAGGCAACCATCCGTCATCTGGTATTGGGATGAATATGATGAATTCATCGGACCCAAATATGGTGTTGCGTCAACAACAGCAACAGGCTCAGCAAGGACAGACGCAACAGCAACAACTCCAGCAGAAACAGCAACAGATGCAGAAAAACCAACAGAATGCAGCAAATCCGCCAAACCAGCAGCAGCAACAAGGACAAGCGTCTGGACAGCCGACTGCTCAACAAACTGCTCAACAGAAACAGCAGCAGTATCAACAACAACTGCAGCAGCAGCGCCATCAAATTCAACAACAGCAACAGCGGCTTCAACTTCAGCGACAACAGCAGTTGCTACAGCGTCAACAGCAACAACAGCAGATGATGCAACATCAGCAGCAACAGAAGGCACAAGGTCAACAGGGGCCACAAGGTAACCAGATGAACCAGCATCCGCAACTGCACCAGAATAACCAGCAGACTGGGCAACCAAACCAGTCAGCCAATCAAACACCGCAGCAACAGCAACAGCAACGTGCCCAGCAAGCGGCGAACCAGTCGTCTGTGGGGCAAGCCCAGGCCCAAGCCCAGGCTCAAGCTCAGGCTCAAGCACAGGCCCAAGCACAGGCCCAAGCTCATCAACAACAGCAACAACAGACATTACGCCAACAACAGCAACAATCTCAGCAACAATCACAACAGCAACAACAGCAACAGCAGCAGCAACCACAGCAACAGCAGAAGTCCCAACCTCAAGCTCAACCACAAAATGCTGCTCAGCAGACGCAATCCGGCCGTAATAACAGCCCATCGATGTCATCTGCACTGGGAATTAGTCTGGATGACAGCCTGTATGGCGGAATGGATGGTTCCTTACTGCAAATGCCGGCGAATTTGTCTTCAGGTGGGAACTCCTCAAGTTATGCAATGGGTTTTCCGAACGATTTGTCACCTACCAACTTTTCCGGCTCGATGGATTTGGGGATGCTCGATATTGACGGTACTGGCCTGTCTAGTCTAGGCTATGATGGCCAAGATACACCAAATGGAAGCTCACAAGGCGCTGGTGGTCGAGGAAATGGAACCGGCGGCGACGGTGGCAACGGTGATAGCGGAGATGGCCCGGACCTGATGACATTTGTGGAAGCATTATAAATTAGTACACAAAGACGCGAAACCGAGGAGGTTTGTGACAGTATGTTGTAGGTGGCTTTGAATTTTGTGGAATTCCATGGCTTTTGTTATTTTTCTGTTGTGGGTTCACATGCTATTTCGCAACGTGCAGACAAAGATTAATAGAGAGACAGAGACGCACATGTACAAACATGAAACTGGTATGATGCACCATCATAAGCCAACTATCAGAACACAGATCAGCGACGAACATGCGTATCAGATATGCGAGATACCAGAATTAGTTTACATCTGATGCAGCTGCTATATGTTTCTTCGTGGTGAGCTGAATATGTTAATCAGCAAGCATTACCAGCGACATCGATATATCAAGATGACGCCTCCATCCTTCCAATTGGATGTGTAGGTACGTAAGAACAATACGTACATGTACGTTGTCTGAAGTGATTGTGCGCATTCTGACGCCAACCAAGGGCTTCATGACTGACCATTTTTACCTCCAAGAGTGCATTCACCCGCGGAAGTTTATGGAACCCACAAGCGCTTCTTCTGAAGAATCAGATGGTATGTCAGTTGAGATGTCCAGTCATCAAGTATTCCATGTAGCAGTTTTTTTATCCATTTCTAGTACGTCACATATCGAATTAGAGAGGGTATTTTTTATAGAAGGTATAACCAGCTGAGTTTCGCTACTGACGCACAAGCAAAAAAGAGAAAAGCAACCAACGGCAGAGGAACGAACTAACGGGAGACAAGTGAGGTGCATTTCCATCTCTCTCTCTCCATCCCACACATTTTTCGTATCTACGACAACAGGGAATTCAACTTATTCTCCGCAGTTTCGCTATCTTTGAATTTCTCTGTTCGACTTAGTGATGGGACGCCCGCGTGGGAAATCCGGCAGTCGCAGCGCGAGTCGGCTGCTCAAAGCGACCAGTAGTAGCAGCAGCTCCGTGAACGTCATGAACCTCCAAATGCCCCCGTTGACGAGTGCAGCGATCCCGCGTTTGCTTGAAGAAGATCTAGAGAGTCAGGCACGTGTATCGCTAAGTCTCTTTGGCTTTGGCTCAGTCGATGCTGTCAATTGGAGCATGGTTACGGGCGGGAGTGTACCAGAATCAACTCCGCATACACAGGTAACACTGCTCGAACGTGTGTGTCCCGTTGGCACAAATACGTTCCTGTGGAACACGTTGAGCAATCACAATAGTAGTAGTGAATCGCTGACGGGACTAGCGAGTGGGGGCAATGAGCTCTCAGCTGCTCTCTTCGATATCGCTGGCAATGGAGGCTTGGCGACTACAAATACAAACGCCAATAACAGCAATCTGACTGGCGGAAACGATATCGACGGACTGGATTGGGATCCTGCAGGATTTGCGAATGTGTTTTCGTCGAAGGTGCTGCAGCAATACCTTGTAAAATGCACGGCAGTGCTGCCGTCAACTGTTGCGGAAGTGGTGGATTTGATCATTCGTTCGGACCGGGAAGACATGGAAACAGCAATGCACCATCTTGTTGGGATCCGTGCGAGTGCCTCTGGATTCATTTATTGCCGCAAACACAAGAAACGAAGACAGCAGCATCACAATACGGCTACCAATCGAAGTAGTTTGGTGCGCCAGATGCGATCACGATCATCGACGCTAGACGACGACAACAGCGATTCATCATTTTCCGATTCTGACGAAGAGCTCGTGGGCACGTTTGATGAAAATTTGACGTTTAATGACCAAAATCGACTCTCAGAGAGTAACTTTCGGTATCGCCCCACGCGTGGTGACTCGCTCGACCAGGAACGTCTCACAACATCTACAACAACAAACTCCTTATCTGCTACGTACATGGAAGACTACCGCGCGGGGATGGCAGCGTCTGGAAATCAGGGGAACCTTAGCATCAAATGGGTAGTCGGTGAGAAATCGGGTCGCATGTTCACGTCGCGTGCCAACTACTGTCTGCTGGATTATGAGTGCATCATGGTGAATGATTGGGAAGAAGGTGCGGATAGAAGTCCGATGTATGTGCGTGCGCTTCAGTCATGCTACCTACCACAATGTCAGCCGTGGGTTGAAGAATTGGGCGTGAAACCCACCGACCTGCAGCCTACGGGCATCATGGTGCGACAAGCAAGGGGTCGAGATGGATACGTCGAAGTGCAATTCGTGGCGTCGATCTTGGAGAAAGCACAGCTTCCAATCAACTCTCGCCGTGCAAAGTTGCGTTCGCTTTGCGCTAAGATCGCAAAATTAGAGGAAGTGATCACGAGTCGCCGACTGTCGCAGTCGCTGCTTGCGAACCAACCGCTGTGGGTGCTCAACCGTGAACGACCGGGCTGTTCAGTGTGTGATGCCAAGTTTGGGTTGTCGCGACGGCGGCATCATTGCCGTCTCTGTGGTGAGATTTGCTGCTCCGAGTGTTGTCCCAAAATGGATGTCGTGTTACCGGATGTGGGTACCACAAGTGTCCGCGTATGTGTGGTGTGTGTGCGTAAGCGACGGCAAAGCACTGAGTCGGTCGGTTCATCCTCCTCTTCGTCCAATAATAACACAGCTACAGTTTCTCCTACCAATAAGACTTCACATCAGCCCCAGCCATCTCCACCGCTCGCTCCGCCACCGACAGCACTTCCGTCTCCGTCCGATTACTATTTACCCACGTCTTCTTCATCATCTAGTGTGGCTGGGCTGTCGATAGCGGGTGGTCTCGCTAGTGGTGGTGGCAATAACGGCTTGGACCGTAAAGCTTCGTTAGCGTCGAGTGTCTTCCAGAAACTAAAAAGCGTCAATGGTTAAGTGTGAAAGAGTAAGGTGACCACAGTACGAAAAGAGTAATAGCATAAACACGTTGATGATGTGTCTGTAATTTTATCATTTCTCATGCTTCTATTCCATTTCTTCCATACTTGCTTAAAAGAAAGGCTCACAAGCTACTTGCTCCGGAATAGTTCATAGAAGCCCTCTTTCTGCTCGATTGTCAATTCATCGGGGAAAATCACATGGAATTTGATATGCAAGTGCCCTTTCTCCGATGGAAAATGCTGTTTTGGCATGCCTTCGCCTTGTAGCACCGTTACAAATCTCGGTGGTGTCACTTCGTCGCGCACAACTTCAACCTGTCGACCGTCCAAGTGCGTGAATGTTTTACGGAAACCCACAAGCGATTCCTTGAGTGAGATGTTCATATCCATCCACAGATGATCCCCCTCTCGAGAAAACACTGAATGGGGCACCGTCAGCACTTGTAGCCTCAAGTGGCCTGCGTGTTGTCCGGGGACTTCGTCAGCGTAGTTCTCAAACTCTATCTCAAAGCCATCGGGAGTGCCTTTTTCCAAATCGACATCAAAATTCAGATCCGACATCTCGACTTTCCGTCCGCCGCAGACTGGGCAGGTACTCGTTGAGATCTTGCCTTTGCCGTGACATTTCTCACACGTCGTCTGGAATTGCTGGATGAAACCCGGACCGACGCGGCGTGTGGTCATCTTCACGCCATGTCCACCACATTCAGAGCAGACATGGATGTCTTCTTCATGAGCTGCACCATGCCCATGGCAATGGTGGCACAAAGTCTACGACATAAGCAGAAACGTGAGAACATGTCATACCTAGAAGATCTAGATAGTCTAGCACTCACCTCGCGTCGAAACGAGAATTGTAATACTTTGCCATTGTACAGATCCGCGAGTGACACGCGCAGTGGCATGAGCACGTCCGGTCCACGTGAAGGCTCCTGTTCTCGACGTTGTCGACCCCCACCGCCAAAGAAGTTGGAGAAAATGTCAAACGGATCGTGTCCACCACCGCCGCCGCCAGCATTCAGTCCTTCTTCGCCGTAGCGGTCGTACTTGGCCTTCTTGTCTTCGTCCGAAAGTACGTCGTAAGCTGATTAATTATGAAGAAGAGATATCGCAATTGAAGTCTTTACTCCCAACAGATCAAGGCGCTAAAGAAACATTAACACATACCGTTGGCGACCTCTGCGAATTTCTTGGCTGCTTCTTCATCTCCAGGGTTTTTATCAGGATGGTGCTGATTGATATAAACACACGAATGCGCAGACAAACGGACAAGCTACATGTGAAACTTCATCTGATCATGGATGGTCACTATGCTCAATACCTTTAACGAGAGTTTCCGGAAGGAGCGTTTGATTTCAGCTGCAGATGCATCGCGAGAAACACCCAGCACTTCGTAGTAATCTCTTCCTGCAGTCACCAGCACACAGCAAGTCGCTACAAGTAGCAGTAGCAGCAGCGCCGTCACCCGCTTCGCGCCACGCAATGTCATTGTGCCACGAATCTTTTGGTTCTACTACTGACCGTTTCCAGAAACAGGTTACAGTCAAACCCGATTCGTATTTAATCGAAGTGGTTCTGCACATCATTCCATAAATAACGTAACAAAGCATGTTATTTATGGTATGAGCATAAAGTATGATATTAACATTATTTTAGAGCACGTGCTACATTAGCTGAATGGATGCAATCAGCAATAGAAATAAAATAGATCAGCAACTATGCCTTCCATCTCAGCATAGCACAAATAGACAAAGTAACATAGCAGAGCCACATGGCTACCCCCAGAGTGATCGTTCACCCTCGACATATACTCCTGCTGTCGCGGCGGCCGCTACAGCGACAAAATAACTCAGATACTCAAACGACTTGGTGCGATTTCCCACGGCTTTAAAGAGAATCCCCCAGCAGAGTGCCCCCAGATTGCCACCAGCACCGACGACACCCGAGGTTGCGCCAGTGTATTTTTGAGAGATATACGGCACGATAGCATATGAAGTACCAGTACTGGCCTGTGCGAAGATCCCAAAGATGACGAGACATGGAATGCTCCAGGCTAGCGTCTTGATTTGACTATAGAGATAGAGGAAAATTGCTTCACCGAGGAGCATCCCGAACTGCATGATGATACGACCCTTCATACCCGATCGGCGGTTGGCGAGATCAGACGCGTACCCACCGACTGCACGTGCAAAGATGCACATTAAGCCAAACATGGACGAGATGAGACCCGCTTTCGTCTGCGTGAGTAAGCGACATTTGTTGGAATCCACTAGTGGGTCACAATTCTCCGAGCGGAAATCTTCAAAGTAGTAGAGACTAAGCACGTTGTGTACTTGAATCTCGACACCAAAACAGCACGCGTAGTGGAATGCCAATATCCATGTCGCGGGCTGTTTGCAGACTGCGATAAGCCCACGTTTCATGTCCGTCTTGGGTTTGAATGTCTGTACTCCCGATATCTGGTTCTTCTTCATATCAACGTAATTGCCATGCGGACAATCATCCGAGTAGTAGTACATGAGTACACCAATAACTACCATTAGCACCGCTGGGAATAGCAGCGTGATGCGCCAGCCCATGTCACTCGAGATCGTGTCACCGTAGGTCACGAGATCAAAGAGCACAGGCGTGATGAGATATGTCACACCCGCACCCAAGTTCCCCCAGCCAGCTGCCAGAGCATTCGCACTGCCCACAACTTCTTTGGAGAACATGACCGACGTCCAATTGGCGGTAGCAACAAACGAACAGCCGATCAAACCAATGAAGAATCGCACGAGCATGAATCCCCAGTAGTCGATCGCAAATGCAGCTGACGCTACTGGAATCGCTCCCATAACCAGTAGCACGGACTGCACTGTCCTAGATCCGTAACGATCGCACATCGGACCGACAATTACACGTCCAATGATTGTACTAGAGACGGAGGCAATGTTTGAATTGTAGATTTGGTCCTCGGTCAAATTCAATTGCCTCTTGATCGTTGGCATCAGTGGCGGGATGGAAAACCAGCCAAAAAACGCGACGAAGAACGAAATCCACGCATAGTGGAATGCGCGCATGTGCGGCCGCTGGAAACTGAGCAGCTTGATCTCCGTGGCTTTGTCGTCCTGTAGCGCATCGGTCGCGATGGGGAAAATCAGCCGCAAACGCGACGCTTGGTGGTCATCAATGGCTTTATTCGATTCATTTGTCGAGTTGAGCGTATACCGTGCGTCCAAGTACGAGCAGCTATCCTCACGCGGCCGCTCACAATCAGATTCACCCGTATATAATGTGATCAAATTGCGTTGGCTTTGGGTTTGCTGTTGTTGATAGAAATTCATTCTATCCAAGAGAGTGGAAGAAACTTGTCGATCGTTGGGAATTTGTGCTCTTCCTGGTCGAGGTAAAATGGAAAGTGAGTAGCTACAGAGAACATTGAGTTATCGGGATTACTCAGTCGCTCATATAATGCAGGTGGTACCGTCATTTGAACTCCGAGAAACATAGCCCAAGAGAAAAGGCAGATAAAGAGAGAGATGGAGAAATAGGAAGGAAGGAGCAGACGAACGCAACTTAACACGCAGAGAGTTGATGAGCCTTTGAACAGAACTGAACCGTTTAGAGGATGGAGAGAGTGGAGGTGTGTGGTATTCTGTAATTGTTTTATCAGACGGACAGACCTGTGCTCTCATTGGTCGATTTGTGTTCAGGCATGTTGTCCACTTGCCTGACCACAAATCGACCAATGAGAGCGCGCAGGAAAAGGACGACGCTGTGGGTGTCACTGTCAGTCTCATCATTGCGTTTGATTTGGATAAAAAAGTCTTTTGTAAGACTTGAGAATCGTAGTAGATACATAAAAAACATACTGGAGCTGTCAGCTATTGTGATTAAACGAATTGAAGATTGGTATGTTCCTTTCTTTTATCAGTGTGCGATTTTATAGCCTCAGAAATCGAAGGGGGAGGGAGACAACTAAAGTCACCCCAATTTCCGTTTCCTTTTTCTCTGGAGAGCGAATGGGTGAACTCAATCACGCAACTCTTCGTACGTAGATCCAAGAGTACTACTGTGGTAACTGGCGAAAGGAAAGAATAAGAAACACACGACGAATCCCACGCTTCAGAAATGCTTGAATGCGTTGTTTTCTCTCATGTGTTTGAAAGGAGATGTGGACGGGATGAAGAGTGGGTGGTGTGTCAGTGATATTACATGACTGCTCATAAACTCATGACAATTTTCGTTGTTGCTTTCGTTTACGTCTCTCAGCAAACAATGGGAGCTACAGTGTAACGTTTTTGTTCTTTTTAAGGCTCCCACCGTCTGCTTTAAGTTACAAGTTTTTTGTGACGCAGATTAATTACTTGCTGCGGTATTATCTAATGTAATATCTTATTGAATACGGCTAGTGCTTCTCTGAATTTACTATCTAAAGGTATTCAACTATAGAAAATGTTCTCTTGTCCTGACCAAATTGGATCGAAAGTGCTGCATAGAACCTGGGGGAGACAATCTCTCTCGGGATATTGTGAGACTGTTGAATATACCCACTGCCACGCTACCAATTAAGAAATCATTGGAAATAAATGATGTAACCGATCCACAGTACTACACTCACCACCCATCAAATATTCTAATGGGTCAAGCTGGCTCCGAACTGCTGCTGCCAAACGGAAGAGAGGCTGACTCACCACACACCATATCCTCTCTGCATCCCACTGTCTTCGTGAGGAGTTCCATCTTCTATAAATCTATGGGATATCGTTTTGCGAGCGCGTCCAGCACTCTGATTGAGTCAATCGAGTGTCGACGCGCTTTCTCTCTAGAAAGTGGCCAGTTAGTCATGAGCACCCAGTCCGACGCATTTACACTCCAGTGATATGGAGCAACAAGAGGGAGAATAATATCGTGCACTCCCATCCAAAACTTTAAGTGAAGTGGTACAGGAAGACCTGAAGCGACGGGATGCATGCAGTACCTACGTATCGCTCCTCAAATCAATCTTAGTTACCAAAAATATAATTCAGTAGCGTCACTCGTGTGATGCGTGCGATCGTGCATTCACGTACCCATATACAGTAATTTGCTTGCGATCACGCACTCCTTTTATTTTGTTTCTGGTCGTATTGTGTTGACCGTGTCATCACCACGCTGTTCAGTTGTGAATGCTGAATCTTTTGACACCCAGAAGAAGTAGTCGCTGACTGTTCCTATCAAACCGGATCCTAGTATTTTGAAATGAGCAATCGATCCGCTATTATAATTCTCTTCTTACAATGAGATGAGGAAAGATATTTATACCAGCCACAAAGTCACAAATCACTGTTGACTCATGTCTTAGGGTGGGTAATGACAGTGACATCGCTTCATAAAAGGCAAAATGAATGCGTCTATGAACCAACAATACGCTAAACATCCGTAATGCTGACCGCTCGGTTGGGTTAGTCATGGCAAGTCTACCGAATAGGGTGAGAAAGAAGGAAGTGGATTTTATAATAGTTACATAACTCATCCACATCATGCTAGCACGCTTACGACATTGCATACTTGCCAGTTGATTCATGAGTAGAGTGGATGGGGATGAGAAAAATGCTGACTCAAGATTCATGCTTAAAGTGAGCATGTTGCGGTCGATGTGCTCATCCCCTCTACAGTATCGATGCGGTTAAAGTGTGAGCATACACACGTTAGAGAAGCAACTCTCAAATGAACTACTGGTATGAAAGAGAACTCGAACATCCGCCTCCGACAACGTTGCGAATAATACACAATTACTTCTATTAGCTCTTCTTTCCGTTACTGCAAAGCATGCCAGGACTCGTGAGTGGACAGTAATTTTGCGAAAGAAACCACCATTCCCTTGCTCGTACCCACTAGAACCATCAGATAGCTACAGTAGCTTTTCGAATTTGTCAGAAAGGGATCCAGGTAATTGTAAGATTCCATCTTGTTAATACAGTTTTCAGCGAAACCGCGGGTGTTGTAGAGCACTGGTTGCCATGTCACAAAACATAACATCCTTTCTTGCGGAAATCCCACATAAACCAATTGGAGGATGATACAAGTCTTTAAATGCTCAATCAAGTCACGTCATGGTTCAAAAACATTGCATATCATGGTATGAAAATCATCCAACATACTCTGGACATAAATGTAGTGTAGTGAAGTAGATATAAAAAAACTAGAAGACTTCACGTTAACATGGACAAATAACTTCAACGTCCAATTTGAACACTACTAAGGACAATACCAAGTTTTTTGTCGTTTCAGATTATCTTGTAATAAATGCAAAACGAGCTAATCGGTAGATTCACGTAGAAAGCCCGCTATATAAACTATGAAAAAAAGAGAAAAAACACAGATGTAGTATTGACGCTTCCTCATCACGTCCATTACCATCTTACAGTCACACCGCTTGCTTGTCGTCCACGTCTTCATCACACTCCGTGGCAGCTTTGCTACCATGTACGGAGTTGTCTTTGCCAAAGAAATTCTGCTCACCATCGACCTGAATGAACGCCGAGAGCACCGCCGCAACCGCCACAAAGATACTCAAGTACTTGAATGACTTGGGACGATTTGCGACACCCTTAAACAAAAATCCCCAGCACAAACCACCAACATTCCCACCAGCACCAACCATACCCGACGTGGCGCCAGTGAACTTGGGGGAAACATAAGGCACAATGCCGTACGTGCTACCTGTACACGCCTGTACGAAGAAGCCAAAGACTACCAGACAAGGAATGCTCCACGCGAGCGTCTTGATCTGACTGTAGACGTAAAGGAAAAGCGCCTGACCTGCAAATGCCGCAAACTGTATCGCGATTCGTCCTCGCATTTCCCACCGACGGTTCGCAACATCGGACGCATAGCCACCCAAGAACCGCGCGAAGATGCACATCAGTCCAAACAGTGAAGAGATCAAACTTGCTTTCGTTTGACTCAGAATTCGGCACTTGTTGGGATCAGTTTCTGGGTCACAGTCCGATCTTGTAAAGTCTTCGTAGTAGAACAAACTCAATACATTGTGCACTTGGAGTTCGATGCCAAAGGAACAGGCGTATTGGAACGCCAAGATCCAGGTCACGGGCATCTTGCAGACAGTGATTAACCCCAATTTCATGTCTACCTTGGGTTGGTTGTTCACCAACTGGTTAGTCCTCTTTAGATCCTTGTAGTTGCCATGCGGACAGTCATCTGAGTAAAAGTACATCAATATGCCAACCAATATCATGAAAATGGCAGGGAAAACTAACGTGATCCGCCAACCCAAATCATCCGAGACAGTGCCGTTGATGGTCACCAGATCAAACAAGTAAGGCGTGATCAGGTATGTGGCACCAGCGCCCAAGTTTCCCCAGCCAGCCGCCAATGCGTTCGCACTCCCGACAACTTGTTTGGTGAACATGGTCGATGTCCAATAGGCCGTAGCCACGAACGAGCATCCCACAAGACCAATGACGAAGCGAATGATCATGAAACCCGTGTAATTAGTCACAAACGCCGCACAGGCGACTGGGATTGATCCCAACACGAGCAGCACAGTCTGTACGGTGCGCGAGCCATACCGGTCACACAATGGTCCGACGACCACACGACCTGCGATAGTGCTAGCTACCGAGACGATGTTGGAGTTGTAGACTTGGTCTGATGTGAGCCCCAATTGCTTCTTAATGGTCGGCATTAACGGCGGGATGGAGAACCAGCCGAAAAACGCGATGAAGAACGACAACCACGCAAAATGGAATGATCGCATGTGCGGTCGAGCCGTGCTAAGCAATTTGATCTCCGTGGCTTTGTCGTCCTGCATTGGGTCAGTTTTGATCGCAAAGACTCGGCGATGAGGGACGCTCTCATTGCCAGGTGTTAATCCCAGTTCGTAGTGATACTTGGGCGATTCCATCGGCTTGTGTCTGGTTCTTGATATTAGGAAGTGAGGAGGTTGAAGGCAAACTCTAAAATGAGATTAACTGAGTCACCCGATTTGCCGCGACTGCAGGAGCACAATGATGATGCTAAGAAATAGCTACGCTTTAATACAGAGCAAGAAGAAGGGTCCACTCTGTTCTACTTACCACCAGCGGTATGGATGTTTGATTACAACGGCTCGGATGGGTGAGCGCAAGTGCAACTCGTAACATCACAACGGAACGAAAACCACAAACAGGAAAGGAAAAAAGCGGAATTTAACTGAACTGGCCGATGCATCATGGCGTAGGATGTAGCCAATCAAACGTCAATGCCAGTGATTGACCCAACGTCCGTCATGAAGCGCATCCCCGAACTGCTGTTGCTTGCTCAGTGACGGTTGAACGAAGCGAAGCAGCAGCCAAAAAAAAGGAGGATGCGACACTCAAACTCCATAATTCAATCCACACCCACATAAACTGAGTCATCGAAATTTTAAGGCATCTATGACATTTGAGTCATCTGGAAAATGGCATTCGCAACACCAAGAGCGATGATTGAGTGAGTCAGCACTATGCCATGTGGAGATCTTTTCGCGCTGGATACTTCTAGCTCACTTAAAACCGGCGAAGCACAATGTGTCATCGTACTATTGAGTTCGCTACGTGTATGTGATAGAACGATTATATGTGGCTCTGGTTCAAAAACTCTATGGTATAGCAATAGATGTATGCAGTTACTCATGAGAAGCTGTTTACCACTGTTATAGCTCTGCAAGCGGTTTTGCTTTCTTTCCAGATGAATAGTTCTCAACGGCAAGTGTTCATCCCTACTTTCTGAAGATCCTTTTTCTCATGGAAGGACGATAGAGATGAGGGACAAGTCGCTCCGAAAACGGCAACTGAACAGAAAGGAGACACGAACGAGCGCGTCGACAGCCAATTGGTGCAATCAGAGCACAGGGAATTGCCACGGACTGATAGTCATCCATTCGAGGATAAGAGGCGAAGTATGTCTATGGGTTCAGATCCTTCACGGTTTCAGCAAACCATGTGAAAGAGTCTTGTAATCTTTTAGCCCTTATCGAATTATTACAGTATATGGATCTATGTTCAACGCTCTTTGCTTAACGATATGACGGTGGCGAAATCGGAAGCGATGTTGAGGAAACTGCGCTATGTGAGCAATCCAACTGTCGACCAATCTATGAACTGCTTATCACATGTAGAATGGATGGGTTTTCAGTTTTTCAATCTAGGCTTACTTACACCACATAGATAAACAAAAAAGGGTTCGAATTCAACTAGTGCTTTTATTTTTATTTGCAGTTGTGTGTGGATTTAACTTCCCTATCCAGCTGTGCCATCTAAATTAATGTACGTTGGTAAACAAGGAAGCTTCCTGCTGCAACGCGCTCTTTGATTAGCTGAAATAAAGCCGCATGCAGGACATGTAAGAGTTAAAATACACATATCAATGCCTTGACAAACATGATCGTTCTTAAATACTCTTATATTGTCCACGACAGCCATTTACGTGCGGGTTACGTTTAAGCTCGCATAATGGTGATTTGGAAACGAGCTTTCTCGTACATATCAAGACTTATATATATCTGACATCTGCTCCGTTGTCTTCTTCCTCATACTCATCTGCACATACTGTTGCGGCAGTGCTGCCATGCACAGACGGATCATCTTCACTCACATCAGGCTGTTCATTCTCCAAGCGAATGACCCCTGTCAACAGCGCAGCTACGAAAACACAGGCACTTAAATACTTGAACGCTGTTGCTCTGTCTCCGACTGCTTTAAAAAGAAGTCCCCACCAAAGCGCACCCATGTTTCCGCCCGCCCCTATGACACCAGAGATCGCACCGGTGTGTCTAGGTGAGACATAAGGCACAATACCAAACGTACTGCCCGTGCAGGCTTGCAGGAATCCCCCAAATGTGACTAAGCAAAGGATGCTCCATGTAAGCGACTTGATTTGACTATAGAGCACAAGAAAAAACGCCTCGCCCGTGAGTGTCACAAACTGTACTAGCAGTCGACCTTGATGCCCGGCGCGGCGGCTGGCGATATCTGATGCATAGCCGCCTAAGAATCGCGCAAAAATGCACATCAAACCAAATAATGACGAGATCAAACTGGCTTTTGCCTGCGAGAGCAAGCGGCATTTGTTGATATCAGCCGCGGCGTCACAATCTGCTTTGGTGAAATCTTCGTAGTAAAACAAACTCAGAACATTGTGCATTTGAAGTTCGACACCAAAGGAGCACGCATACTGGAACGCCAGAATCCACGTCAAAGGCATTCGACAGACATGAATGAGCCCTTCTTTGAGGCTGGCATGAGTTTTGGCTTCGGTTGGAATGGGTTCGCCTTCACCAAGAACAGCCATTGAATTCTTTCTTGAGGCGGCAGTGTGATGATTACCGTGCGGACAATCGTCCGTATAGGCATACACATAAATACCTACCATCATCATGAGCATCGCCGGAAAAATCATTACCAACCGCCAGCCCAGATCCACTGAGATGGTGGGGATCGACGTTAGCAGACCAAAGAGATACGGCGTAATCAGATACGCTGCTCCTGCTCCCAAATTTCCCCACCCAGCAGCCAGCGCATTGGCACTGCCGACGACTTCTTTGCTGAACATGACTGATGACCAGTAGACTGTCGCAATGAACGAACAACCAACGAGACCGATGCAAAAGCGGACGATCATGAAGCCCACATAATCTACAACGAAGGCTGCTGAGGCGACTGGAAGTGCACCAACCACCAACAAAGTGGCCTGTACTGCACGTGCACCGTAGCGATCGCAGAGCGGACCAGTCAGTATACGACCGAGGATAGTGCTAGCCACGGCAGCAATGTTAGAGTTGTAAACCTCGTCGTCCGTGAGTTGCAACTTCGTCTTAATAGTCGGCATTAGTGGCGGGATCGAGAACCAGCCAAAGAACGCGACGAAGAACGAGAGCCAAGCCAAATGAAACGCACGCATGTGCGGTCGATCGAATCGTAACAACTGGATTTCGGTAGCTTTGTCATCCTGTAGTGGATCGGTTGCAATCGAAAAGACCATTCTTTGCTGCGGAAGTCCTTCCTTATCACCAGGTGTTAAACCAAAAAAGTAATGTGCATCGCAATAATGCGGATAGTGCGAGTCTGGTGACGACGAAGAAGCTTCGTGGTGCTTTAATTGCGTCATTTTTGTTTTCTTGTTCGGTGCAAGCTTTTCTGTGCTTGTGGAATGTTGAAGGCGAAATGGAAAGTTATCAGAAAAGTGAGAACGTTGTCACGAAGCACACTCATCTTACCCAAAGTTTCACTGAGAGATGCGCTATCTACACTAGGCAGAGAGAGAAAAAGAAGTACAGATGCGAGTAAGGACGGCACAAAACGCTAGCTTTCGTACTAAAGTAACACAGAAGTGAGCCAATCATCTCTTGATATATTAACCAGGGAGATAGGCACAGCATAACGATGTGGGTGTAAACCCACTCTCTTCTAGTGTTTCTTGAAGTATATGTGCGTACAAAGGTGATTTTGAATGCACTCGTTCGACAGAAGCTACAGCAAAACCATCCCTCCCATTCCTTCACCCACCGCTTTGACATTAACACTGCATCGAATTATGATAGTCGCTGTTTCGTTTTTATCTGCTCAGACAAAACTTGAATTACCAAGAGATTCGGGACATCTTCAGCTCATGAAAGAGAGATGATAAGAGAACATTCAGCATATACTTAGAATTCTCGTGGTGAGAAACTATACTCAAACGCCAAGCCTCTTTTACTACGCAGCAATCGCTCTGTGTCGATGTGAAAAGTACATCGTCGATCTTTGTCACTTTGTAATCTCTACTCTCCCTCAATTACTGTCTGTCTACATCGATCATCCGTAGATAGATCTGGATTCTCAATAAGAGTAGTGCGTTTATCGCTTAATGGTTCTATGTACATGACAGATGAGCAAATTTCCCTGTATATGCCTTTCTTTATTCAGAGCCACAGAGTGCGATTTACTTGGAACATGTTTGAAGAATATCAAATTTAACAAACAAAACATCATCTTGTACCTTGTTACCTGAAATTTGATGCTGACTCATCGATCATGGTAAAAAAGATACAATTTTGTGCTGAAGTAACATAAACGAATGCTGACTCATCCGCTAAAGTAGCACAATTTTAACAAAATTAAAGATCAAATCCAGTGTATAATTTATTTTACAATATTAATGCAAACAACAGCATGGAAAACAGATTAACCACCATCATTGACTTCCTACGCCAAGTTCTTCTCCAGCATATCGTCATCACACTCGGTCGCGGCTTTGCTGCCATGCACTGAGTCGTCTTTGCCCCAGAGCGTTCGTTCGCCCTCGACCTGAATACCAAGCGTCGCAACCGTCGCCGCGGCCACGAAATAGCTCAAATATTTAAAAGACTTATCCCGAGCCCCAACTTCCTTGAACATAATGGCCCAACAGAGCGCACCAAGATTACCACCAGCTCCGACCATACCCGAGGTCGCCCCCGTGTACTTTGGATAGACATAAGGCACAATTCCATAGGTGCTACCAGTGCATGCCTGGACAAAGATACCAAATAGCACAAGCAATGGTACGCTCGCTGCCAGCGACTTGGCCTGACTGAAAAAGTAGAGGGACACTGCCTGGCCAGCAAAACAGATGAATTGGATGACGATTCGGCCTTTCATTTCCCATCGACCACTCGCAGCATCCGACGCATAGCCACCCATGGCACGAGCAAAGATGCACATTAAGCCAAAAAGCGACGAGATGAGCGTGGCGTGGGACTGAGTGAGGCGGCGGCATGCAGTTGCGTCAGTTGCTGGATCACAATCTGCGCGCGTAAAGTCGTTGTAGTAGAAGAGCGTCAGCACATTGTGTACTTGCAGTTCGACGCCGAACGAGCAGGCGTACTGAAATGCCAAGATCCAGGTCACGGGCATCTTGCACACTGCCCAGAGACCTTGCTTGACGTCATCCTTCTGTGGTTGCTTCTCCGCAAGGTCAAATTCTGGGACATTCTTCTTCAGGTCGGCATAGTTTCCATGGGGGCAGTCATCTGAGTACTTGTACATGAACAGCCCGACAACGATCATGAAGGCCGCAGGGATAACGAGCGTGATGCGCCAGCCCATGTCATCTGAGATCGCGCCGCCGGTTGTCACAAGATTGAAGATCTGTGGAGTAATGAGCGTCGTCACACCAGCACCCAAGTTTCCCCAGCCAGCCGCCAATGCGTTCGCACTACCGACAACTTGTTTGGTGAACATGGTCGATGTCCAGTAGGCAGTGCCGATAAAAGTGCAACCAACAAAACCAATGAATAGCCGCACAATCAGCAGACCTGTATAGCTCGTAACAAATGCTGCGCAGGCCACTGGCACAGACCCAAGTATCAGCAATACAGTTTGCACCGTTCGAGAGCCGTAGCGATCACATAGGGGACCAGCGATGACTCGCCCGACGATGGTGCTTGAGACTGCGGCGATGTTGGTGTTGTAGATTTCTTCAGTCGTGATACCCAACTGTTTTTGGATCGTCGGCATCATCGGCGGGATGGACCACCACCCGAAAAACGCTATGAAGAAGGACAGCCACGCGAAATGAAATGCGCGCATGTGCGGTCGTGCGAAGCTTAGGAGCTTGATCTCTGAGGCTTTGTCGCCTTGCATGGGGTCGGTGGCGATAGGGAACACACGGCGTTGATGGACGCCAGCAATGTCGGGTGTAAGTGGCGCACTAACATAGTTTGGAGGTGAAGCAGGCGAAGGCGATTGGAGTTGGACTTGCACCATTGTGATTGATCAAGAGTAAGATTTCTTTGGATTTGTAGCTTTGTGTAGATCGAAGCAAATTGTAAAATGAGAATAAAGCTGAGTCATCTAAAAAATGCCAGAGAAGGGTGAAAACAGTGTCGATGGAAAAGGAGATTTAGTGATCACAAACAACGACGGGAGATTTTGAGGCAACTTCACGGCCGTCGATGTCGAAATGATGTGCTATGGTAGAAGATGCGACTGTTAAATTTCAGCCAATCAGTGAGGTGGTTCAGCTTGTGACGACACTGTCGTCACAGGGTGATCCTTTTGCTTGTCTGGTTAGCTTCAGAACCCGGCAGTTCAATCACAAGCAGCAGTGCTGACACGTTTGGTCAGTCACACTATGTAATTTTCCAACCCATGAGGCATATAGACTGAACATATAGGCAATACATTTGCAGCCTACGCACATGCTAGTGGTACAACCGTATGTGATAGCAACTGTAGAGAAAGGAAGCCACTACAGTACTATTTTCATTCAGTAGCATCAATCAACGGCTCGCTCATAAAAAAGAAATTGAGTCACCCACTTTGCGCTAAGAAAGCATCAATGAAAATATTTGCCACTATTTTTTTGCTCTGGTTAACTATCAGACATTTGCATTGGGAGCTTGTGCATATGCAGATAAACTGTTGGCCTGTCAGACCTTTGCCATGGACAAGCATGTGGTAGGGAAGTCTAGTTGTGTTCGATATTAATCAATGAACAATGAACGATGAACTGTAGATGGCTCAGTTTCTATTGAAAGTGGGGTTTCTACGATCTAGAGCCCCATTTACAAAGAGAACCGTTGGGGAAGCCCAATTTTACAATTAAACCTTAAAGATGGCATGTGGTCATGGATAGACATCTAGGTTTAAAAATCACTCGGACTTGAAATTTGCGGATAACTCATTACCAGCGGAAATCCATACCGAGACTCATTCTGTGTTGCCGCCATCACTATCTTGCTTACTCACCTCATTACCAAGCAAATGGAGATGGTGTTCTGGATGTGGTGAAGTGTAATCGATGCGTATTCGAATGTGAAATTCCTGAAGGTTGATGCTTCCAATAACTATGAAAAATAGAGCGATGAATCAGTTGATGACTCGGACGCGTCAATAACCATTAGCGCCCTGATTGGACTGGCGGTGTGTTGACGCGCCCTAGCTACTCAACCGTGCATTCGCTCTCCTCATTCCTCTTTCTTGGTAGAGCGTTGCAGGGCTTGGATTAGTAGTCACGAAATTGGGAAAATGAGGGAAAGGACAGATCCATCACTGGATGCCAAGCCTCCACTTTCTTCCAAAGCATCCAACGCTCATCTACGGTTTGATTCCAGGAAGGAGTCTTTCTGAGACTTGACTTTCATGGTCTCGTGTTTGAATTGGAGCTAGTATAAATATACTGCGTTGAATTAGCTTTATGTGCTGCATTAATAATTGTGCTAAATTTTAGTGGTCCACAAAAATCGTGACAGAAAAATGTCCAACAACAACCCAAACAACTCAAACGAGATCCATGTGCCTCACTTGCTCCTGTATACACTAGGCTGCAGTCACCAAAATCCAATTCCATTGCTGCTACGAGTTCTATCGATCAATGTCAGCAGCCTTGGAAAGCAAGTAAACGATGTTTTCAATGTTATTGTGCCGACAATGTCGTGTATTTTTTATAGTTATATGTGCTTTATCTGTATGAGCGCTCTGGGAATAAAAATTAATCCTCTTCCCCCATTGTGCTCTTCTAAGCTCATGTCGCTTAATACTTCAACATAAAGAAACAGAATCGCCGGTAAAACGTCAGCCAGTTGCATCAAAGTAAAAAACCGTCGAAGCGCTAAGTGACGGTTGGTACAAGCAAGTCTAATCTTATTGGGTTCAGTTTCCTTTGCTTTCTTGTGAGTGACTCAATGTGAAGAGCCAATCACTATGTGATGTGTCGGTGATGGACTATACCAGCGGAACAAATCCAGCAAGGCAAGGGAGATGAGCAGTTGAGATGGGTTGTCATGACTCACGGTGCGTCAATTGTATCTGAAAGCTGATTGAGTCATTTAGGTGTCGACGCACCAAGAAACGATTCGTTGTTAAAGAAGTGGCTTCAGTGGAGTTTCCGTGTTTAACTGGTATCTGAAGATAATCCAACCAAAGCCATTAGAATGGAATTCACTTCCAATCACCTTCCAATAGAAGAATAAAAATCAGAATCACATTGACAGAGACTTTCCTGTTATATTAGCCTCGGTATGCTCATTCTAAACACTAAACTCCGAGGAACTGGAAATAAAACATGGTTAGAAGCTCATGCACACCTTTCTGTGATGAATGCTCGAACAAAGTGTACTATTGAAATCCAAAGATGATGCCATTTGATCCTTTTATTGAATTGTCGACAATTTCACTTCAAATGTGCCACCCCAATCAGCCTAGCAACCAAGTTGCAGTAGCATGGATCCAATCGGTTGCCCCACAACATAGCAGCAGGAAGAGATGGACTATATCATTCCAACTCCTGGCGCGAAATTCACTTCCACATGAGTTATCCTTTATTTCCGTGCCACATTTAACACTCAATCTCATAGGGGTGAATTGAAGCCATGAAATTCTGTAGGAGGTTAGCACTGGAAAATGTGACGAAAAGATTTTGCATAACCACCGGCGAAAACCATCTCAGAAGATGGGAGATATTTTATGACTAACTGCGCGTCAGCTCATGCTGCGTTTTGATTGAATCATTCACGTGTCGACGCACTACAGTTGGTAATCCACTCTCCGTCCTACAGTAAAGCGTCTGTATATAAAATTACACTCAGGTAATGAAATTCCCGGTGCAAGAGGACAGACTTCAGAAGAATGGATGATTAGCACCATTCTCCATGATTTGAATCCTAGGTATCTAAAGTATCATAAAAAAGAATGGCTAATTATACCAAACTTTCTTGACCAGCTGCTACTCTCTTCTCTGCATAACTTCCACAATCAACAAGTCAGTTGAATCATCATGAAACACTCTGTTTCCACGTTTCTGTACCAATCCTTTTGGGGGTCAGAGGGAGATGCTTCAACTAGCAACTCTATCGTCAGCGTTTATGAGTGTGACACGTTGCACCAGTCACTGCGTCAACGCACCAATGAAGGAAGACAAACAACTCTAATCCCACTCACCAAGCTCATAGACGCGCATGAGTTATCTAGAAATTCGCTTACAAGAGTCTCAGTATCCAATCTCTGGGCAACTGCACAAGGCACATCCATTTTACATTATTTCGTATAACTCACACCCGTCAAAATGGTATATCAAACAAATCACCTCGTCACGGAGATCGACCCTCGAGACAAGAACACACCAGACGAGTGGGTGCCAAGACATCCTGAACTCGTCCGTCTGACAGGTCGCCATCCGTTCAATTGTGAACCACCACTAGAGCATTTACGGACATTCATCACCCCCACATCGCTACACTATGTGCGTAACCATGGTCCTGTACCTCGACTGGAGTGGTCCACCCACCAAGTCACAGTGGACGGTTTGGTGGACCGCACAAGGTCGTTTGGCATGGAAGAGCTCCTGTGGCTTTTTGAAGAAGCTATCGTGGAGATACCAGTCCTGCTGGTCTGTGCCGGTAATCGCCGTAAAGAACAAAATATGATCAAGAAATCCATCGGCTTCAGTTGGGGCGGCGGTGCAGCTTCAACGTCAGTATGGACAGGCATCCCACTACACAAGCTACTTGAGTTTTGCGGAGTAGACAAATCCAAGGCCAAGTACGTCTGGTTTGAAGGCTCCGATGTACTTCCTCATGATAATTATGGCACATGCATTCCCGCTCACACAGCATTAGATCCAGCCTGTGACGTGTTGGTGGCCTGGAAGATAAATGGTGAGCACTTGACACCCGATCATGGTTACCCGCTGCGGATGATCATTCCGGGCCATATCGGCGGGCGGATGGTTAAGTGGCTCAGACGGATTCATGTAAGCGACCGTGAATCCGATAACAGACATCATCTCCACGACAACCGCGTGCTGCCTTCACATGTCGACGCTGAACTTGCAACTGCGGAGAACTGGTGGGCAAAACCAGAATACGTTATCAACGAACTGAACGTTAACTCCATCTTCCTCTCGCCTGCCCATGACGAGAAACTGACTGTTAATGCCCAGACACTCGACCAAGACATGTACACTGTGAGTGGCTACGCCTACACTGGCGGAGGGCGGAAGATCATCCGTGTGGAGTTCACACTGGATGATGGACTAACGTGGCAACTCTGCCGGATCAAATACACGGAAAAACCCAACGCCTATGGTCGGTGGTGGTGCTGGGTGCAATACGAACTGGAGGTTCCTATCGTCAGCCTTTGTGGTACCTCAGAGATCTGTGTGCGTGCCTGGGATGCGTCGATGAACACCCAACCGGAATTCCCAACCTGGAACGTCATGGGTATGATGAACAACCCATGGTTCCGTGTTAAGATCCATCAGATCAATAATGGCCAGCAGCTTCACTTTGAGCATCCAACGAACGCTGGATCACTTAAAGGAGGCTGGATGACGGCCGAGAGAATTCAAAGTAGCAACAACGCAGGCGCTTCATCTAAGCGCCAACAGCAGCTGGCTGTTAATAACCAGAAAGAAGATGAAACAGACAAGAAAGAAAATGACAAAGCACAAATAGCGACACCTAGCATCGATCTCGACAAGCTCCAATGGATCACACCTGAAGAGGTGGCCAATCATAGCACCAAGGAAAGCTGCTGGTTCATCTGTAGAGGTCTCGTGTACGACGCCACCAAATTCCTCACGCTTCATCCTGGTGGAGCGACGAGCATTCTGCTTTGCGGTGGTACCGACTGCACGGAAGAGTTTGAGTCGATTCACTCCACTAAGGCGTGGGCGATGCTGGCAGAGTACTGCATTGGCCGTTGCACCACGGACAGTAATAATGAACCTGAAACCGACAGTAGTGGCGACGACGAGCGATCAGAATGCGATGCTGGTTCAGTCAAGTCTACCGTTACCCAAGTGAGCTCCGTTTCTTCGGAAGATGACAACAACAATGAGCTGAAAGTGGCACTCAAAGGTACTCAAAAGGTACCACTGGTGCTTATTTCTAAAGAAATTGTGAGCCATGATTCACGAATCTTCCGATTCGCGTTGCCAGAGAAAGACATGGTACTGGGTCTTCCCACAGGCAACCACGTGTTCCTTTACGGCAAAGTAAACGGCAAGATCGTCGTCCGAGCTTATACGCCCATCTCCTCCAACGATGAGCCTGAAGATATCGGATTTATCTCCTTTCTGATCAAAGTGTACTTTGCGACCGAGAATTCCCCTGGTGGGATGTTCTCTCAGTACCTTGATGACTTGCATTTAGGCAGTCGCATTGAAATGAAAGGACCGCTTGGTCATTTCCGATATTATGACCAAGGCGTGTACTCATTGGAAGCCGAGAAGTTCAAGGCTAACAAGTTTGGGTTAATTGCAGGCGGGACAGGGATCACGCCAGTGTACCAACTCATGCGTGCCATTCTCACGAACCCACTTGACACCACGCGTGTGCATGTCATCTACTGTGTCCGAAAAGAAGAGGATCTGTTGCTTCGAGACGAATTGGAGGCGCTCCAACGTCTGCGGCCAGACACCTGTCGACTGTACATGACACTCACAGATCTCGATAATCCACTGGAGGCTAATCCCAATTGGACACAAGGTGTCGAGCGGATTAATCTAGAGATGATTCGAGAAGTGATTGGTGTGGATGCCTCACATGTTGCTATGTGTGGCCCAGAGGGTATGATTGAGCATGGATGTATACCTGCATTAGCAAAATTGGGCTACTCCCAGGACGCTCTGACTGTCCTATAATTCTTTATTTACTTTAAAAGGATATTGTACGTGAAATTTGTTTACTAACAAGCACACTGAGGAAGAGATCTATTATAATTTACATCATTTACGTGAATGGACGGTGAATTTTGCTACTACAAAAACTCGAGTGTATATTTCTTTCATTTGTAGAGCGAGAGGCACAATGTGGACATCCGAGGATATTTACTGTATTCATGTGCTGCTTCACCAGAATGGGCACAACCATTTCCTCCCCTTTCTCTCTCCAAGCAATCAACTTTGACAATAGGAGGATGGAGACTAGAGGATGGACGAGGGAAAGGGAGAGAGCACTTTAGTCCACCAAGAAGAGAGAAGTGAGTGGGCATGGAACGATAAGGCAAGAACAAGGGCTGCAGCCACATGGGTGATCTGGGCGAAGGGAATAAGTACCCAAAATTACAAGAGTTTTGGATGACTCACCATCTCACTTTGACCGTTTTCTGCAGGAATTCAGGTGGTGCATCCTACAGCATCAGCAGCCATAGACGTCATTCATTGGTTGTTGCCGACGCGTCATCGCTGAAGTTGTCAGTGCCAATTTTGATCACTCATTTTTCGCAGACGCTTTTCTTTATGCTTAAAATGGTACGCAAGCAGTAGCGCCAGAAGAAACATGGAGCTCATTTCCTCATCTTCCGCGTACAACAGAAGCACCAGTGCCAATAGAAGCCAAGGGTTTCTTTTTTCTACTTCGCATATATTCTCCCATATAAATCTTCACCCTTGACACAATGACTGACGAAATCAAGAAGGAGGTGGTCGTAGTTATCGGCAACGGTATGGTCGGCCATCGCTTTCTTGACAAAATGAAACGATATGACACCAAGAAACGATACACACTCGTCACGATCGGCGAAGAACCATTGCAGCACTACAATCGCATGCTGCTGACCGAGTATTTTGAGCACTTGAGCATTGATAAACTGAAGCTGGCGCCACCAGAATGGTACGGCGAGAACGAAATCGCGCTCAAGCTGCACTCGCAGGTACTTGCGATCGATACCAAGAAGAAACAAGTGCGCTGCCAACGACTAGACGAGATCCCGGCGGGATGCAATCAGTTCTTCGAAGTCGAATATGACCACGTCGTCATTGCCACAGGCGCCAGCGCGCTAGTACCACGATTGCCTGGCACAACGCTGCGCGGTGTGTTCGTCTATCGAACCATCACAGATTTAAATGATATCATCGCATATGGTGAAGCCCAGTACGCCAAAGAAAAGGAAGGTGCACCAAAGAAATGTGCTCTCGTCATCGGTGGTGGTCTGCTCGGTTTGGAAGCTGCAAAGGCTATCCACGACCTGCACCTGTCGGTGCGCATCATCAATCGCGGCGATCGTCTTATGTCGCGTCAATTGGATGATGCTGGCGCCAAACTGTTGCACTCGGAAATTGTGAACAAATTTGGTATCGAAGTGCTTTACCACAAATCAACGAAGAAGGTCTTTAGTGGTGAAGGTGCAAACTGTGTCGAAGGAGTCGAATTCAGTGATGGCGTTATTTTTGATGATGTCTTCATGATCATCTTTGCAACTGGCATCAAACCGCGTGATGATTTGGGAAACACAAGTCAACTTCAGCTCGCGCAGCATGGTGGCTTCGTCGTTAATGATCTTCTTGAAACGAGTGTGGAAAACATTTACGCCATCGGTGAATGTGTTTCTCATCGTGATGTCTCGTATGGATTGGTCGCTCCTGGCTACGAAATGGCCGATATTCTTGCCAAAAACTTCAACCGTGAGAGTGAAGATGCAGAACGTGTGTTGTTCACGGGCGCGGACAGCTCTACGAAATTGAAGCTGATGGGTATGGAAGTCGCATCGTTCGGAGACTACTTCACGGAAGAGATCAATGAGCCGTTCGAGGTATTAGTGTACAACAATCCTTTAGAGAAGGTATACAAAAAGCTCATCTTCTCTGCTGACGGAAAGAAACTCTTGGGTGGAATCCTCGTCGGTGATGCGAGCGATTTCCCTCGTTTGACACTCATGTGTAAAATGAAGGATACCAAGCCGTTGACTGAGCCCCCAAACGAGATTCTTTTGGGAAAACGCGGTGGTGGTGCTGCCGCCAGCGTTTTGGATATGCCCGATGAAGCGCAAGTCTGCTCTTGTAATAACGTGACCAAAGGAGAAATGTGCCAGGCAATTAAGGAGCAGAACTTGTGCACAGTCGGCGACTTGAAGAAGGCCTGTAACGTTGGAACTGGATGTGGTGGCTGTTTGCCCCTGGCAAAAGATATCTTGGAAGCTCAATTGGCAGCGTCTGGAGCTACTGTCGACAAATCCCTCTGTGAGCATTTCGCATACTCTCGTCAAGAACTTTATCAAATCATTCAAGTCGAGAAATACACAACCTTCACGGAGGTTCTCGCCAAACATGGCCGGAACCAGAACAATCCGCACCAGCATGGTTGTGAGATCTGTAAACCGACAATTGCGTCAATTTTTGCAAGTCTGCAGAATCGACATATCCTAACAGGCGATCGTGCTCCTCTCCAGGACTCGAATGATCGCTTCTTGGCCAACATCCAAAAGTCTGGGCAATTCTCTGTGGTTCCTCGCATTGCCGGTGGTGAAATAACCCCAGAGAAATTGATTGTGTTGGGTGAAGTCGCCAAAAAGTACAACTTGTACACGAAAATTACTGGTGGTCAGCGTGTCGATCTCTTTGGTGCTGAAAAATACGACTTGCCTGATATCTGGAAGGAACTCGTGGATGCAGGTTTCGAATCTGGGCATGCCTACGGTAAAGCACTCCGTACTGTTAAAAGTTGCGTTGGATCCACTTGGTGCCGATTTGGTGTGCAAGACTCAGTAGGCTTTGCTATTTTCTTGGAAGATCGATACAAGGGTATTCGATCGCCGCACAAGATCAAAGGTGGTGTTTCGGGTTGCACACGAGAATGCGCGGAAGCTCGAGGCAAAGATTTCGGGTGTATCGCCACAGAGAAAGGATACAACATCTACGTCTGCGGTAATGGTGGCACCAATCCGAAGCATGCGGTACTACTCGCATCAGATGTACCACAAGAGCTTGCCGTTAAGTACTTGGATCGCTTCTTGATGTACTATATTCAAACGGCTGATCGTCTTCAACGTACATCCAAGTGGCTTGAATCGCTTGAAGGTGGCATCGATCAGCTTCGACGGGTTGTGATGGAAGATTCACTGGGTATTTGCGCCAAACTGGAGGAGCAAATGAACTTCCTCGTGGGTACGTACGAGTGTGAATGGAAAAAAGTCGTAGAATCCCCAGAATTGCGTGCCCAGTTCGCTCAATTCAAGAATACTTCCGCCACGCAACAGGAAACTGTCATGAAGAAAGAGCGCAATCAGCTGTTTCCTGATCTCAGTCGTAGTGGTAAGCGGGAACTTCGGAAAATTGTATCTCGTAAACCAAGCGATGAAGCACCTTTGTCCCCGCAATCACCTACTTCTGTTATAGCTACGTTGGCAAACGAAGACGAAGCATCAATGGAGTGGATCCCATTTGGCTCGAAGGATCTGTTCCAGCCCAACAGTGGTGGCGCGGTCTTGTATGGTGATACGCAATTGGCGATCTTTAACGTGACGGAGATCTGCAACGGCATTGAAAAAGTGACATGGTATGCCACACAAAACATGTCCCCGGATAAAAATTCCTTCGTATTGGCACAAGGTGTAGTCGGTGACCTGCATGGTCGTCCAAAGGTCGCGTGTCCGATGCACAAACGCAATTTCGATCTCGAGACTGGTGCGTGTTTGAGTGGAGAGGACTACACAATCGAAACCTTCCAGGTGAAGGAACAAGATGACATCATCTACGTATTGCTGCCTCCTGTAGCTGTTTTAGATGCACGGCTCGGCACGTCACTCTACGTCAACGGTGAGACTACCTCCTTTGACGACGGCGCCATTGATGCGAGTGCCGCTCCTACTCGTGTCACATGCGGTAACAAGAGTCTGGATTGGTAAATATGGGATTTGGGGCTATATTAGGCTTTGTACCTTAAATAAATCATTATTAGCATTGAACAAATCGTTACAGCAACTTTCGTTCCACCTTCGTGCGACTTTTACTCCGAGGTTGAAGTTGTGACCTTCATTCTCATTTCACATTCCTTCATTTGCAAATTGAGGAAGTACAGGGAAGAGCGAGGAAGAATGCTGGAGCGTTTGGTGATGGAGAACTTCAAGAGCTTTCGCGGCCGCCATGAGATCGTGTTCTCACCTAAACTCAACTGCATAACTGGCCCGAATGGATCTGGTGTGTTTGTTTCCTCTTTCATTAACTTTCTCCTGGTTTGCAAAACTAACTTCTGTGATGTCGTGAAACGATAACAGGGAAATCCAACATTTTTGGTACGAAGCCACTATCAACGGCAATGTAGATGATATTTGTAACGAGTTTTTGTCTATGAAGAGGCCATTTGCTTCGTGTTAGGAGAAGAGAGTTTATCCCGTCTTCGAGTGAAAGCGATGAAGGGATTGCAATCCAAAGTTCTGCCTAACACGCGCGAGAAGACAGACCAAACCCGTGTGACATTGCATCTACGAACACGTCGTAAGCAGTTCAAACACCATACTTGCGAGTATTTGCGGCAGTTCGATTGACCAACTGTAAACTTGTGCGGAATCAGTGAAAGAGGCTTTGGTTGTTGTGGCAACAGTTTGTCCAGACACGGGTCGTCGACTCTACAAGCTAAATAACCGCGTGTTACCCATGAAGCGTGAGAAATATCATTGAACAATCCAGATCCTTGAGGGTATGGCGTATATTTAGCTGACTAGTGAATGCATGAACACAACTTCTCGACTTCGGAAACTAGAGGTAAAGCGCCAGATCAGGAACTCGTGTGGCATAAGCATCGACGTTTCGTTATGGCTGATTCAGCAGAATCTCGTTCATAAGATGGTACATCCAGTCTCTTGCTTTCATACTTCAAAATCCATAATCAACCTCGTGAATTAACTTTAGGCGGGCAAGAGTTCAGTGGAATTGGCGACTTATTTGTGCGAGGTAACATTGCACAGTCTAACGCCAGTTGAGTGAACAAAATAATGCGAATACTAATGCTCAAGTGTAGGCGGCTGGAACGAAAGTGTTCTTGGAGTATAAAGAGGAAGCAAAAGTCATGATCGAGTCGTTTAAAGCATCAGCAGACAAAATTGCGCATAATGTTCAGCAATTGGTACTTCCTTGCATGTTTCATGACAAACTGCTGAGATTAACATACCAAGCTTTTACCGCAACTATTTCAAAGAGTGATACAGTTCAAAGGGAAACAATTATTCGAGACGATTACCGACAAAAACGGGAGGTGAGAGTCATAAACAAATTAAAGCTAAACAAGGATGGGCATATATCCACGACGTTGACGTGCTAGGCTCAACGACTTCTTACCAAGTGCAAACAAAGAGTTAAATCGCTGGAAGTGGAGCTTATGATTGCCGGTATTATGGGCTTTTCTCTATAGTTGCCTGCAAACGTCATCCACCAGACCTTATCTTGCCTCTTCATGGCTAGAGCTAAATTCCAAAAGGGAAGAAAAGCTATCACTGGAAGCAGAAGAGCAACAACTATCCATGTCATTGTCAAATCTTGCAAGCAGTTTAGCACTGCACACACATGATGTAGAGTCGCTTCGTGTAACTATTTCGCGCGCTGGTGCAATTGAAGAGGAGGTCGAAGTAGCCGAACATAAAATGTTCCAATTGATGTCAAGACACGATACACTACTGCAAGAGGTGAGAGCAATGGAAAGCAAGATGGAAGAAAGATCTCGTCAGTTTGCACTCCTCCAGGAGCAACTACAAATGCAAAGATCTACCATTATGGATTTAGAACAGGTAAACATAACAAAATAATTTTTGATGATCTCTTCGTAATGGACTTTCTCTAGTTGATTGCAGAGGCATCCGGGCAAATTGCTAGTGTTGAGATTGTTGAAGAAGCAACGGCTAACCTGACAAGCGTGACGGAAAGGAATCAAGTCGAGCTTCAAATGAAAATAAAACGCACGATTGAGACGGTAATCATATCCACTGTAGAATCCGAGTCGTACGCGATAATATTTGTTGTGTATATTTTTCTCTTGCCAATAGGTAGGGAATCAAACTGCAGAGGAAGATTTTGTGTCAACGAAACGCCATCTCAACCTCAACGTAAGTCGTCCCGCTTTGTCTTCTTGGATGTATACTTGTGACACCGTTCGATCTATAGGAATCGCTTCTACGAAATCGAGAAGCTGAAATTATGGAGATCAAGAGAGCCATAAACCAATTAGCATCGAGACTCAATAGATGCGAAACCGAAGATAAAAGTCGGGGAGAACAGTTAATGAATATTTCAGAGGACAAACTTGGGCATGAGCTACAGCAATCTACACGCTGTGTGGATGAAGCTGCTTCAGAGCTTCGACGAATACAGAGTCGCTTGCCAGAACTATACCCACCTCGGCAAGGTGATGGTAAGTTAAGATGCGAGTCAAGGGAAAGATCATGGCGAAGTTTAATGTGCACTTGATAGGTGATTTCGGTTTCTTCATGGATCTCTTCACCGTCAATCATCTTTATATCGTCTCATGGGCTGAATGGATGCAGCCTTTGGGTCTTATTCTTGAGAAACATTTATTCCATCGAATCTGCTTGGACACACCTACCGCAAAGAAAATACTTCAAGTTAATCAAAACCGGCGCGGGTTCACAATTTGGTGAGCTCTGGTTTTCATATTTATTTGTTCTTTTGCAACAATGCAATACAAATTGACTTTGTGCAGGCCACTGACGAGCCTTCAAATCCAAAATCGAAAACTTGATTGGTGCATTACCTCCATCCGGAAGCAGTTTGGATCAAAAAATATTTGCGATCCAATGGATCTCCTCGAAGTCGAGAGAGATTACATAGATCATGCAGATACCGTTTTTAACAGCCTCAAGAAAGGTACCAATATGTCATTCTACACATTTCATAATATCGTAAATTCTCATTGTAATGTATGCAGCCTTGGGTTCATGGTTACTTGTCCAGAATGATGATATCGGAAAAGCTATACTTGAGCAATACAAGATCCCATGTGTCTCCAAGGCACTTAATGTGCACAGTCTTGGTGTAGGAGGGGTATTCATGGATTTTGATATCTTTTATAACTACTTACATCACTTCTTTCGATACACAAGTTGCTGTCAGGAGGTCATATCGCCGAAGATAACAGTTTTTCGATGTTCGCAAGAATGAAAGGGTTGAAGATGCGATTGTATGTAAACAGATACTGAAAAAAAACAAATATGTTCGTGTCAAATTGTGTTGACTCGTTATGGTATAGATATGATCTTGTGGACCAACGCAATAAAATTGAGGAGCAACTTGGACACCTTCGTCATCTGAAGATCGCTCAAAAACAAGCTACCAAACTCAGGTAAGCGATCAAGACAGATGTTTTTCCTGTCTTCATTTATAAACTATAAGATCATTTGTAGAAACAACACTATACAGCTGCAAAAGAAGTTGGTTCGTATTGAATTCGAATACAATCAACTAGTTCACAAAAAGCGACATTTGGAGCAAGAAGCCCGAGTCGCATCAAGCTTTAAGTTTAAACAAGCTATCATTCGAAAAGAGTTGGAAGCCTATGTGGAGATGGTCCAGTCCGAAAACAAAGCACATTTACTTCCAGCGCTACGAAGCACACTCAAAGGGTACGTATTGCTGTGAATTTCGGTGGGTGCTATATCTGATCAGTATTGTCAAGGAAAAAAACTTTGTTCGGCCAGCAGCTGGAACAATCCAGCGATGCGCTCAAAGCAGCTGAGGTGTGACTCATCTAGACCATCGCAATTTTATCCTTAATATGCTGATGCGATAACCAATGTTGCTAGGCCGAATATACTATTCAGCAAAACGTAGCCGAAAATGAGAAAAAGGAACTAGATGAGATTCGACAAAAGCATGCAAAGAAAAAGGAGGAGGCAGCAAACATTGAGGATCGCCTTCGATTGTGTCAAGTTGATTTGGAGAATGTCATGCAGAAGGTGAAGGGCGTACGAGCATCCAAATCGAACATGGAAGCAGCTGAACGTCAAATTTGGCAAGTAATTTTGATAACGAATCCTGCAGCAATTGTTAATAACGATCAATTTTAGGAGCATTACCAAGCAAAAACAGGAACTGGAATCTGTACTGGAACGATGCCATCATCAGCTGATAACACTGAACACAGAGATATCACAGCGACATGAATATATTTTAAAGGCTTTGGAAGAGGCCAAGCATAATGTGGATCGTTTGAACGTCACAGAAAGCGAACATATAAGATTTGCGACCGCAAGGCCAATACAATGCATTAAGCAAGAGATGATGCAGAATGACTCGCAGATGGCTGAGCATCGCATGCAAGTCAAAGTCTTAGAGGACAAACTGCAAGATACCCCGTTGGTCAACGAAGCGGGATTGTTGTCAAAGCAGCAAACTCTCGTACGCTTGGACACTCAAGCATCAAAAATCCGCGAAGCAATTGATAAGCTTGAAGATGGTATTAAATCAACTCAAGAGCGTATTGTTGAAGCAAACCAGGTTGCCTATGCACAAGTTCGGCGCCATTTTCGGAATATTTTTGCTTGTGCCGTACCTCAGAAGATGGCTGATATTCGTACATCAAATGAAAGCATTGAGGTATCAGTACTGTGTTGTTGGAAAAATGAGGCTCAACGAGTAAGCGTATGTTAACAAAAACCAACAACAAAAAACAATGTACGTAGCTGGGGATATCATTTAATGTGGAACCTGTGTCAAGCCTCGGCTCGAAGTGCATCGAAAAGTCGACAAAGGAGCTTTCTGGTGGTCAACTGACAATGTTGGGTACGGCTAGTAGGATAGCGTTCGACGACCGTAGACTAACAGGAGTTTATGTTCTCGACAGGGATGGCCTATATTTTTGCATTAGCACGCCATAGTGCCTCACCACTTTACATCTTGGACGAAATCGATGCTGCGTTGGACGAACATAATCAGGTATATATCGTTCGCATCAGCTCTAACTGGTATTTACAAACTCAAAGATTGTTCTTGTCAGCGTGCTGTAGTTGAACTTGTTTTAAGCAATTTTGCTCAAAGCCAAGTCATTTGTATTTCTCATCATGAAGTACGACGAGAAACAATTGAGAGTGTGAAATATGATGCTACTGATGAATGGTGTTCGCTTATAAATGTTTCACATATGTAGGCATTTCATGAGCGAGCTCATCACATGATACAAGTGAAAAAAAGCGATTCCACATCTGCAGTCAAATGTCATTCAAGACGAATCTAGAACACGCAACTGAACAAGATGAAAAAAATATCTTAGTACCATCCAAAGCCATCGTAATTTACCATTGTTGACGGTGTCCATGGGACGGCCAAAGAACCGATACGAATCAAAGGACAAGAATACAATACCCCTCGTCAGCTAGTCGCTTGTCCGATGCACCACTATCACCGTCGTTATCCTGCTCAACCTACGCACCTATCATGACGAAGGCCAACTTGGAAAATTTAGGCCGAAGCTTTCTTCTTCTTCTTCTTGTTCTTCTTCTTCAAAGAAGCAGCCAAGATCGCTGCAGTTTCGTCGTCCACCGTCTTTTCCGAATGGATGCGATCAGATGGGAACGGCAATCCCGTGATCTTGGTGGTACCTGAAGGCAGCAACAACACGGTAACCTTGAAGTGCACGATCTTATCTCCTGCGCGACCTTCCAAAACTGGATACGGTTGCAACAAGTCATGTTTCACACATTCGACAACACCCATACGTGCTTGTGCTTCGTCCTCAAACGCACGGATGGTGAACGGCAACGTGGGGAACTTCGCATTGATTTCCTTGAACACATAGCGGGAGGCCTTCATCTTCAAACGGTAAGTTTTGTCCACTTGACGCTTAAACACTGTCGTACGACGCTCGCTGTTGACTGGTTTGTCATTGCCCGTAGTGTAGCAAATATCAATGGTATACACTTCATTGGGTTCAAACGTCACCTTTGGCGTACGGTTTTCCACGTCCAACTTCTGTGCAATCAGCTTGTTGCCATCAATCACGAAGCGCTTCAGCTGGTGCATCAACGTACCCTGAAGCGACTTGACACCGTAAGCAGATTCTAACTTGGTCAATGCCTCCGTCACTTGCAAGTTGGTATTACCAGGCTTGATCAACCGCGCACAGAGTTCCACAGCATCGTGCGCACACTTGAATACATCAGCTTCCTCGCCCTTCAATTCTGGGAAGGGAGCATCGGGACCCGCACCTTCTTCTGGCACAATGACGGTGTGAGCCACAACAGCGATGTACCCGTCAATGTGGCAGCCCAAATCGATCTTGACCCAATCACCAGCCTTGACCGTCATGGATTCGTTTGGCAGTGGCGAGAAGTGGCAGATCACCTCATTCACTGACACGGACGTTGGAAAGGCAATACCCTTTTCGATCTTCTTGCTCTTGAAGATCGTGCTGCAGCGCTGTTCGATGATCAAATCACCAAATTTGCAGAGTTCCACGATATCCTTGCCCGGAGCCAATTGCGAAATCACTCCTTGAAGCGCAGACTGCGCGATCTCCGAAGCCAGTCGGTATTTGGTGACGACATCCGAGTTGCTGCAGTCTTCAACTTCCTTCTCCACCTGCTTTTGTTCTTCGACTTCTTCTTCGCTGTCGCTGTGGTTGGAGCGTTCGTCGTCCGAGGGCATCTTTCCTTTTCAGCGCTGCTTTTGCTTTCTCTGGGTGGGTGTGGGGCTGAAATCCAAAAAGATTGAGTGAATGGAAAGAGTTCAACCCAAAAAGGGAGGGGGTGGTCGTTTCTCCTCCACCACAGGATGTACCAGCCAGTATTGTTCTTCCAGATCCCGAGATCCAACAAACCTCGCCTGTCGAAAATACGCCTTTTCGACAATTCCTGTCGAAAACTTCTAATCCACCAGAGTCTTTTACACTGTTGAAGATTTTAAACGCCCTGGGGGTAGGCCTTTGGTTGTTGATGTTGACCCTCAAATTGATACCTGATATAAAGTGCTACTTTTCATCTCTGGGACGAAAGACTCTGCCTCCACCAAGACCCTTGTTGTCAATGGCTTGAGGAGTAACTAAGCTTTACTACGTGTGGCAGCGCACCGAGCACCAGCGCAACGCCAAGTGGTCGGCCAGGTACTTTCTGGTAACCAAGACCCCCGACAGTGCGTAAATCCATCAAAAATGAAAATCTAACATTGGGATATAATCGGATGGAGTTCGGGAACAGCCCCCCCCTCCCCGACCCCAACCTACCATACTACAAAATGGTCAAGACCAGCCTTGCCTCTGTTCTCAAGAGTCCGGAGAAGCAGCCGGTGATCAGTCAGGTAGCGGCGATGGTCAGCCGCGTCATCATTCAATCGCTCCTGTTCCTCAGGCTGTACTTGATGCACCACAAGGATACACCACCAGTCGTGAATGCCGAGCTGGTGGATACGACGTTTAAGGCAGTTTGTCAGTAGAAGGTTATAGGTAGATCGCCTTCGGCCACCGCCAAAACCCTGCGGGACAAATTGACTGGGTTCTACAAACAGCACTTCGAGCCCCTGTTGCCAATAGGAGACCAACCGTTGTCCTACACTCACCTCAACACTGTGCTAGACTATGCTTCCGTGCAAGCGGTAACAGTCTTCGAGGCCAACATCAAGCAGCACTTCGTCGAGTATGTAGTGGCATATGTCAACATGGTGTGGCAGAAGAACTACCTGGTAGAGCGCATCAGGACTACTAGGAGAACCAAATGGGAGCGCGAGGCTGCGATCAGGAAGCTGTGTGTCACTCTCCGGCATCTCAAGAACGATCTGTTGAACGTCGGATCAGAGCCCTCTCAGTCGCATTCCTTCTACCACTCATGGATGAGGCAGCAGAAGAGCCTAGTGCTACCTGTAAAGACCAGGTATGAGAAGGAACTGCTATATTACGACCTGCAATGCAAGTCACAGGACTACTGACCCAGAATGCTGAGGATAACCGAGAAGATCGAGCAGTCTGGTAAGAAGGTCCGTAACTTCTGCCCTCTGAGGATCAGCGTTATTCCAAGGCACATCACACTGGACGCGACCACCCTGGTGCACCTGCTGACCAAAGGAGAGCTGGTGCGTAACAAGGACAAGATATGGAAAACGTTCTTCAGGACCAACATGAAGGTGTTCAAGGCACGTAACTACTGGTTCAACGACATGATCAGCGCTGATGGGGTCGCTTGCAGCATCCTGTTGATCAGGTGCGATCTGTATGGTAAGAATATCTCCAAAAAGAAGCTCGTAGTGGCTCGGGAGCGGTACATAGACGACCTGGCAGCAGATGAAGCGCAACAGCTGAGCAAGCGAAGTGTGGTGGGCATCAACCCCAACATGAGCGACCTGCCGTTCTACGTTGATGAGGATGCCTTTAAGCGGTGCCGTTCTACTCAAAACTAGCGCAGACAGGAGACCAAGGTCAAGAAGTATGCTCAGATCATCCTGAACGGCAAGAGATACTCTTCGGTCGAGGGTCGCACGATTGTAGAGTGAGAATCGGACCTGTCGATGTATGATCGCAAGACTGTCGATAACGACAATTTCAAGGCTTTCATCAAGGCTAAGCCGCTGGTGAACAACAAGGTAACTGAGTTCTATGAGAGTAGGCTGTACAACAAGGTGACTAGGTTCTACGCGGGCGAACTGTATCGCAAGATGCGACTAAACAGCTTTTACAAAATACGCAAGTCCGACAGCGGCTGATGCAACACTTCAAGAAGATCTTCGGCGCCCCAGACAAGGTAGTGATGGGCATCGGTGACTGGGAGCTGAAGAAGCATCGCAAGTTCAACGAGCCCGCCAAGGGCAAGGGATTCAAGACTCTGTTGAGGAAAGCCGGCTACTCGGTGTACCTTGTGGACGGGTTCAAGACCAGCTGTCAGTGCTCTCACTGCCAAGCCGAAGGTGCCAAGTGCGAGAAGTTTCGTATCAGCTTGGGCCCTAACACCAAAAAGACTGACGAAGACAGACAACTCCGACTTGTACACAGTCTATTGCTGTACCAACAGTGTCATAGGCTGTGGGATCGAGATGTCAACTCTTTAATCAACATAGCTCGCCTCACAAGGCGAGCTCTGGAGAGAAGAGGGAGACCAGAGTATCTGAGTCTCCAGATACGACTGCCACCGGCGGATAGTGCTGTTACGTCGACAGCATAGAAACATAACTTACACTGGCCGAAGATTCCCGAACGTTTGTTTTTTACGACATTGTAAATCTTCAACAATGTAAACAGGCTACGACCACCTATTCTGCAACATTGACTGCGTGGGATACGAATTTGCAAGCATGTTCAATGTCACAACGATTGTACGCCAACAATACAACAAAAGGTATATGTGTTGTGCTTTTTTTCTGTTTGTTCCACATCTAGTATTTTCAAGCCGTGATGCGTTAGCTCTAACTATTTTCCCATAAGCAATCATCATCAACCTCTTCCATCTCAGAACAGCATCACACTGCTCCACAAAAAAATTGTCCCTATAACTTAGGACGCAGCGGCTTCGTTTTTCCACTTCTTGCGAAGTTTTGTGGCGGCGTGGGCAATTTTTTCATTGCTACAAGCAAATCACACCAGTGAAAACGTGTCAAAGTCGCAATAATATTAGAAGGAAGTATTACTTACCTTGATTTCCGCAGCTTGGAAACGACAACACCAATCTTGGATTCAATGATTTCCTGAGTGCTCAGCGACATTCCATGAAGCTTGTCCAAGGTTGACAATTGTGCGGCATGAACACTCTCATCACCATCTTGATCTAAACGTTGTTCAAGAATGCGATTCATCTCTTCCAACTGATTCAGCCGATCTAAGTCTGTAGCAAGATCACTCGTGAGTAACACTATGCGCAGCCTCAGAGTGAGTAAGCGTTCTTACTATTATCCTGTTTCTCCTTATCCACAAGCTGCATCCACGACTTTCGAAGGTTATAAGCCATACTAGACACTTTGTCGTTGCTACAATAAGCAATAACATCAGTTCGTGAAGGTTCTGGCCAAGCAGATGAAGCGCGGTGAGAGTCATAAGAAACGTACGCATGTTGACGAAGCTTTGCAACTGCGCGTGCAATTCCAGTGCTCTTCAGATGAGAAATTTGTATCGGCATCTACAGGGTTAAGATATCATCGAATATCATTCTACATGATGAGCTGTTCATTGAGATATAACATTACATGTCAGTTATTACTTACCTTCGCTAGTTTTTCCAAGCACACCACGATCTCATCATGCGAAGTATCAGGGTTCACAAGTTTTTCTTTCATCTCTAAAATGTCGCTCTCATCAACAGGTTCTGGTGAAGAAATCAAATCTTCCACACCCCATTGAGTCACCAGTGTGGCCACAAGTTCTGTCACTGAAGCCGAGGAATGTGATTGTAGTTGGATAAGTTTCGGCAACAAAAGTGATCCAGTCAACGTTTCTCGTTCCACGGAAGGAATTGTCGCCAGTTCTTTCAGTGTTTCGACAAGTTTTGGTTCTGAATCTGCCGCCAGATCTTTCTCCGCATCCACCAAACGTTGAGAAATATCTTTTTCTTCCACTATGGGTTCCGGTATACTCGCTGGTGCAGGTATGGGTTCGTCTTTAATGGGTTCATCTTTGATGGGTTCGTCTTTGACAGGTTCTTCATTCGCAGCAGTACTATCCGACTTCTCCTTCACCTCTGCTTCATTACTATTTGGCTCAGCCTCCGCCTCGTCCTCCATGGAAGCAATCACGCGTGCCACACCTTCTTTAATTGATGCTTTATGATGCCGCAAGTCCATGTTCAGTCGTTTTTCCAACAGTTTTCGGACAGTCTTGGTGGTCATTTCGTCAAACTGATAGTTCACGAGGATCCATCGAATCTCTTTCTCCAAGACAGCACTCAACGATTCTCCAGACGGTTCAGCAGCGGGTCGTTCCATCTTTATTTTGGGTTTGCTCTCCGATGTTTCCTCTGCCTTCATTTCTACAGGTGCAGACGAAGTTTCATATTTCACATCAGTCGATTTTTCCGTCTTGGCTGCTTTTGGGGGAGACTTGCTTCCACTACTCGCTTCATCATCAGGTGCGTCACTCGGAGATGGTTTCTTTCGTTTCTTGTCATTTTCATTTTTCTCATCGCTCACTTTATTGCCCTTGGTAGAAGATGAACTCTTCGAGCTACTGTGCTCCTTCTTACTCGCTTTCTTGTCCTTCGATGACAAAGATGACGATGACGATGATTTCTTTTTCTTCTTCTTCTCGTCCTTCGACTCTGCAGATGATTTTTTCTTCAAGCTCTTTTCTTTCTTCTTCTTCTTCTTCTGGAGTGTCTCTGCGTCGGAGCCGCCCATGTCGTGATCACCATCATCAGCGTCATCTCCTTCACTTGCGGCATCTTCTTCGTCTCCTTCTCCTTCTGCTCCTGCTTCTTCATCATCTTCACCGCCTTCGCTCTGGGCCGGTTCCGGTATTTCGATCTCTGGCGGCGGCTCTAGCGTCGGATCCAAATCCGATGGCACCATACACGGCGGCAGACGCATATCTTCCGGTTGTGATAAATAGTCCTACACAAAGCGACCCACACCACACTTGTCTAGTTTAGACACAATTCTTTTCACTTTCAGTAGAGACTGAAGCCTACCTCTGCTTCTTGAATGGCCATCTGCAGGTCTTCCATGATGGCTTTCTTTTTCACGAGATGCGACGGATGACCTTTTAAAAACGATTCCTGCTCTTTACAATCCCATGGTTTCAGCACACCTTTCTTTAGCGCTGCCTGTGCACTGTACCAACAATGAGCAATCACGCCATTTATGAAGAGCTCTTCGTCACCAATCACCTCCAGCATAAACGTACAAGTCATGCGAGCCAAAGTAGTACACAACACCAAAGTCTTTCGAAAAATCCTTAGCCTTGCGGAGAATCCGTCGATGGCCATTGCCTACCAAAAGCAGAAGCATTCCATTAGATCCAGCAATAATGGTTCGCTTATCACAGGAAAAAAAAAATCTTTTAGAACGAATAAGGAACAAGCGCTTACCGAGCAGATGCAACTTGGGCCGCAGCTTAAAAGGGTCACACACGTATACAGGCCACCACGGATATCCTTCTAAGATGTGCCATCCGACCGAATTCGGTGGCGGAGGACTCGCCATTGCGCTCCTGTTGCTTGTATTTCTGGGCTAATTGACTTGCGCTTGAGCGTTTTGTACACCCTGTGAATATGGGCGGGAAGCCTATAATTTATAACCAAAAGTAGGTCACGCTATTTTGCTTACTTCAGGGCCACGTGCCACTTTTAGTCACAAAACTACAAAAAAGCGTAAAAACTCGCTTTTTACGAACACATCCTTTAAAAACAAATAACTGAAACATATCAATGCAAATAACAATATGTAGTGTATTTATAACAAACTTGGCATCAAAACGGACAAACCACAAAAAAAAAAGGCAATTATCTCTATTTTATTGGGCAGCCTTGCTCTTCTTCTTCTTCTTGGCGGCTGTAACCACCGTGTTCTGTGTCGTCTGCTTCTTGGCTTCTTCTAACTTCGCACGTTTGTCCTCCAACGCCTGAATTTTGTCGGCCTTCTTGCCCAACCCATATTGCATACGGTCATACAAGCGCTTCGACTTCTTCGACATCATGCTCTTGGCAAGTTCGTGCAATTCTTTTTCTTCTTCCTGAATCTTGGCCTTTTTGGTCTTCTTCGCCACAGGCACATCGTTGGCAGCCTTTCGCTTCGTCGTTGTGTTCTTCTCTTCTTCCTCCTCTTCCTCTTCTTCTTCTTCTTCAGCTTCTTCATCAGAAGCCATTTCATCATCTTCTTCATCCGAATCCACCGGCTCCTCATCATTCTTGCCGTCCAATTCGGCCTTGAGCCCAGCAGCATACGCGGCTTCTTCATCTTCGGACTCATCCTCATCATTATTACCCTCTTCACCGCTTTCTGCAAGATCACCCACCTCACGCAGGACCTGTGATGCCGATTTCAGTTTCTCAAGTTGCGTGCGGTACTCAGGTGTGTAGCCTTCTGCAGCATCATCCACAAATGGCGAAAGATGCGGCGGTAGCTCTGCACCAGGCACGTACCGTGCTAGTGGCAACAAGATGCCATTGTTGACACAGTCAAAGACCCATTGTGGTTGCACATATTCGCGGTTAAAGTAGCGATGGCCTTGATGAGGTCGATCCATAATGTGATGCGTGATATGCTCGCTCTTCTCCGTGAACGGCGAACATTCACCCTCCCAGCCGATTTGTGCGCCATGCGACCGCAGCACCAGCTCCAGACATGCAGTGGGCACTTCACGCGACAAAAAGAAGTATAGTCCACTGAACAAACCTTTTTCGCTGTCTTCCTTGAGTTGTTCACGGTAGATCTGCGTTGCCAGTTTGTTGGAGGCAAACGCTGCTTCCAGCGGTTCGCTCATCTCACCATATTTGAGAGCATCCTCATCATCCTCATCCTCATCTTCATTGTTTGACGGCGTGAATGCCAGCGTCTTAATACGCTTTTCCGACTCCTTCTGTTGCTTCGTGACTACTCTTGTTTGTTCTTCCTCTGAAGTGGCGTTTTCCATCTGCTCATCATCATTCACAGGCTGTTCATTGGTCTTTTCATCTTCGGCTTTCGCCTTCTCTAGACGCTCAAGCTGCAATGATGCCAACTGTGCACCGGCTTGATCTAATTGCAAATTGATCTTTGGTGGATACGCGATGCCAATCTCCGTGTACAGTTGGAAGTTGACAAACTTGAGTAGCACTTCGTAAAATTCCAAAAAAGTCAGCATCACACGCACATCCACACGTTTGTCCATCGTCGGCGTGAATTGATGCGGCACGAGCCACGTAATGGTCTGTCCCTGGACGTTCGCCTGGTAGTAAATGCCTTTGATACTAACAAAAACCTTGGTCAACGACCGCGTTGTCACGATGTAGTTCTGCCATTCACGCACCAATCGCAAACAGTTTTCCGTGACTTCGCTCTTGATGCCTTTGCCTACTGGCATCATCGCAAATAAATGTACCAAACACAATGCATCATCTAAATCCCCCAATGCATCAACAAATCGCGGATACCGTTCTTTGACAATGTGGTCCAGCGAATACACTGGCCGATTGTCGTGTTTGCGGCGTGCATCCTCATAATCCTTCTTGCCCATAGCCTTCTTTACCTTCTTCATGAAGGTCTTGAACTCGCGGAACTTCTCCAACACTGGTTCATGCGCAAGATACATGACATCCTTGAGATAATAGTATGTCTTGTCCTTGCCGCTCGGTTTCTTCTTCGGTTCACGTGGGTAAATGCCTTTCAAAATGCAAAGCCGACGGAAATCCTTGAGAGTAATCTGCAATTTCTTGAGCGCTTGACTGCGCGTGATGTAATTGGCCGCTGACCCTTTCATGCCTTTGCGCTGCTCCTTACCAAACTTGGCCAAGCGTCGCTTGCTGCCCATATTGTCCGTGAGCTTCGCCTTGATGGACTTGAGCTTCTTCTTTCCTTTCACGCGTTTCGTCGGCATGGCTATTCTTCTGTGTGTAAGCTGTTTGTTTTCTCTTGCTTGCAACGGCGAGGAAAGGCGCTTCTAGACGCGAAGAACTACGACCGAATCGATTCAATTCAATGGAATGAGCTGTTCATGCGGCTTCCAGTCATTTCGGGACGGGTTACCAGTCAATCCAACAATTAATTTGATTGGTTAGAAATTCTTGTAAATTAATAACAATATTTCATTGGATAAAATTAGTAAATTGGATAGGTGATTGGTTAAATTGGGCAATCTTGAAACGACAGGGGTGTTAACGAATGTTAACTCAACAATGTCACTTTGTAACATCCCTCATAACAGCAATTTCCTACTATATCTATAGCGTTAACGTTCATCAACATCCATTAACATTCATACGGCAACCAATCAAGAGCGCCGCAATCACTCTTCCAATATGGTGATCAAGAAGAGGAAACATGGCGGAAGTGCTGACAAGAGCAAAAAGAAGAACAAGAAAACGCAACCAGCTACACAGCCAACAGACTTGCATGCAGTAGAAGTAGCATCTAATGATGTGCAACTACCACTATCCGCGACAGCAGCCCTCGAAGAAGAAAAATCGGTGGAAAATGACATTTTGTCGGCTGAACTGCGTGCGGAATTAGGTGGTAATGCCGACGACGTCATGGTGATCGTCGGCAATAAAAAGAAGAAAACTAACAAAACAAAAGAGGACGATATTTCGGAAGAAGTTGTAGAGCAAGCCGCCAAGTTGAGCAAGAGCAAGCGCAAAAAGCTGGAGCAAATCGCCGCGCGGAAAATCAAGGAAGCTCGCAGAGAAGAATTATACAAGTCACTGGAGAAGCAGCAACTCACACAACAGCAGATGGAGTTGATGCATTCTACATCGCGTTTGGGTCACAAGGAAACGTTGCGCGAACGGCTGAAGCGGTCGATGAACCGTCAACGTGCTGGGTTGGAGCTTTCCGCAGAGGCACAAGAAGAATTGGTGAAGAAGAAGACACAGCCGGAGGAGGATGGAGATGGAGATGAAGCAATGCACGAAGAGGAACAGAACGAAGAAGAGCACGATGTGGCAAAACCACCCACTGTGACAAGAGCTAGTGAGAAGCAGCAGCCTGAGACCAAGGGCACCAAAAAACCAGCGAATATGAAGGTATACAAGAACACGACGGAGAGCATCGATGAACTGAAGCAAGTAGATAGTGAGAATGGCAAGAAAAAGCGCCGGAAGCGATCCAAAGTTGCGCATAATATCGTGCCATTGGCTCCAACCCAGAGCAACGCGTCGTCATCTCCTGCAACTACTAGTACTGTAAACACCCAACCTGACTCTTCAACAACTTCCAACTCGGCGGAACTGGCATCCATCGCCTTGACAGAGCCAAACGCTGCTGGTGATGATATAGAGTCTCAACCGATAAGTTCTCAGAGCGATGCAATGGCGAAACTTGCAGCGCTCCGCAAGAAAAATGAAGAAAAACGTAGGCAAAAGGCGCTCGCCGCTGCACAACCACAAGTGACGATAGAAGACGAAACACCGACAAACCCTTCGGAAGTGTACGTCCCTCAACCGATCGTGCTGAAGACAACAGAAGAAATGCGTGAGCTGAGCAAGAAAACGAAGTTATCCTACAAGACAACCCTGGTGCAGCTGAAACGAAAGCCGGAGATTCAGTTGGCACGCATGCAGCTTCCAGTGTGTAGTTCCGAACAGGAGATCATGGAAGCAATTACGGATAACGATGTGATCATCTTGTGTGGTGAAACTGGTAGCGGGAAAACCACGCAAGTCCCGCAATTCCTATACGAAGCTGGATATGGCCACCCTGATCACCTCGAATACAATGGAAGAATTGGTGTGACGCAGCCCCGACGAGTGGCCGCTGTTTCAACTGCAAAACGTGTGGCTGAAGAGCTGAACGTAGAGTTTGGTGGTAAGACAGGGCATGTCGGGTATCAAATCCGGTACGATGCGGAGCATGTGTGTGAGCATACTCGCATTAAATTCATGACAGATGGTATTTTGCTCAAGGAGATACAGCAAGACTTTTTGCTGCAGCAATATTCGATCTTGCTGCTTGATGAAGCCCATGAGCGTAATGTCAACACAGATATTCTGATTGGACTTTTATCTCGTATTGCCCCATTGCGAGCACAGATGGCGAAAGAAGAACAGGAAGCATATGCATTACTTTCCGATGAGGAACGACAAAAAGCACAACAACCCATTAAACCATTGAAACTGGTTATTATGTCTGCCACGCTGCGGGTCGAAGATTTCACCCAAAACCAACGATTGTTCCCTAATCCACCACCGGTACTTCGTGTGGATGCACGCCAATACCCAGTGACTGTGCATTTCAATAAGCGAACCGAACTGGAAAACTACGTTGATGAAGCATACAAAAAAGTGATCAAGATCCACAAAAAACTTCCGGAGGGTGGTGTGCTTGTGTTTCTTACAGGACAACGCGAAATTCTTCAATTATGTCGAAAGCTTAGACGGTCATATTCATCGACAAAAGGGGCAAAAGCAGCGAATACCGCAACAACTTTACGATTACAGCAACGACAGCCTATTCAAAAATCTGCGAATGATCGTATTCTTCGAGAACATGACGATATCGAAGAAGAAGCTGACTTGGAAGATGCCCAAGTGTATGGGGCCGAGGACGAAACTAGTGCATTTAAACTAGACGATGAAGAAGACAAAAATTCATCCGATAGCGAAGAGGACGACGAAGAAGAAGAGCTGGCTGTTCCATATCTACATGTTCTTCCTCTTTATTCGCTCATGCCTAATGATGAACAGATGAAGGTTTTCGAAGCACCCCCAGAGAAACATCGATTAATTGTTGTAGCAACGAACGTCGCAGAAACCTCGCTGACGATTCCTGGAATAAAGTATGTCGTGGACGCCGGACGAACGAAAGAGCGCGTATTTGACCTTGCGAATGGAATATCGTCGTTTGAAATCCAGTGGATTTCGAAAGCAAGTGCTGATCAGCGAGCAGGTCGCGCTGGTCGTACCGGCCCCGGTCACTGCTACCGCTTATATTCTTCTGCTGTGTATGACACCGAGTTCAAAAAGTTCTCATCACCTGAGATTTTATGCCAGCCAATTGACGATTTGGTGCTGCAGATGAAAGCGATGGGGATTCATAACGTCCTTCAATTCCCATTTCCAACTCCTCCTGACCGCCAAGCAGTCAAGAACGCTTTAACTACATTGATGAATCTAGGTGCGATAACGGAAGGTGAAGAGGAGGTCATTACACCGCTTGGGCATGTACTCGTAAAGTTCCCCGTGGCTACTCGCTTTGCCAAAATGCTTTTGCTCGCCAAAGAACTGAACGTCCTCGAATATACGATCGCTATAGTTGCCGGTTTATCGGGACATTCACCGTTTATTCTTGCGATTGATAACAAAGACAAAGAAAAAGATGCAAATGATGCAGAAGACGAAGATGCAACAGACGAAATAGAAAAGGAATGGAAAGCGGCCGAAGAGTTGCGGAAGCATGCTCAATGGATCGATACCGAAAGTGATGTGCTAAGTCTCCTTCGGGCGGCAGGTGCCTACGCATATACAGGAGGAAGCAGTCAGTTTTGCCAGGAAAATTATTTGCATGAAAAAACAATGCAGAATATGCTGAAACTGAGACAGCAACTTACACGGATCGTCAATCAACTGTATACCAATGAAGAAAGTGAATTTACTCCGATTAAGCTCTCACCAAAGATGCCACCTCCCAACCACGACACGCAAGTAATTCTCCGACAAATCCTGGCTGCTGGATTTCTCGATCAAGTGGCGAAGCGAGTTCCGCCGGGAACAATCACTGAAGGCACCAAGATCGAACGAAACTGTGCCTACATCACGGCAACTGGCACCATCAAGGAACCGGTATACATCCACCCACACTCGTCTGTATTTTCCGCCAATCCAGCACAACTGCCTACGTTCGTGGTGTATCAGCACATCATGCGCACCTCTCGTGCATACATGAAGACAGTCACAGCAATAGAACCCGCGTGGCTTGCGTCTATAGGGAAGAACACGCCCTTGTGCAAATACTCGCAGCCGTTAACAGATTCCAGTCCACCGGTGTATGACGAGGAGCTCGACGAAATCCAATGCTACGCCAAGGCACAGTATGGTACACATCAATGGGCTCTACCAATCGTCCGGATTCCATACCCAGAACACGATCAGCAGGAAGAGAAAGACGGACTCTCAGGCAAATACCGATGGTTCGCCAAGTTTTTGCTAGACGGTCAGGTCATCCGAGGGTTGCAATCTTTCGCTGGCTCCGCCTTGAGAGAACCAAGCCACCTGGTGATTCGCAAGAAATTCGACAAAAAGATCCAATTGCTTGTATTAAAATTGCAGAAGAACCGTATTGCATCCCGTCATGCCTTACAAACGAAATGGCGGCAGGACAAAACGTTCCTCAAGACGGAGCTCAAGGCTTGGATCAAGGACAGTCACCATGCAGAATTCAATAAAGTTTGGGCTAGTATTGTCCGATCTTAACCGTTATTGTTTGGGTCCGACTTAACTAACAAAAGCTAGCTTAGATTAGGCATGGCGGAGTAGGCGTCTCCGACACCTGGACCCATCAAGTCCAGGAGAGTAGGTGGTCATTCTTAAGAAGGATGTTCCTCGCAGCATTGATATCCCTACCGAGAACGAACTTGCAGTAAGGGCACTGAAAGACTTTCTGGTGCTTCATATTGTGGTTGATTCTCCCACGCTGAGAACAAGTCTGTTGTTAATTGTTCCTTACAGTCGTATGTATGATGCTTGCCTTCCTTTCACACCGATACTACCGTGCCATGTTTTTTGGACAGTAACTTTGATTCTCCACGCACTCGATCTCCTCAGGCATGCACTGTCATCGCTTCGCATTCTTTCTTGAAAAGAAGAACGACGCTCATTGTGGAGAATTGGAAATAAGTTTCTGCTTCTATCGATAGAGACGTCAAAGTATATCCCACTGGTAGGAGAAGTGGGCGAATAAAGGTTAAAGTTGTTCACGTCACAATGATGTAACAAAATTGATATAACCATTAGCTATCATGTTAAGTTACGGATAGAGAAAATACGTATTGGTTTTTGTTCGATGTTCGTTGTTCAGTCTTGAAAGCAGTGCAAGTGGTTGGCTCATCAGTAGATGCGGTCGCTTGCAAGGGGGCGATCGCCGTCGTTCACGTACAAACGAAGACGAAGGTTGGTGCGATGGAAACCGTTGCTACTCGCAATCGTTGCAGTGTGTGTGGTTGTGGGGAATTTGCTCATCTATCGAAGTTACCGGCGTCATCAACAGCAGGTCCGATGGAAAGTGGAGCCGTTACAGGACTACCCAGATCTTTTCGCTGAAAGTCTGTGGCAAGCGGCCTCACGAACGCCAATCGAGCGAGGGATCATCCTCCCACTCTTCGACGACATTGCGCTGCTCGGTATCTCGCTTATCCTGGAATTACGTGCGTTCCATGTAGACGTCCCGATTGAAGTTCCGCATTGCGGGGATCTGAAGGACCACTTCCGTGCGAAATTACACGCCATAGATACAATGGTGCGTGTCTATGACGCCTGTGCACTCGCCGCTCAGGCAGTCGATGTTTTCTATCCGCAGCGGAAGTTATTTTGCGTTGACGTGGAGCATTGTCATGCCAAGTTCCGATCGTTTGAGATCAAGGTGCTGGCCGTGGTATACTCGCAGTTCCAAGAGTTCATGCTCATGGATGCCGACACATTATTCTTCCAGAATCCGTTGTCTTTATTTGAGCTTGATAAATACCAGCACACAGGCACATTGTTCTTCCACGACCGTATCAGCTACGAACTCTCGTACCTTGCGAAACGGTACCAGGACAACGATCACGTAACATCTCTTCACCAATTTCTCTCGACATTTGATGTCACGCCGTATCGCCACCTGCCCAAAATCACGCGTAGTAAAGCGACCCAAACGAATCAACGACAATCAGTTGATCTCCCGTTTGAACCAAGCGAGTTCTTACTGACCAGTCACTCGTGGAATGCCCGCTCAGGTCATCAGATGGATTCGTCACTCGTGCTTTGGAGTAAGCGGCGCCAACCACGCGCGACCGCCATTTTGGTGTCTTTCATTGCGCTCAATGGATTGGAGACACCACCTTCCTATGGCGATAAAGAATATTTCTTCCTGGCATGCGAGCTGGCGGAAACCATGTACTCATTCTCCGAGTTTGCTGTCGGTGCCATCGGCTGGGAACTGAAACGAGACGATGGAGACAAGTCGGTGCTTTGTGGCGATGCACTGCACTATTTTCCAGTAAGTGGACCCCATATCGAGCCATTATACATTAACAGTGACAACATCATCACATGGCAACCACACAGGAAGCCACTCTATCGTACTATGGCTCACCCAGCCGTGTTCTACCCAGGATCATTCACGGAACGTCAACTGCCGCAGACCTGTCCATTTGACGTCACGGTAGTGCGGCTTACACAGTCACAAGAGCAACAGTTAGACCAACGACAACACCTATATCAGGTCGCAGCTGCGTTGAAGGAGGGGGAGACGGCATGGTCTCCCACTTAATATCAATGATGCTGTCATTAAATGCAAGGCTTAAAATATTGCTTCATTACATTTATAGACTTAGACGTACATGTTACTATCAACAAATAGAAACACGTTCCAAACACCAAGGCTCACCTACCACATCACATCAGCATATCCAACTGGTTTTGTTCCCAAAGACGAGTTTTGATAAGGCCGATTATTGAGAAACGTCATTTGAAGATCACAGTATATCAGACGACTACATCTTGCCAACAGTAGGGGCATAATCCCTGCATGGGATAAATGGAGCATGTGAATGGTCTTTATCACAGTATCGGGTGAGTAGTTTTGATGGACTAGGACGGATATAGAAGGCTCAGTCATCATGACATTTGGCGTTTGAAGATCGGTGGTGTTTTTAATAGAAAGAACGGGTTCAACAAGGGTGGAAGAATTGCTTTCAATAGTCTAATGCTCTTCTTTTTGTTTGTATGGACGGAAAATGCACTGTTCACTGGAGAATACAAGAGGAAAAGATCTATTACCGACTTAAGATATGATATCACCTATACACAATTGAGTTCACTGGAGAATCCAAACTTCGTTGTCTTCTCTATCTCCACATTGTAAAGCTCACAGGCAGGTTTCGTTGGGGGGAATTTACCTGGGAAGCCATTTTTATCATTCGATACACATACATTTCATAACCGTGGATTAATATCCGGTGCCATTGAGCGAATGTTACTGTTTTCCCCATCATCGCAGTTGTTGCAGAAGTAAAAAATGTTTACGCCCGTGGAGATCTTCTGTTGATTGTGCGGACTGCGTAGTCTTAGTGACAAAAAAAAAACGCAATCAGTTTCCCTTTATAGCGACGCGACCTGTTGGCCATTTCCAGGAGCTTCATAAAACAAGACGTGATCATCACCCACACTCAAAAAGGCTACGTTCAGTCACAAGCGACGCTTCCAACCACGACACGATAGCACACATCGCCGAAATAGATTAAAAAGATAATATTTCAATGCTCCTCTCTATGCAGTACCACCACATCCAATGGAAGCTACACAAGCACTGTCGTCACCGCACAAGCCTCATTATTGTTACGCTGGCTGCCATCTCGTTATTTGCGCTGCATGCATTGCTGCTAACCATCCCGGATGACTCGCTCTCGCCTGTGCACATGTACAGGACCATTGTCGCTTCGGAAACATCCGAGGAATTTGCTTCCAGTCTATCATACGTTGCACAGCAGACGACAGAGTCAAAAGGGATTGTATTACCGCTTTTTGATGGCATTGCTGCACTGGGGCTCTCGCTAATAGCCGAGTTGCGCGCGTTGGGGGTGGATTTACCGATCGAAGTGCCGCATTGTGGTGATCTCAGCGTCTCATTCCAGCATATGCTCATAGAAAGACATAGCAACAACAACTACAGTACCAACGTGCGAGTTTATGACGCCTGCAGCCTCGCAGCGAACGCCACAGGAGTTTCGAATCCTTATAAAAAGCTCTTTTGCTGGAATCTCCGCCACTGCCAGCAGAAATTCCGGTCGTTCGACATCAAGGTACTCGCCGTAATATACTCACGATTCCAGGAGGTTATGCTCGTCGATGCCGATACACTCTTCTTCCAGAGCCCCATGGCATTATGGGAGACACAGAAATATCAAGAAACCGGTACACTTTTCTTCTACGATCGCATCAGCAGCGATACCAAATATTTGGCCGAGCGCTTCCGCGGTCAGAAGAAGGTGAGTTTGCTGCACCACTTTCTCTCGAAGTTCGACGTCACGCCCTATCACCAATTGCCCACCATCCGTCGAGCCAAGACCGAGCGAACGTTCAAGATGCTGTTTGAGCCGAGTACGTTCCTGCTCACCAGTAACGTTTGGAATTTACGCAGTGGCCACGAAATGGATTCTTCGCTGGTACTCTGGAATAAGACGAAGCAACCGCGTGCTACGGCCATTTTGGCGTCTTTCATCGCACTCAATGACCACGAGCGGCCAAATTCATATGGCGATAAGGAATTTTTCTTTTTAGCGTGTGAATTAGCAGAAACGATGTACGAATTCTCGGATTTTGCGGTAGGGGCCATCGGTTCAGAGCTTCATGAAAAAGAGTCTGCGTTATGTGGCGATGCCTTGCACTATTTTCCAGTGCGAGGTGTTGATGATGTGAACGCCACCAATGGTGAGCTGCTCTATCTCAATAGTGACAACATTATGAATTGGAATCCGACGAAACAATCATATTACCGAACAGCCTCTCGATCGGCCATGTTCTATCCAGGATCATTCACAGACAGAAATTTGCCTCCAACTTGTCCGTTTGACATTACACCTGTTAAGCTTACCGATGCACAGGTGAACCGTTTGGTACATCGACAAAAGTTGTACGAAGCGACTGACGTGGGGAAGATGCTGAGTTGGTCTTTCTTTGGCCGCCGATGACGACGATAAATGTACATATATACATCTAAGAGCATAGCAGATAACGATTCGATGGAATCACATTATTTATTCACTAAGCAAGCATTCTGTTTTCAATTCCTCCTGTTCTTGACACATAGATGAATCAACACTACTAGCGGTTCTCAGAATACGAACTAGACCATGTGGATACGTTTGAGAGATTGCTCGTCTCTCCACAAAACCGTATTAAAGATCGTACTTAGTAGAAATTTCTAACGATATCATCCATGATGGATTGCTGGAGCGTATTTTCTTCATTCGAGATGGGGATAATCAATGCTTCTCGCTGACATGAAGAGCAGGAATGGAAATGGATTGAGGAAGCGTATCCAGCCATCGTCACGTGGGGATTTTAAAATACGTGCGTTGCATCCATTACTTAAACGCGAGGAACTTCAACTTTGAGGCAAAGCATCTCCCTCCAGCTTAATCAATTGTATAGGATGGAAAGAATGCCATCCGGATCCCACTATCCGAATGTGAGAAATTTACAGAATCTCACCATGAATTTGTATAGAGAGTGGCTCCCCTTTCTAACTCGATCATCCTTCTCGATGATGGGAATATTGACAGGACAGAGTTTTATGTGTGAATACGTTTGCGGTATTCTCAAGCGAGTGCCGCGGATGTAGTCATGTTTTACATTACTTACTTCGTGTCTTTCCTGCGTCTACCGCTGGATTCTGCACAACGATGTTGTAGAACGATCGTCAAGAGATCGTGAGAATGCCATATCGGAACACACACGCAAAAACCCCTAACCTCTCCATGTGATGATTATACAAGTATACGACTAGGTTTCTAAACTTAAGTCCGCATAGTCAAAATGTCTCTCTATATATATTAAATACTATAAATAGTCTGATGTTTTGATTAAATCCGCAGAGTGCGGGCTTTAATATTGTCCATGTGGGCTCTTTTTAGAAAGATCCTTTTGGATGATCATCGTGGCCGCCGCATTGTTTACTGCCTCACGACTGCATGGGCAAAACTGACTGTTTACCATCACCAGGATAGGAGAAGAAGTGCCTTCTTTAGCCATCATGACCAAGCATAGATTCTAATTCTCTCTTGCGTGTGGTGTCTCACGGTAGTGAGTGAGCGAGCGGGCAATCTCTTGTTCGTTTCGTTTGTCTCTATACTGAACAAAGTGAAAGCATTTCGAACCATTCGCATTCTACTCATTGAAAATCTCTGATTTCTGAGTGACTATGCGCCCGCTTTCTCCGACGTATGTCAAGCGCTGGCGCACAAATGGCCAGCGAAACGTAGTGCTGCTGCTGGCCTTTGCCCTTGTCCTCATGACGATCAACTTTATCTCTCTTACGATTCCCGATGAGCCATTGTCACCTGTGCATCTCTACAAGACATTGATCGCCACAGAAACACCAGCACAATTTGCCACGAGCCTCTCGCACGCATCACACAAGACGACCGCACCGCGAGGGATTGTCCTGCCATTGTATGACGATATTGGTGCACTTGGGACATCGCTCATCGCGGAATTACGCAACATGGAGGTAGATTTACCGATTGAAGTGCCTCACTGTGGTGATCTCAGCCCATCGATGGAGCAGGCCATTAAGCAAAACTTCCAGCATGTGCGTATCTACAACGCCTGTCAGCAAGCTGCAAAAGCTACCGGCGCCAAGAACGAATACCTCAAGCTCTTTTGCTGGAATGTGCGCCATTGCCAGCAAAAATTCCAGTCGTTTGATATTAAAGTGCTGGCGGTGGTGCTCTCACAATTTGACGAGGTCATGCTGTTGGATGCCGACACGCTATTCTTCCAGAATCCGATGCAGCTGTGGGAAACAGATAAATACACATCCACCGGTACGCTCTTCTTCCATGATCGAATTAGCAGTGACACATTATATCTGTCGCAGCGATTGCGTAGCCAGAGCAACGTGAGTATGTTGCATGATTTTCTCTCAAATTTTGATGTTGCACCGTTTCGTCATCTTAAGTTTTTGCCTCGTGCAAAAGCAACAACTCCCTTTTCCACGGCTTCAGAATTAGTCACACTCCCGTTTGAACCGAGCGATTTCCTGTTGACCAGCAACGTCTGGAATCTACGCAGTGGCCATGAAATGGATTCTTCATTGGTGCTCTGGAACAAACGCAAGCAACCGCGAGCTACCGCCATTTTGGCGTCATTCATCGCGCTGAATTCTGAACGAGAACGCCCGAATTCTTATGGTGACAAAGAATTTTTCTTTTTGGCGTGCGAATTGGCGGAGACAGCATACGCGTTTTCAGATTTCAGTGTCGGGGCTATTGGCTGGGATCTGAGGCAGTCAGAGAAGGCTATCGATACTGGCGACAGTCAATCGGTGCTTTGTGGGGATTCCGTGCATTACTTTCCCACAAAGACATCCACAGACCATACAATGGAGATTGACGCCGATCTACTCTACATGAACAGCGACAACATTCTAAAATGGGGTGAAGAGCAGGAAACACGACTCTATCGCACCAAGCCACGATCCGCGGCGTTCTATCCCGGCTCTTTCGCTGACCGCAACTTACCAGCGACGTGTCCATTCGATGTCACAGCCATAGATCTCACTACAGACCAGCGCGAGCGGCTGCAGCAGCGGCTTAGCTTATTCCGACAAGCAGTGCGGCAGCAGGCGCAGCACGTAGGCAATGATACATTATTATGGTAACCCATTTATTTTTGAACACTGGAACTACAGAAACGAACTGGTAAAATATTTTTTAATTTACGCTTTTTTGTTTATGTATCCACTAAGTACGCTCGTTACTTAGCTATTCTTGCTTCTGAGAGCATAAGTTCTACTGGGTTACGCCGGTCATTTATTAGTGTTAATGCTGTAGGTCGAGATGACGGATCGAAGAGATGTGGAAGAAGAGAATGAGCGGATGACAGCACCACTGCAAAGATCTACCCCCTACTCCACATATCAGCGGCTAGTGGGTGTATTGATCTTTGTCGGCGTGCTGGTCACGCTCTCAAACATTGAACTCACACAGAAAATCGTGACATCTACTACTATCGGCTCCCTCAAGAGCACTCGTATGCGTCGACCTACACCAAGTCTCATGGACGTCATGCAAGACCAGACCAAGCATCAATTAGATGTAAATGAAGGCGGATACGACTTAGAGGCTACACGTGGGATGATTTTACCCCTTTTTGATGCCATTGCGCCATTAGGGATCTCACTTATTATGGAGCTACGTACTTTGAACGTGGATCTCCCCATTGAAATCCCGCATTGTGGCGATCTAGGCGATGAGACTCAAGCGCTCTTGCATAGTAAGGACAAGGACATACGCATCTACGACATATGTGCGCTCGCTGCGGCTGATAAACGCTTTTGTAAGGACTTGAAGCATTGCCAGAACCGTTTCCGTGCGTTTGAAATTAAGATTTTGGCCATGGTGTTCTCGAAATTCCAAGAGATTATGCTTGTGGATGCTGATACACTCTTCTTTCAGGATCCAATGAAGTTATGGGAGACTGAGAAATATAAGCGTACAGGAACGCTCTTCTTTCACGACCGCATCAGTTGCGAAAAAGAATTCCTTGCACAACGAGTCAAAGGCAAAGAAGACATCAGTGTGCTGCATCAGTATCTCTCTAAGTTTGATGTTTCCAAGTTCCAATCCTACCCCACTCTTCCGCGCAATGGCTCTTCAGTGCTCCCCAACAATCTTCCGCTACCATTGCATTTCCAACCAAGTGATTTTTTATTATCCAGCCATTCATGGAACCTTCGTGCTGGTCACCAAATGGATTCCTCGCTGTTATTCTGGCATAAAGGCAAGCAACCGCGTGCAACAGCTATCTTAGAATCCTTCATTGCTCTACATGGACCTGGTCGTCCGCCTTCATATGGTGATAAAGAGTTTTACTTCATCGCGTGTGAACTGGCGGAAACGCAGTACGAAGTGTCGGACTTTGGCGTGGGTAGCGTCGGCTGGGACGTCAAAGAAGAAGGCACGGTATTGTGTGGCGATGCAATTCACTATTTCCCAGAAGCAAGTGCTATACCAAATCATGGAAGTGGTTTGATCGATCCTCCTGTGCTGTACATGAATAGCGACAACATCGTCAAATGGAATCCACTCGACAAACCTCTATTACGCACTAAGGCTCGTCTGGGGTCGTTTTACGCCGGATCGTTTGTCACACGTAGATTACCACAAGAGTGTCCGTTCGATGTGACCGTTGTCAATTTGACACAGCAAGAGATCGGGGCCATTTTGCAACGACAAAAGTACCATAATGCACTTGTGAACGCTTAGGAATAGAAGGCAACATTACAAACAAATTAAACTTGAGGATCCAATTTTGCGACTAGACAAGGAAGATGAAGCTAGAAAGGAAGAAGGGATGAATTCTACAGCTCAATTCCACAACGCGACAATGGGTTTGCTCTGAGGTACACACATCAAGTACTATCCTGTCCAGCATCCATGAGATATTCCATAAAAAAGGCGATAGCCGTGATTAACAAATTTTGTGGCATGTTTAACCAATTTCTACAGAGCAAATACCATTCTATTGCCCTCAAAATAGTGTTGTAACTGGGATTCTTTTTTCATTCATCGCCGTCTAGCGTGGGACTCTCATGGCGCACCCCCGATAATCACATTTTTGGTAGTACTTTGAGATAAATTACCAAGTGTATGAAGACACGCAGAGTGAATTTCATTTTGCCAAATACAGCTCTAATTCAGATCGTAATGTGACCGAGTGCTAGTTCAAGCGACGCAGATTGCATTGGTTGTCTTGCTCAACATGGCAATTATTGATACATTCGGAGTGCCAGATGATCAGCTCAGCATTTTCGATATATTAACTGTATCTAAAGGATTAAATAACCTTTAATTGATGTAAAATAACCACTATTTTGGATTAACCATTGGTCGATTAATCCGCCGTGATAGTACTTGGACCGATTTTTGTTTGGGAAAGGTGTAGAAACATTGCAACAGCTCACAACCGTCCGGTGGCGATGCGATACTCATCGTACCACCGTCATCTAGACGATGCTCTGCCACTCTTCCATTTACCTGCTGCATCCAGGAAAGAAGTCTGATCATGGACCTGGAAGGCGGGCAATCGACCGCCAAGAAACCTTATACTAGGCGTGCGTGGTCCACATCCAAGCAGCTGCTGGTGGTGATTTTCTTGTTAGGTGTGATTTTCACCATCTCTGACATAGAGATAACGACGCATCTGCGGTCGGCATTCACGCCTGACGTGACAGGCAGTGATGATAGTGGCTTATCAACTACATTGCCATTGAAGAAGAATGAGAAACCATCGAAGCAACCATTGATCACAGGATGGACATCGACGATTGATCCAAACGTGTTCTACCGCATTTCGCAGCAAACATCGATCCAACGTGGTATTGTCGTGCCGCTTTTCGATGGAATTGGTAAATTAGGTATTGCGCTGCTCATGTCATTGCGTACCATGAATATCGATCTGATGATCGAAGTCCCACATTGCGGCGATTTCAGTCCAGAACATCAGAAAATTCTCCGCGAACATGTACAAAATTTCAGGCTCTACGATGTCTGTGCACTAGCCGCCAAGGAAAAAATTGCTCCAGATAAGGAAGAAAAGGTGTTTTGCAACGACCTCGACGACTGCCACGACAAGTTCCGGTCGTTTTTCCTCAAGATTCTGTCGGTTGTATACTCGGAATTTAAAGAGCTCATGATCATCGACGCAGACGTGCATTTTTTTCAGAACCCGGCGGGGTTATGGGACACTGACAAGTACCAACAGACCGGCACACTTATGTTCAATGACCGAATTGTCTGGGATCGGCTGTACTTGGCAGAACGCAAGCGTGGACGGGAAGATGTTGGCAGCATCCACGACTACCTGGCGCAGTTCGATATCTCTATCTATTCTCACTTCCCCACCATCCCACGCAAGGAAAATAAATTACCGAGCGTCTCTCCTATCCCACTCCCATTCCAGCCAAGCGATATTCTCGTCGGTAGTCATGCTTGGTCATTAAAAACGGGGCATCTCGTCGATTCCTCGGTGTTGCTTTGGAATAAGGATAAACAGCAACGCGCGACGGCGATCTTGACGTCCATGATCTCGCAAAATGGCGTTCATCGTCCGTTGTCATATGGCGATAAAGAGTATTTTATGTATGCATTAGAACTCGCTGAAACACAGTACGAGTTCTCAGATTATGGTTGTGGTGCTGCGGGGGTAGACGTGCAACGCAATGATACAGTACTATGTGGGGATGCGGCTCATTATTGGCCAGTGAAACCGGAGAATGGTGATCCAGAGTACGAACCGCCGCTGTTGTATATGAACAGCAACAGCATTAACGTCTGGAATCCGGCGACAATGATGTTGTATCACACTAAATCTCGCCCCAGAGAGTTTTATCCGGGAAAGTTTGAAGACCGTCACTTGGACCAGAGCTGTCCGTTCGACATTACAATCATGCAGATGACTGAACCAGAATTGGCGACGCTGACACAGCGACAAGCATTCCACAAGTCCATCGGTGGAAAACCTACATAGAGGACCATTAGTACATGAAGGGAAGGATGTCTAGACTCCAGGGGTGTTTAGTTTGTATTTTTTTTCTTGTTGTAGCTATATCAAGTCCACAACGCGAACCTGAGTGGCACAAACCTTAAGCCCTTTCATCAAAATATGTGATACTGTTTGAAGCGATTCAAATAAAAAGTTATTTATGTTCATTCTCTTTCTACGTGTCTAGCGTGAAATGAATGAAAGCTCGAATTCTACCATCGGTAAGCCACCACATAAATGTGAGAACAACCGTCAGAGAAAAATCGTCCGCATATTAATCTTTAAACAGTGCGACGAACCAGAGAAAAGAATGAACCAAACAACTTGACACATTCAAAGTTTGTAAGCTATTGTTTGTTTGTTTGTTTGTTAGTATGTTTATCCTAAATGAATCGATCGTCAATCCTACACATTTCATCAGGGTCGAAGTATGCTACTGACTTCCTCCTCTTAGCATCTATCTTCATTTCATCCCAGCTACGGCTTAGGCATTCTTAACGAGCTCTTCCGATTTCTCCCACAAGGCTTTGGCGACTTGTTCGTCCTTCGCCAATGTTGACGGTTCCCACGCCTCCCGGACGCGGATGTACATGCCACTTTGCCAACCATACGGCAATGGCTCCTCCAACGCAATCTGTGCCAAGTACTTACCCGAATTCTCAGGTGTCTCGGCGTGATTCTTGACTTCCTGTGGAATATTCCCCACAAATACTTGATTCTCACGGAAGAGTTGTGTGCCTGGCATCAAACCTGGACTATAAGCGATGGCCTCTGGACCATTCGAGAATCGACGAGCGATCTCTTTTGCGAACAACAAATTGCAGAGTTTGCTGGTGGCATAGGCACCTAAGCCGTTGAATGGCTCAAAACCTTTCGCTAATTGATCAAGATCGGACATGACTGGTTCAGGCAAACCGGTCTTCTCAGCTGGGTCATGGGTCTCGGAACTCAATGTAACAATGCGCTTGGTGTGGTCCAAGAGCATCGTGACAAGCAAGAAATGGCCCAAGTGGTTGGCTTGGAAGGTGCTTTCAAATCCATCTTCAGTGATGGTTTTGGTGAGCACTTGGATACCAGCGTTGCAAACGATAGAAAAGATTTGGAGGTTACGAGCGAGCAATTCATTCGCAAACTTGCGCACCGATGTGAGACTGGTGAGATCGATAATACCAGATTCAATGGTGGTGGATGGGTCTGCTACTGCTTGGACTTGCTGAACAGCGGTATTGACGCGATCTTGGTTGCGACCAGCGAGGATGAGGTGGATGTTGGGCTGCTTGGCCAGGTAGAGACAACACTGTAGTCCCAGACCGGTATTCCCACCGGTGACAATGATGGTTTTGTTTTGCGCCATAGTTGGTTGATTTATTTGGTTGATGCGTGTGCTTGAAGGCAAATTGAGGAATGACATGAACACTTGATCGAAATGGTGCGATGTAGCAAAGAAAGAGCAGTGTCTCTTTATTCGACTAAGTACGAATGTTTAACCATACAGGAGCATAAGCAGAGGTGCTGACCATCACTCCTGGTTTATGCTTTAGCTGGGATATGCAATATGGTAGAGCGACCACCAATCCGGATATGAGATGGAGTGTCATCAAATGTTTTGATCATCACTCCTCTATTACGCTCCTTTGTGAAGAATGCCGCGACAATGGTGCATGCGAGTATGAGCAGAAACTGAGCACGTGGCCATCATTGGCGGTTTTATGATAATGAATTGACAATAAGAAGAGATACAAAGCATTGATACGAACAAATTAGTGTTCTCTTGTGTAGAAGTTGTATATATGGAGTGTAAAACCTTTGTTCAAGCTTCTTGACAAATAGACCACTTCTTTCATTGCAGGGAAAGTTGACGTTGCATTTTTGGTGAATATGGTACTTCAGTAACAGGTATATTTATGGTAAAATTGCTCTAGCAGTAGCGTCCCCAAAAAGTACTATAGTGTTAGCAACTAAAGCACGGAACCCTGTCATCATAGGAGACGATCCTCTTCTTGGCATTCTCTGATGTGCAATGTATTAACAGTCCTGGACACCATAAAGAGGGGAAAACTGAATCTTGGCGTCATTTTTGCGTCTGATTGACTGAAATAGCTAGTGATTACTAGCAATTTTTCTGCGCTTTCCAGCTTTATCATTTTCTCTTTGAATCAACAAGGAATAGCGGGGCTAGAGGAAGAAGACGTGATCGACGGTGCATTCTCCAGATTCACCTAAAGTGAAAGGAAGCCAAGTGACGATTGGAGGGAACTACCTAAGAAAAAGCGGAAGACTGTGGATGATGATGATGATGATAGTTCTTCCTTCAGATACAGATGAAGATATATGACTTTTCGGATGGATATCTTCCAGTTTCATAAATCCATTCAATTTATGGTAAGTAAGGTATATATGCTTTGCTTGCTTGTCAAGGTTACGAAAATCAATTACAATGTTTAAAATATACTATAAGTTTTCCCCTCTTTATGGTGTCCAGGACTGTTAATACATTGCACATCAGAGAATGCCAAGAAGAGGATCGTCTCCTATGATGACAGGGTTCCGTGCTTTAGTTGCTAACACTATAGTACTTTTTGGGGACGCTACTGCTAGAGCAATTTTACCATAAATATACCTGTTACTGAAGTACCATATTCACCAAAAATGCAACGTCAACTTTCCCTGCAATGAAAGAAGTGGTCTATTTGTCAAGAAGCTTGAACAAAGGTTTTACACTCCATATATACAACTTCTACACAAGAGAACACTAATTTGTTCGTATCAATGCTTTGTATCTCTTCTTATTGTCAATTCATTATCATAAAACCGCCAATGATGGCCACGTGCTCAGTTTCTGCTCATACTCGCATGCACCATTGTCGCGGCATTCTTCACAAAGGAGCGTAATAGAGGAGTGATGATCAAAACATTTGATGACACTCCATCTCATATCCGGATTGGTGGTCGCTCTACCATATTGCATATCCCAGCTAAAGCATAAACCAGGAGTGATGGTCAGCACCTCTGCTTATGCTCCTGTATGGTTAAACATTCGTACTTAGTCGAATAAAGAGACACTGCTCTTTCTTTGCTACATCGCACCATTTCGATCAAGTGTTCATGTCATTCCTCAATTTGCCTTCAAGCACACGCATCAACCAAATAAATCAACCAACTATGGCGCAAAACAAAACCATCATTGTCACCGGTGGGAATACCGGTCTGGGACTACAGTGTTGTCTCTACCTGGCCAAGCAGCCCAACATCCACCTCATCCTCGCTGGTCGCAACCAAGATCGCGTCAATACCGCTGTTCAGCAAGTCCAAGCAGTAGCAGACCCATCCACCACCATTGAATCTGGTATTATCGATCTCACCAGTCTCACATCGGTGCGCAAGTTTGCGAATGAATTGCTCGCTCGTAACCTCCAAATCTTTTCTATCGTTTGCAACGCTGGTATCCAAGTGCTCACCAAAACCATCACTGAAGATGGATTTGAAAGCACCTTCCAAGCCAACCACTTGGGCCATTTCTTGCTTGTCACGATGCTCTTGGACCACACCAAGCGCATTGTTACATTGAGTTCCGAGACCCATGACCCAGCTGAGAAGACCGGTTTGCCTGAACCAGTCATGTCCGATCTTGATCAATTAGCGAAAGGTTTTGAGCCATTCAACGGCTTAGGTGCCTATGCCACCAGCAAACTCTGCAATTTGTTGTTCGCAAAAGAGATCGCTCGTCGATTCTCGAATGGTCCAGAGGCCATCGCTTATAGTCCAGGTTTGATGCCAGGCACACAACTCTTCCGTGAGAATCAAGTATTTGTGGGGAATATTCCACAGGAAGTCAAGAATCACGCCGAGACACCTGAGAATTCGGGTAAGTACTTGGCACAGATTGCGTTGGAGGAGCCATTGCCGTATGGTTGGCAAAGTGGCATGTACATCCGCGTCCGGGAGGCGTGGGAACCGTCAACATTGGCGAAGGACGAACAAGTCGCCAAAGCCTTGTGGGAGAAATCGGAAGAGCTCGTTAAGAATGCCTAAGCCGTAGCTGGGATGAAATGAAGATAGATGCTAAGAGGAGGAAGTCAGTAGCATACTTCGACCCTGATGAAATGTGTAGGATTGACGATCGATTCATTTAGGATAAACATACTAACAAACAAACAAACAAACAATAGCTTACAAACTTTGAATGTGTCAAGTTGTTTGGTTCATTCTTTTCTCTGGTTCGTCGCACTGTTTAAAGATTAATATGCGGACGATTTTTCTCTGACGGTTGTTCTCACATTTATGTGGTGGCTTACCGATGGTAGAATTCGAGCTTTCATTCATTTCACGCTAGACACGTAGAAAGAGAATGAACATAAATAACTTTTTATTTGAATCGCTTCAAACAGTATCACATATTTTGATGAAAGGGCTTAAGATTTGTGCACACTACTGATGTGTGCAGCCTGTCGATAGTCGTTGTAGATTCGTGTGTACTGGAAGTTGTAAAGGATAGTTTGTTGTATCCGCAAGCTCAGGTCGACGCCAATGTCACATAACTCAACGAGAAATAACGCACCGAATCCATCGATGCCGCCATGCTATGGCAAAACTATGCCAAGTGGAGTGATAGTTTTGAGTGAGACACGTTACAGACTCGTAGTAAATTACGCCGACACTTTCACGGCATCATCTTTCACGACATTAAAGTTGCAAGTGAGGATGAAGCTACAACATGAATTTTCAAGTTTCTCGCAATGACCATTAGTATTCACAATCGACGAAAAGAATATCTATTTGTATGTACTTTTCTCCTATACGCTATAGCACCTATACAAGCCCCTTTCTTGTCTACCCTCTTTTTACTTAATCACGATTACCATGTATCAATGTTATAGTGCTGGCTTCGTGAAGGTGGTCGCATCGGTATGAGTGCTACCAGCCGCAGCCGCAGCCGCAGCCGCAGCTGCAGCTGCAGCTGCAGCTGCAGCTGCAGCTGCAGCCTTCATGGCATTGTCGACTTCCTTGGCGAATGCCCGCCGCGTCACAAGCGTCTCAATCTCTCGATCATTGATCTTGTCCAACTCAATATCGAATGGGCAGTTTTGATCCAGTTTCCGCTTCTGAAACGGCCCGGGATAAAACTCGGCTGGCCGTGCTTTCGTGTGGTAGAGCGTCGGGTTGTCAAGTTTCCAGTCCAAAATACTGTTGCTATTGACGTACAGCAGCTCAGTGTCGGATGCATTGCGTCCATCTGTTGGTTTGATCGGCCAGTAGTGTGCAGCTTCACCACACAGCACCGTGTCGTCGCGTTTCTTATTGAAGCCCCAGGCACCACAGCCAAAATCCGAGAACGCATACTTGGCCTCAGCCATCTCAAGCGCAAACATAAAATACTCCTTATCACCATAAGAAGGAGGTCGATGCACACCATTCTTTGAAATAAACGACGTCAAGATTGCCAGTGCGCGCTGATGTTTCTTCTTGTGTAGCAGCAGCAAACTGGAATCCACCATGTGACCCGTCCGGAGGTTCCATCCGTGGCTATTGACAATCAATTCGCTCGGTTGGAAGTCAAAGTCAATCGGCCCAACTTTCTTTTCTCGTGGAGGCTCATTGCGTTCAAGCGTAGGGATGTTTGCATAAACCGAAATGTCAAATTTTGCCATGAAATCGTGGATTGCACCGACATCTTGCCGTCCTCGGCGACGTTCGGCCAAGAAAATCCGGTCCCAAACAATCCGATCGTTAAAGATGAGCGTGCCAGTCTCTTTGTACTTGTCTGAGTCCCAAAGCGGCATGGGGTTCTGAAAGAAATGTACGTCCGCGCCATCGAGCACCATCACTTCCTCGTATTGTGAGTACACGACTGACAATAACTTAATATAAAACGACCGAAATTTCTTGTGACAATCTTCTAAATCTTTGCAAAATAAGGGTTTGTCCGTTGTTGGGTCCACAGCTTCCGCAGCCAATTCGCAGATATCGTAAATTCGCACGTTGCTCACATATTTCGTCAGCAATTCCTGATTCGTCTGGTTGAGATCCCCACAGTGTGAAACCTCAACAGGCAAATCAACGCCCATGTCGCGCACGTGCATGAGCAAAGAGATCCCCCACTTGGCGATGCCATTAAAAAGAGGCGCAACGATCCCACGTGGGATTGATGTTTGCTGAGAGATGGCGTGGAGCGAGCTTGTGTCTAGTTCTGATGTCCAGCCCAGTCGACCCTTGGGAAGTTTCTTTTTTAGTTTTGGCTTTTGCTCAGGCTGCTTTTGCTCCTTTACAGGTGGTTCAGTGGCTTCAATTGGCTTTGGTGATGATGAAGAAATCGCTGGTTGCTGCGCTTGGAACGCTTGGACCGCCGTAGTAATAGCCGTGTTGTCAGAAGAGGAGGAACCCGTTGTACTAGCAAAATTAAACGACGTGACTTCAAAATCCGAGATCATAAAGAGTACACCAAGGAACAGTATGCCGAGTAGCCAATGCTGTGGTGTGGTGCACCATGGCGCTCGTCGCGGCGCTGAGAGGCGGGTCGAGGATGAAACAAGTGCTTCACCTTCTTCCAGGTTTGTCATCCTTTTGTCTGACATGGTAATTTGGAGCAGAGATGATAGGAGCAGAGCGAAGCGAGAATATGGAAATGAGCTGCTGCTGACCTCTAGCGATTCTCTTTCGTGGTGGGTTACACCAGCAGTCGGGGCAGTTTTATGTCTATTTTTCGAGGGGTGCCAAATGAATCCAAGTACCGCCTATTGATTGGCTGAAAATACGTTCGACCAAGTATTGCTTAGTGGCAGCCGTATAAACTAAACACTAAGACAACATAAATGAATCCCAGCTAGCTTCCGTGGATGCATTCTTCATTCAATATGCATCGTACATATGTGTGAGAAGACATGTGTTTGTCGTAGAAGGTCTGTATTGATAAACAACATATGCACAAGAACGGCACCAGTGCGCATGGCTCAGGTGATCAGTATGCCATCAGTTCGATTAATTCGGTGGCTACATTGCTATGATTGGCTTAAAATGCGTTTACCGGTGCTCGGCAAGCCATTGTCCATGCGCGTGTCCAATGAACATGGATCAGCATGCATGGAAACGATAAGCCATAAATACTCTGGAGTGCTATTCTAGTCCGTTTGTTTCGCAAAATAATGCGTCTCTGGTAACGACATTGACGTGGTCCCCCAACATTTTTCGATTAATTTATTTTGATTTTTTAGCCAATAACTGCAATGTAACTACTCAATTTGCTTCCATCGTTAGCCACAAAATTGCGTGCTCTAAAGAATTTCAATTGAACGATGCAACGATCACCACAACATGCTGCGTGTGCAAGAAATCTTTCCTCAATAAAAAAAGTAAACAAAGAAACTACTATTCTTTGATTAAGTCCGCGGCACCCAAGAGGATCGCAATATTAGGGAAACTATAAATAAGAATGATACTCCCTTTTAAACCCGCAATCGTTTGCTTTCTTGGTGTATGGTAAGAGCCATGTTTGTTACAACGGAATCCGATTGCACGATCGTTTTGATAGAAAAAAAAACTCTTCCAAGTTAGCAATGATGCCAGATTTTTAGACAACCCTGTCTATCAAAGATACATTGCAAGACGATCCAACACCAGATGAAATGGATCCTTAACAAGCATTTTTTTTCCCTTATAATTGCTTCTTCCGCTTGTCTCATTACTATTCCTGGCGCTCGTCTAGGCAATGAAATCCACAATTAATAATAACTGGATCGCGATGTCATGTGTTGCAATCATAGCGTGCAGTGGACTCACAATTACTCCAACACAATCGGAAAAGCGCTCATCGACTGCGTTACTGCGTCCGAAACATGTTTGATGAAGCATGTGATTCGTCAACCTCAATGACTACAATCATAGCGTAAAATAAAGAAAATTGAATCATCAACAAAACAAACGATCTTTTCAAGATACGCGGGGGTATTCGCCCACACGGAGTTCATATTCACTGAGATCCTACTGCTAGGAACTTATGATCATCTCCAACTTCGAATTCATGATTAGAGAAAAGGGAGTCGTTTCCGTTCGATGAGTGATTCTGCCTCGTAATCATCTCAACCTTCGTCAAGAACCAGATACAATCACTTTAGATGCAAGTTCAGATACATCACGCAACTAAGTATTTCCAGCTCCAATAGACAGTACTCCAATGGCCTGCTACTTAGTTAATCTTACGTTTTTGTCAACACTTCCACCACCAGCAACAACGATAACCGCGACGAAGAAGGAATCAGGCAAGTCATAAATGCTACCAGAGAGCAAAGTCAGCCAGACCAGCGTCACTATTGATACCAGAGTATTCATAGATCTGACATTGCAAATTCCCATCGCTCGTGGTATCACCCTACAGCTGTTTAATCCAATTGATGCCTTGAGGATTTCGCTGTTGCCGCACTTACGAAATATGGACATGTGACTGTCCGTCGAGGTTACACACTGCGGTGATTTTCCAAACGCTGAAAGAAGACGCTACTGAAAGAAAGTGGACAATGTGCGGGTCTACAACATTTGTCGAATGGTCATCCAGACAACAAGAGCATATCATGAAAAAAACTCCACATGGGTCGCTCTTTTGTAACGACCGGCATTATTGTCAGACGCGCCTCCGGTCGTTTTATATTAAAAATTTGGTTCGTACAGCGCTTTGTGGCGACCCTGTAATTTCTTCCCATTTGATCCAACATCACAACAGAACTCTAGCAGCACTAACAACAACAACTTCCTCAAGTGGGCATCTTAGCAAAGCAAACTGGACCAGCTACTAGGCACAGAAGCGCAAAACGTGGGTCTCTACTTCAGTTCGTTTTAGAATCAAAAGTTATTGGAGATGTACCTTTTTTAAGTTCGCGTCCGCTAAAGGAACTCGCGAGCTTATCGCAACGACAACAGATGCATGCGCGCATGAAATAAAAAATATACACATAAAAAAAACGGCGTCTAATGCCTGAAAATGTGGCGTCGATGGACAGGACTAATCGATAGTGAAAAGCATCGAGAGCAATCATATTCGTGCGGCGCTGGTAAACCAACTTCGCTCCTTGAAACAAGATATCGTTTGGAATGGGTGCAACATGGAGACAATCACCTGTTTTTGGCAATCGAATGTACCCTATCGTACAATTGTCACTTTATAAAGGAAGATATTTAAACAAGATGCCTATTTCATCCTCTTACTTCTTATTTTCAACTTTTGTATACTTTATCAAAACGTATATACATTGTTTGATCCTCTGTGCACCGTCAGGACCTAAGAAGTCAATCAGCCCCAAGAGCTCAAGCGTTATCACTTCGCCCTCCTCTGTGCTCTGCATGAAGCGTCGATCGAATTCAGTCGATTCTGCCGACCATCTACCTACTCTCACGGGCTTTCACGACCGGAGGAACAGGTCTTCTCCACCCTCCCGTGTCCAGAAATGTTCATCATGGGTGTGGTTATTGGTATTTCTGGTGCTTGCCTTCGCCGGCACGCATTACATGATCGTCACGAGACATTTATCATGGTCAGACTTCACAATCGGCACTGGCAACCGTCAATCTCATTTTGCACCGGAAAGCGATGAAGCACGTGTGGAGAAGATGCATCTCATTAACGCATTGACGCATCTGACACAGCAGACACCGATCCCACGTGGCATCGTCCTGCCACTCTTCGACAGCATCGCGCAGTTAGGGATCTCGCTCATCTTGGAGCTTCGTACGATGGGTATCGATCTACCGGTCGAAGTGCCGCATTGCGGAGATTTCCACGACAAATGGACCGAGATTTTACTGGACAAAGATCCACTCGTGCGCACGTACGACGTCTGTAAGCTCGCGATGGAGGCACGTACGCTACAGAAGAAACGCATCTGGTGCAACAACCTCAAGCATTGCCAGCAGCGGTTCCGGAGTTTCGAGATCAAGGTACTGGCTGTTGCGTACTCACAGTTTCAGGAGCTCATGCTGCTTGATGCGGACACGGTTTTCTTCCAGGACCCGATGCAGCTGTTTGAGCTTGAAAAATATCAATTGACTGGCACATTGTTCTTCCACGATCGGATTAGCTGCCCAAAAGAGTTCCTCAGTGAACGATTGAAAGAGAATCCGAAATTTAGTCGTTTTCATCAATACATGTCACGGTTCGATGTGTCACCCTACCAATCGCTGCCGACGATCCCACGTCCATTACCCACGAAATCCAACCCTGTTCCATTACCATTGCAGTTCCAGCCGAGTGATTTCCTGTTATCCAGTCACTCGTGGAATTTGCGTGCAGGCCATCAAATGGACTCGTCACTGGTGCTCTGGAATAAGGCCAAGCAGCCGCGTGCAACAGTGCTGTTGGCGTCGTTTATGACGATGAATGGCCCCGAACGACCGCCTTCCTACGGCGACAAGGAGTTTTTCTTCATTGCCTGTGAACTTGCCGAGACAAAATATGCGTTTTCAGACTTTGGTGTCGGTAGTGTGGGCTCTAATCTGCAAGACCAGGGTACGGTGCTCTGTGGGGACGCTGCGCACTTTTTTCCCGTGCATGCCGGTGCAACGAAACACGCCCCGCTGCTCTATCTTAACAGCGACCACATTCTGGACTGGAAGCCCCACAAACAAACTGTCCATCGCACGCGAGCACGGCCGGCAGCGTACTATGCTGGTTCGTTTGAGGATCGGAATTTACCACAAGAATGTCCATTTGGGATTTCCGCCACCCCACTCACACAGGACGAGATCAGTAAGATGCTGCAACGGCAACGACTTGATCGCGTCGTGCGCGGGTGGAAACATGACAAAAAGATCAGTACGTAGATTTGAAACAGAGTGGACTAGTAAACCTGTGTGTGCGTTTCCTCATCATAACATATAAGGTTGTAGAAAAAAAATGTAAAAGCGAGATTGCCACCGCTCGCATCCATCACACTCATTGGCGCTACATTTTGTTGCTTTTATTTCGTTCATTTTTTTCGCTCTTGTTCGGTTTATCTGTGCCATCAGTTTTGGTCATTCACGCGTCGTCGCTTTACACGATCGAAATATTCTTTCACCGTAATACCCTTCCTTGAAGCTTTGGCTTCCGCTGAGATCACGGGTTTATTTTGCATGTCCTTGACGATCTCACTCGCAGGCCGCAGTGTTGTCCATGTACCATCGTCGTCCTGAATACGAATCGTGGCGTTTGCGATCTCTTGAACGTTCGTTGGTGCCGCCCCTACAAACTCAACCTGTGCATCCTGCTGGTTCAGTTTTGCCTCGAGTTTTTCGGCTTCTTTTTGTTGCCGTTCGCGTTGTTTTGCTAACAATTTGTCGATGTCAATTTCCAGTCCATTCGAACCGTTCTGGTCGTTGTTGTTTTTGCCTGCCGCACTCACCAGTAAATCATCCGGTAAAGCCTCGACTTCATGAAGCTTGTTGCATGTCATGATTCGGCCGTCCGGCATTTGAATCAATTTGCCGTCTGCCAAATTTTTCTCGAGCTTGTCCCTAGACAAGTACATTTTCTTGGAATTCGCGCGCATGAACTGCAGTCGCTCTGCACTCGTCATCTTCTCATGCATGGCATCGTTAAGGATTTGCGCCTGAAGGTCCTGTTTCATATTCGCCTCGCGATTCCGCTGGTTGATCTGATTAATGCGCAGTACGTCGTCACTTTTGCGTTTCTGACGGGCTTCATTCTCTGCTAACAGCTTCTGCAATTGTTCTTCGAGCTTGACTGCTTTCTCAAAGTTTTTCATATCCTGTGCTGCTTTTAAATCGCGCTCTAACCGCACACGCTGTACACCCAATGAAACGTGAGAAGTGCCGATTTCTTTCTTACGACGCACCATTTCGTTCACTTCCTCCTCTGTGTAGCGATGTTTTGTAATCATGCGATGCTTCTCACGGTATAATTTCTTGGCTTCAGCATGTGTAGGGAAATGCAATCGTTCCTTGTTCAACGTTGCGCGCCAGACCAGAAACTCACGTTCCTGAAGCGAATGAGATGACAAACTATTTAATCGCCACTCCAGTTTACTTTTTCCAAAAGCACAAACGACGCCCTTGTGGGTCGATTCACCCGCAAACGTGTACGGCTTGCTAATCTTGCACACGCTCACGACCTCACAGAATCGATAGACCATTTCACCATCGATGACCGAGATTGGGATCCGCACGTACACACCACGCACCAGTTTATCAAAATACGGCTCAAAGAAATATTTCTCAAAGAATGTCCGCTTGCGTAGCAGATAGTGATTAGCTTGATTCCAATTCACGGGGACATTTTCTTCGGGTTTCACGGATTCTTCTTCTTCTTCCACACGTCCACCATCTAAACCGAGTGCCGGCAAGCCTGTTTTGCTGTCCAGACTTGTTTTCCCGCTCCTTCGGTGGTCGTCTTCGTCACTGTAGTCGTCATCATCTGCATTTCGACCTCGAGACCCGCCACGCTGGAGCTCCTGTCGCTTGCGTCGTTTTTCTGCGAGTTCACGGCCAGCACCACTGCCGACATACTCGTCGTCACTGCCCTGGGAGTCGTCACCTAATCGATCGCTCAGCATCGACCGTGTCTTGTCACTTGCTTTCGATTTGTTGACCTTGAGGTTCTTCAGTGCTTCTTTGCGGCGATCACTTTCCCGACTACGACCGCCGCGTCGTGTCGATACTTCCTCCTCCTCTTCCTCTCCTTCACTCTCTACTTCTTCTTGCTTCCGTGAGGCCGCCAGCCGTTTCTTCAACTCTTTCTCCTTGTTCTTTTGCTCCTCTGCTTCATATTTCTCTCTGATAGCACAAGCAAAACTAGCATTAGATGCAGAAACACCCTTGCAATCTCAAATTCAAGTCACTACTTACAGCAGACGCTTCTCTTTCTCCACTTCTGTGAGACCCGAGAGGTCCTGGTCAAAGTCCAACTCTGCTTCCTCCTCTTCTTCCTCCTCATCCTCTTTAACTCTGAGCTTTCCACGTCGTTTCGTGGGTACACTTCCTTCGTTGTCGGCCTCGTTCGCGGTCTCCTCCTTTACCTGCTCTAGTGTTTCTTTGCTCAACGGTTTCTTCGCCGGTTTCTTCCCACTTTTCGCCGCGGATTTTGCACGCGCGGAGGGTGCTGCTGCCTTCCGTTCTTTCTTCACGGGCGTTGGCGCTTTCTTCTTGGTGCGTTTCTTCACAGGGGAGGCAGTCGACCCCTCTGAACCACTACCACTACCGCTACCAGAGCCGGAGCCACTTCCGGAGCCAGAGCCACTACCCGATCCGGAGCCACTCCCAGACTCTGATCCACTACCGGAGCCACTACCAGATCCGCTCCCGGAGCCACTGCCGGACTCAGATCCGGAGCCGCTCTCAGACCCACTGCCTGACCCAGATCCCGATCGCGAGCTGATCGATTCTGATGCCGACGAGTTTCCACCATCCGACTCGTCGCTCTCTTCCACTACGCGATTCTTCTTCGCCATGTTCCTCTTCTTCTTATGTATGTATGTGTGGATTTATCTGTGTGCACGCAAAGGTCGTTGGTTCTATGGATGTCCCACCGTCCACAATGCCTCCCTGTGGTCTATGAAAACTTGGATTGACTTGTTTTCGTCCGCGCGGCCGGTCGTTGCGCGTGAGTGTGGTTGGGGTGCTGGTTGAGAGGAGGGGATAATACTAACTTAAAGATACTTAACGGTACTTACTTTAAGCAATACAATTCATTTTTGAATTGAATAACTAGGAGCTCAAACGGGCGGGGGCGGCACTTCAAGTCGCATGCGCGCGTTCGTGCAGTAAGCAAATGAGCAAGTTGCGCTTTACGGTTGTGGCGTGTTCAGGGGAAGATCCTTCTTTCCCCGCGAGAGAATTGAACGAGCATGCGGCCAACAGTAAAGGATTTATGACCCCAAAGTACGTTGATCGTCTCTCTTTCACTTTGCTCCTAGTGAGCGTATGCAAATGGAAGCGTAACTTTCATTGAATATAATTTCAAAGGAACTGTGAGTATCCACAGGAGCTGATTCTGCAGTTGCAGGACGGACTGTGTCGCCTGACGCAGGTGCGTTTTGCTGTGTTTGTTTATGAAACTTTTGTTGCGTGGGGACTAGACTAACCGCGAGGTTGATTGCTGTTGAAGGTGCAATTGTTGTCACATCAGACGCATATTGCCACCAAGATCGAGTTATTTTTGAGCAAAAGTCAGTCGCTTCACGATGCAACTTTTCAACGTCTCGGGTAAGTTGTCACTGTATGTGTTATGTGGCTACGTTGTGGTGGATATTGCGTGACGGCTGGATTCGTTAACAATGTGTACATGGAAAACAGATTTTTGACACTGAAATCAAATATTGAAAGCAATTACAATGCACGTGAACTTAAAACCGTGCACATCGACAACGAAGCGACCTTTGTGAAGCTCGTGATGCATCAGTGTTACATCAACGAGCGCAATATTTACAGCCAAGTGGGCGTTATGGCCGTCAATTTATGTGGAGAGCCACTCGAAGGTTACCAGAACGACGAGCTACCAAATCACTCGACAGGCGAGATTATGGGTGGCAACTCACCCTCCACTCGGTCTATCCCAAAACCAACCAAGGGTGGTGGTGGCGGTGGCGCGCGATCGACAGTGAACGACGATCTCAGCTTTGATTTGCGATTCGATGCCAAGACAGCTGGCCGGATCAAAGAAATTCAAATTGCCAAGGACCAAGCGGTAGCCATGGAGGACTATGACCAAGCGAAGCGGCTCAAGCAAATGGAAGAACAGCTTAAAAGCATTGGTCTCCAGCTCGCACGACTAGAAGCTCAGAAGAGAGATGCTGTGGCGAACGAAGACTATGACTTAGCGAAGAGAATCAAAGACGAGATCAATATGCTAGAGGCATCAGTGGGCAGTAATGAATCACAGCCGATCCTCGCACCAGTAGGGTCGTATCCAGCGTCATCACCAGCGAAGAATTCGTCGTCGCAGATGGATCGAACGGCACCACACAGATCTCAAGTACTTCCACGTGCTGGCGCATCAGTGATGACATCTTCTGCGAACTTCTCACCACGAGATATGTATCCAGAAGAATCGGTTCCAGCGAAAAGGGGCCACGCTACATCACATGAAGATCAAACTGTAGGTCGACGCCCTCCAAGCTCAAACCACCATGCCCCAGAGAATGAGGAGGAAGAAGCGTTGGACCCTGCTTTTGGCGACGGTGATAGCGGTGGTCCAAATTCAAACTTTATTGGCATTGCTGATGCAGAGAATCTACCAGATCCTGAAGAAATCCCACCTGCATTGGCGAAAGAAAGCGAAGAGCTGATAGATGTCATTGGGCCATTCTTTACGCGATGCTTTTATAGCAACTTGTGGAACCACCGGGACGCTGCCATTCGTAAGGTAACGATGGAATTGGAAAACTATAGGGTGAATCCGGTTCAGCTCCTCGAGGTTTGCTCAACCCTCGTACAAAGTGGAGCTGGTGATCGTATCGCACAAGTGGCATTGTCTGCTTTTCGCTTGATGGATCGCATGCTTCCTTTTGCTGCAAATGTTCGAAGGGATGATATGTGTCGCATTGTAAGTATTATATGCAAAGCCTATCCCAGGTACTATTTGATTGTTTGACGAACTGTTGATGTGTTATTACAGTTAGGAAACAGTATGACACAATTTGTCAACAAATTAGGTGAGTCGCAGACAAAAGTGCGTGACGATGCTGCCGCCATTTTAATGCGACTGGCGTCAGCAAAGAATGTTGGGGTCGCCTTTGTGGCATCACATCTTACAAAGCGATCCAAGAAGCCACTCGGTCTCAAATTTTTGCTCGGCAGACTGCTCGTTATAAATGACCTCTTGACCAAATTTGAGCTTCTTCCTGACTCAGATTTTTCTGTGGGTGGCATCATGAGTTTTCTGGAGGATAGCAACTGTTTCAGTCACCAAAGTCGACAAATTCGTGACGCAGCGAAGGATATAACTGTGTCGCTATTCCTGGTATTGACTTTTCCTCCATTGAAATGTTTCGAATTTTAATGTTCTGATCATGTATCTTGACTACACAGATGGTAGGCGACGAAGTTGAAGGATATCTAAAATCACTCCGCCCCAAGCAGCTGGAGGAATATCAGGCCGCATTTGAGGCTGCAGAGACATCAAAAGCATCTGCAACTAGATCGAATGCAGCGGCGCCAAGAAACCGGAGCTATGCCGGAAATTTTGATAGTAATGGTGGTCGTCAGGCAAACAAGCGTTCACACACGAATTTACCCGTTGAAATGATGAATGATGATGCCGATGATGATGATGATGAATCTGTGGACGAATACACATGTCCATTCTGTGGTATCGTGGACGAGAAGTTCGACTCTGATTTGTTGGATCAGCATTATTGGGCTGATTGCAAAATGCTAACACCGTGTAAAATGTGTGGGCAGATCATTGAGATCTCTGGTCTAAATGAACACTTACTTGTTGAGTGTGAACGGAAGAGAAATCATAAAGAGTGCCCACGCTGCGGAGAAGCGATCACCTCTAAATTTTACGACAAGCATGTCAGCTTGAACGACTGCTTACCTCGTCCTCATCCGAAGAAGGGGAATCGCTGTCCCCTCTGTCACGACGATATTGGTACTGGAAAAAATGGGTGGAAGCGACATCTTTTAGAAGAAGGTTGTCCGAATAACCCACGAAGTTGAAAGAGAACAAAATTCATTAACACGAAGAATCATTGAAATTGGTAAGGATATTAGTTGTACTTGTATGGGTGGATTTCTGCTTTGTCGAGCAATGTACCAATCAATTTCAGGTGGGTGGAGATATATTTAAAGTAGCTGGCTATCCTGAAAAGGAGAGTTTTGGAATAGGAGCATTTTCTTCGTGATCAGCGACGTTGATGGTCGCTGAGTCGACATTTCGTCCACGGAATCGCACCAGTGTCTCGCCAGTGATAGTAACTCCATATATTTCGCAGGCTTGCAGCAGCGATTGACTTCCAGCGATGAAGTGCCATGTGCACCGCACAGTGACGATATTGCTATCACTCAGATCGCTCATCTCTTCGACGTTTCTGATGAACAGGTTCACGTTCACATAGCCATCAATAACCGCTCGCCATTGTTCAAGCAGTGATCCTTGTACATCATTACTGTGTGTATCCAACACATTCTGGCTCCAGTGCATATAGTCCACATCAATTAACGCATAGTGCATGCTCCTGGTATGGAAATTCCGGAACAGCACCACTTCTTCACGTGGAGAAATAAGGTCGACGTTTGCGATTCGGTTGGCGAGAAGCGTCAGATAACTGTGACGTTCCTGTCGCTTCTTCACCAGCAATGCCACATCTCGGTGCTCAAGTCGTCGTTTTTCGCGGGCTTTACGACACGCGAGTCGATTCCGTTGACGACGCAGTTGAACTACCATTGGCTCGACTGCATTCACTGAAGAGGCTGCTTCCAGGAGAACTGTAAGGGACTGATGCTGCTGTTTCTCAGTCAATGACGATGGAATTTGGTCATCTATTGACGGAATACAATGATCCGAAGTCTTCTCTGAACGCGAATTCGAGACGCGCCGTTTATTTTTCATTGCACCTGAAGTACTTGTAGCATTTGCTGTCCGATGTCGATGGTTCTCTAGTGTTTATGTGTGGAGCGATGGTGGTAATGCAAAGCAATCGTCAGCACAAAGGATTTTCTCTCGTTAGCATAGCGACATTGGTGAGATCAGAAAGAGGCCACGAACACCATTATCTATGTGGCTGTGTCAGCGTATGATCACATCTGCCGCGACAGGACGCGCCGTTTAAAGTTCAAATCGAAGCACACGACAATACGCTGCACTTTTCGTCACCATTATGTTGCGATTCGAAAAGCCACAGAAGTTTTTTTACTGAACATCGGTTCATCCTCCCAAATTCAATTTTAGCATACAGTGCGCGCCATAAATAACTGGACACGAAAAAAACGTTATTTTCTGGAATAACTTTTTGAATTCTAAAACTTAGAGGCTGAAACTTGGTGTATATATAATATAAAATGCTTGAATACTGGTGACAAACTTTGAAACACTAACTCACAATATTCACGGCACTAGAGCAATATATAAATTTAGAGAGTGCGCCATAAGTGTATGGACATTTTAAGAATTGCTGCTTTTCGAGGACCACAAGAACATTCTGGTGATAAAATGAGCTTCATTAT